>JAWZYT010000559.1:1325000-1595000 GCA_034508575.1 Petrolisthes manimaculis
ACATTATTATACTTCTCTGTTGTTTTTTTCAGTTTACGATAACATGAAGCTTATATTTCCATACATACGTGAAGCTTATATTTCCATACATACGTGAAGCTTATATTTCCATACATGCGTGAAGCTCATATTTCCATACATACGTGAAGCTTATATTTCCATACATACGTGAAGCTTATATATCCATACATACATGAAGCTTATATTTCCATACCTACGTGAAGCTTATATTTCCATACATATGTGAAGCTTATATTTCCATACATATGTGAAGCTTATATTTCCATACATATGTGAACCTTATATTTCCATACATACGTGAAGCATATATTTCCATACATACATGAAGCTTATATTTCCATACATACATGAAGCTTATATTTCCATACTTATTTCATGACTTGATAGATGTAGTGACAGAACATTTGCATCAGACTGTACAATATACTGCATCTTGCCTCACACTTGACATAAACAAAAATCTGTCTACCTTTCAAGACACGTCTTAGTATTGTACAATATTATACTGCATCCTGAAACTGGACCAGGATAAAATAAAAATATTTTTTTTCATTTTATCTTCATCGTTTCAGTTTTTATATGTGGGATCTTATATGCATGGTTCAGCAAGTATACAGGTAAAAATGTTGTTTTGGCTTTACTGAACGGAGAGGTAATGCAAACACGAGGAAATAAGAAGGAAAGAAGGGACAGTTAAAGAGAGGAAAGGGATTGACTCAAGTCCGAATGTGCACCAGAACTCTTAAAGTATTTGCAGTCAGTATTCCACTATGGGAGTTTGATCACTAAAGCTGTGGAAAGTACTGTACACTCGCAGTCCAATATATGCATCCAAGGTTGTTTCGAATAACCTGATCGAGAATTAAGTGAGCTCATGCAAATATGAAACAGGATAAGCGTGTAATTGGTTCACAACTTTCACAAGTATGTCAAATGATTTGAAACTTCAACAAGATCTGGATACAAATTTTGGATTGCGAGTGTACATTTTATAACTGACTAGCAGCGATACCCGACATTGTCCGGGTGAAGATCCTACATGTGGTTTTGTCAATAAATTTTCTCTAATTATCAAATTTAGGTGTTCAACATTTTGTTGTTTGAATTCATTCCTAAACTGGGCATGCAAGCCAAGCCTGCCTGCATCCTTGATGCTTGAAACCATTGAGGCTATGTTGAGAAAGCCATAAATGTTTGGTTGTTTTAAGCTGATAATTCAAGAAACACATATCCACCAAATATAAAATTAGATCGAGGACATTCCCGGGACTACACCGGTCAGAATGGTGTATCATTTGTCAACATTTGTTTTTAGCTCCGGCCTAAGCCGAGAGCTCTAGGTTTTTTCCGAATTATTGTTATTGTTCTTGTTCTTTTTGGGGCGACCACTTCTTAAAAGGGGTTCAACTCACTCACTCACTCTCTCCCTTCCATCCATTTTCTTTTACCGACATTGAATAATTTTTTATTATTATTATCATCATTTTTTTTCTTCTTGGGTTGACCACTTCTTAAAAGGGGTTCAACCAATATTTAAGAGGTTCAACCGAGAGGGGGTTCAACCGAGGGGTTCACCCTCAATAAAAAGGGTTAATTTTCAAAATTTCAATATAACCATATGAATACAAAAATCCAGATAAAACATAATTAATATTTTTAAGACCTTTACATGTGGATATTTTATTATTTCACTTGAATCATTAAGAGCCGTAGCTTTTGAAGGGTTTTCCTTCATGTTCTTGTTATAAATATGAGTCCATGAGTTGTGCCCATTATTTACAGAAACATCAGACCCCTCCTGTTCGATATTTTCTTTTTATCGTGTGTACAGTCACGGGAACTAATATGTATACAGTTTTGATTGAAGTCCAATTGATCAACGAACAAATTCCAATACAGATTTTATTGTGCATTTTTTTACTGTCTCTATGTATTTGAAACACAATTGAATACTTAATTGTGTTCGTGACTGTACAATACTTACATTCATGAATACTTAATTGTGTTCGTGACTGTACAGTACATACATTCATGAATACTTAATTGTGTTCGTGACTGTACAATACATACAGTCGTGGTCAAATATAATCATCCATATAGGGGTAACTCACGTAAGAGTTTGACAGTTTCCCTCTGTTCCTTAGAGGATAAACTTTCTAATAAATAGGTTAACTACCATCTTTTAATTTAATACAAGCAGCTACACACTACTTAAAAACAATAATATCATATGTGAACGTGAAAACATTAGACAGTAAAATGTTTGAGATACCCATATGTGGATGATTATTATTGATCACGACTGTACATTCGTGAAGAACACTGAAATAACCTTTTCTGTGAAGTTTGAGCCCAAGTTTCCATCTTCGAAAAATGACAATGACTAAAAGAGTTGTGTAATGTTTGATTGTAAGTAAGAATTGATTGTAAAGGACAAGTAAAATGTTATGAAGATATAATTGTAAAGGATGGGTTTATAAATGTTTGTAAAGAAAAGGTTAACTCTTGATAGGTATTTAAAGCCCTGTGTCCCAAGTAGGATCAGGTGATATGTAAACTTTGTTTCATTTACAATTACATAAACATAAGAACTTGGAAAACTTCAAAAGTCCTGTTAGTGCAGTTTTGGGCAGCTCCTGATTTAGACCCATCCCTTTGAGTCCTTGTATCTGTTCAGCCTATCCTTGAAGGTATTCAGCGTTTATACATGTAATACTTCCCTTGGAAGTTTGAACCATTCGTTCACTACCTTATTTCCACACCAATATCTTCCACATTCATAATGGATAAATCATGTTAATGCCAATAGAATCATCAATCTCTTACTTACCCCTGAGTACAACAACCCGACGTACATACGGCTGTGGCAGATATGAATTGACGTTCCACCACCACTCTTACTTACCCCTGAGTACAACAACCCGACGGACATACGGCTGTGGCAGATATGAATTGACGTTCCACCACCACAGACTGACCCTCCTTTTGATCCAAATCTGTCTCCTGCATCACTTCATTCTCGTATCCCATATTCATATCAATTGATTCCAGCTCCTCCATTGGTTCCAGAAGGGGCTGCAGGGTTCATGAAATAATGGTTGTCATCAATCTGTAGTCGTCATTTATGTTGATATATTTCTAACGTTTTTTTTTTTTTTTCATTGCGCCGTAGCGCCAGTCAACAGGCAGTCAACAATACACAAGGGTAAGCGGGACTCATGAGAATCCTATGACTAGAAACACACACACACACACATCACGAAAACAAAACATAATGAAGCACAAGCATACAGACAAATATTTACATTATGACCTACTTAAATCCACCAAAATGAGGGTGGCGTACCAAAAGCTCCTCCAAACCCTGATGGTTCAGCAGGTGTCGACAAACCACATCAAGTGGCAGGCCCCGGGGCAGCAAGAGTCGGACAGTGGGGCAGGCCAGGCAATAGTGGTCTATGGTGTTAGCACGAGGCACTCGACACAAGCGACACTCAGTGAAGGGAGGCTCACCCTGCATCCCAGCAACCTGCCATGGTGGCCGGTAGCCAAGCCTCAAACGAGCAGAGACTACATTGTGCCTCCGAACCATGAGGCCTCGACGTCGGTAATAATATTTGTGGCGGCAGACAGCCGCGTCGCCGTACAGGAAGGAGAGCGGCGAAGCGGACTCTAGAGAGGTAGCATGTCAGGGAGAGAGGACGTCCAACACCACGAGGAGCCAGACATCCCATGCGAGTCTGTCAACTGTACCATTTTGACATAAACCTACATGGGATGGCACCAATAAATATTTGACAGTCAAGTTACGATGCTGTAATGAGGCCAAAAACGATAAAATCTGCTGAATAACAGTAGAGTATGTGAGCTGAACACTAGAGGGAATGAAGGGCAGGTTTGGAGTCACCACAAATGGCAGCATTCACTCCACGTTGACAAACAAGACTAACAGCATCCAGAATGGGATACAGTTCACACAATGTAGTGGTAGAGTGGTTACAGCGACGACGGCCAACCCAGCCCCCTGGAGGTGACTCCATATCAGGTGAGAAAACGGCACAACCCGCTGTACCATCCATTTGCAATGAGCCATCAGTATAGAGGCAGTATGGATCTGTGATGGAGGACTTCACTGTTTCTATGTGTTCCAGAGCCAACTGCCGCTGTAGAGAAGGCAGTTCCGACTTGGAAGTAAGTGTAGAGCTCATATCAGGTGTTGGTAGTATCCACGGAGGGGGCCCTGGGGGGACGTCTGCAACCATTATATCAATATTAAGACTACGGAGCATAGAGGTAACAGACCTTATAAGAGTACGTCCAGCAGGCAGTATGGGAGGGACCGGGTAGTTTGGTCGAAAAGAAGTTCTGACTAACTGAGAGTAATGGGCTGAAAGATGTAGGAAATGGAGGCACTTGACAGTAAAGCAAGTAACATTAGAATAAATTATCTCCATTAATGGGGGAAGACGCAACTCACGCTGCATGTTCACTATCCTGGTCGACATTAGACAGCCGAGAATTATCCTCATTGCACTGTTCTGAAAAATTTCTAAAGTTTTAAGAGTAGCCCTGGGAAGTTGAATTAGAGCAGGGGAGAGGTAATCAACAACTGAACGGATAAAAGCAATATAGATGGTCCTGGCTACTGGAATGGAGATGCCCGAGGAGTTGTTAGAGAGCCATTGAAGTGGTGTAAGTCGGCGCTGTAGACGACCCAACAAGTCCTGGACAATGAGATGGTCTTGAGGTCTGGCAGGAACAATTGGCCAAATATTGACTGGCGCGCCCAGGTAGCGGTACTGGGAACACTTGGCGTACCAAGATGAAAACTGCGCAAAGGACTGAGCTCACCACTGAAAAACACACGGGAGGTCCTGTTACTGAGGTAGCCCCGAATTCACCTTAGTAAATTACCTTATACCAAAGTCAACCAGTTGATCAAAAATGACGTCTCTATTAGCAACATCAAAGGCACTTCGAAGGTCAATAAAGGCTACCACACTGTCCATGGAAAGGCGAGAGTACAGGTCGACTAGGCAGTGGTGTGTGCTCCGCTGGGGAAGGAAACCAAACAGCCATGGAGAAAGACGATCCTGCAGTCTATACATGAGACGATTAAGTAAGATTCTCTCCATAACCTTACAAAAATAAGAAATAAGGGAAATTGGCCTGAACTTCGCAGTGCCGGGCTTAGGGATGGATATTATTGTGCTGCTGGTTCAGGCTCGTGGTACACAACCATCACAAAGACAAAGATTGTACAGATGAAGTAGGGGGTTCCCAGGAACTAGTTGAAGTAGGCCCAGCACAGCATAAGTAATACCATCCTCACCAGGAAAAGAAACTTTACCCCGGGAGAGAGCACGGCATAACTCCTTCTCTGTTATTTGATCTGCATCATCGTCATCATCTTGCAACAGAGCAGACATTAGACGTAGCTGATTTCTAACGGGTAAAGGATGACATTCACTGTGTGGTACCTTCATCACCTTGTTTGTTATAGTTTCGGTCATTTTAATGAAAACCAAGAAAAAACATCAGACAAGCTCACAATTATCTAATTACGTACAGTTGGCCTCACTCCTGTGAGGGCCACACAGCGTTTCAACTACTGTCAAGATAGTGATCCCAAACTTCCAGCTTGAAGCACACCTATTGGTGTCAATGAATGGAACTACAACTACTGTAGTGGTTCGGGGTTACAAACTCGGCCAGTGTTACCAACGCCGTGTGGCTCTCAAGGGAGTGCGGCCAACTGTACATTCGCATTCCAAAATTTGTATCCAGGTCTTGATGAAGTTTCGAATTATTTGGCATAATAGTGAACCAATTACAACGTTTATCCACTTTCATATTTGTTTGAGCTCACTTAATACTCGATCAGGCTATTCGAAGCAAGACTGGATACATATTTAGGATTGCGAGTGTGCAGCCTATACATACTGAAATTTATTCAAAGCTAGAAAAGATTAATTTGGCTATAACCCACAAGGCCTGGCCACTGATAGATAAGGCTGAAGAAATGTACTGGAAACATGTATTTATAAAGTTATATTAGTCTGATAAATATTGGTTCATGTTAACTATACAAACACGCAGACACACACACACACACACCTGCGGCACACACACACACACACACCTGCGTCACACACACACACACACACCTGCGGCACACACACACACACACACACCTGCGGCACACACACACACACACACCTGCGGCACACACACACACACACACACCTGCGGCACACACACACAGACAAACTCACATAAACACACACAACTGCGGCACACACACACACAGACACACTCACACCTGGGGAACACGTACACACACCTGCGGCGCACACACACACACACACACACACACACACACACACACACACACACACCTGTGGCACACACAGACACACACACTCACACCTGCGTCACACACAGACACACACACTCACACCTGCGGCACACACACACACACACAGCTGCAGCACACACACACCTGCGGCACACACACACACACACACACAGACACACTCACACCTTGGGAACACACACACACACAGCTGCAGCACACACACACCTGAGGCACACACAGACACACACACACACAGACACACTCACACCTGGGGAACACACACACACCTGCGGCACACACAGACACACACAGCTGCAGCACACACACACACACACACACACACAGACACAGACACACTCACACCTGGGGAACACACACACACCTGCGGCACACACAGACACACATACACACAGACACAGACACACTCACACCTGGGGAACATGAGTGTCACCGATCGAGTAACAATGCTCAGGGTAATACTGGAGGGTTCAGAACGGGGCTGTGGGAAGAGACAGGTGGATGGAGAGGACCGTATGTAAGAATACTGGTGTAGTGTTGACAATGCTGTGGTAACGTTACAATGGCTCTGTAGTTTGTCCATTTAGTCTTTGTATTAATACTATGCACCATCAACCCCATGAATGTTCTTGCATACGTCCCTATAACTGACCATCTTCCTACAATATCAAGGATGTAAATACAAGTGTACAGAACTAAACTTCTTCACTAAAGAGGGATACAACTAGGAAATCTTTATTTGTTACGCTTGTTTAGTATAGGAACTAATTGAGATGTTTAAGGAAGATGTAGGCCCTGTAGGGTTTATGTGAGTTAGGGTCTGCCCTTTAGGGTTTATGTAATACAATAGGACTGTTTTGTGGTTATGTGTGTTGACAGTCTGCCTTATAGGGTTTATGTAATACAATAGGACTATTTTGTGGTTATGTGTGTTAGGAGTCTGGGAACCTACTTGATGGTAGGTGAACAGAGCTTTTGAAAATTGTCCAACATGAAGGGGATAGGAGTAAAGGTAATGTAATTAATTCACTTGAACATACTGACCTCACAGTGAGCGAGTGCCAACAACAGAGCAGTAAGCAGCAGTGGTATCATTGTTGGTCGTGATGATCCTGGCCTTTATATCTTCCAAATATCTGTAGTATAAGAAGGTTCGTTAATTTTATATAAGGAATCTCACAGCCTACGACTCTAGTAAAAAAATCTCCGTTTAATGTGGATTGTGTTCTCAGACCTGCTAGTCACACATCATCTGTATTCACAAACCTTTAACAAGAGAACGTTGATCTGTACTGAGATAATAACACTGAACTGGAAGAACTCAGTAGTGTCTCACATCATTACAACAACACAAGGCAAACCTTGTAGGCTTATGGTTAAATCATTTTGTAGTATTCTATAATTTAAAACACTTGTCCACACTAGAGACCCTATATAGAGAGACTGGACGCCTAAATTTTTTGCTGCTCTCTGATTGGCTGATTAAATCGGCCGCCATGTTTGCTCTTTCTCGTATCTGCCTGCTAGCAGGTTCGGCATAATGTATATTTTGCCTTTACTATGTTGCGTGACTAATTACTCTTTAGAATGTTGTTATATTTATACAATATCGTCTTTAGATAAACTAGCAAAGATATTTTTTTGTCGATCTTCGACTTGAACATAAATATTCCTTGAAAACTTCCCTAAGCCTTACAGAATGTCGAACTGTATGGTGACGAACCAGTACTAAAATACGGTATTTAACCATTTATTGTGACAATAAATTACCTCATATTTATGTGAACAACATGTAAATAGTAGTGTGTGAACGTTGGTAATACACCTACTGAAACCATTTTCATACAAAAATTAATTAAACTAACCGTAGTATTAAAGGTTTTACAGATATACTAAACACATTGACTACTACTGTTGTCTTCAGTGTTGCCAGGTCTGCTTGGCAATGCTTGACGAAATTTCCCTATAACTTCATCAGAATTTCCCTTTTTACCTCAATTATTCCCTGTTTACTCTTGAACACTGACGGTCTTTTTGGTATTTCGTCTGAGTGAAAATTCCTTGTTTGCTCTTGAACAATCTTTAATTATAATCTCCATGTGTGGACTTCAATATTCCCTAAAACAGACATTTACCTGCACCTGGCAACACTGGTCGTCTTTCAGTCAACAGCCTTGGTTTAGTAGCGTCGTCTGGCAACTCGTCACGTCCTATTATGTGCTTTAAATAACGCATACATGACGTATAATAGTATTTATAACTTCAGAGATCTTATAGAATTAAAAAATATATACCTGTATATGGAAAGAATGCAACTTTCGTCAATATTTTACCCACGAATGTCAACAATAGATTACTAACTGGTAGTATTTGGCATCTGAAACATTTTTCCTAAAAAAAGAGCAAAGATGGCGGTGTCCAGTTTCTCTATATAGGGTCTCTAGTCCACACTAGGAAACATTCGGAAAGGGAAACATTGCGTGTGTGCGTGTGTGTGTGTGTACACTCTAGGCTGCAGGAAGTGATAAATCATGGGGGAAGTAGGCTACAGTGTTGGTGAATCTGGAGCACCCGATTCCTTCAAACTATTCCAATCAAGAGAACACCATTATATTGTTTTATCTGGTCCTGTTTCCTGGCATATTTTGGAGGAATCAATGTAACATAAAGTGAATGACCCCCTTATGTTAGTAGACCATGTGTCAGCCCCATAAAACTCTTGAACTAATTACAACTTCAACCATCTACTTTAAGTTGGTCAGAAGCAAGTTACAATGATAATTATGTTCCTTGTTCAAATTATTTCTTTACCCAAAAGAGTCTCGTTTTCTAACTCTTGTTTTTCCATAAGTGCACTGGAAAAGTTACGTAAAGTGTAGAAGCTGCTGCAGTAACCCCCTAGTGTGAACAGGCCTTAAAACCAAGATATTATTCTTGTCAAAGGTTATCACTTATAACGCACCCAAAGGTTACCAGTACAAATATCTCAATGGACTCATAAAATATTACACCTTACTAGATTATATGTAGACGTTATTTAATGCAAAGGAAATAATGAATTTGTGCTTCAAGAGTTAATTAACCCTACTGAGGCAGAAGTGGTTCCCTTAGTATACCTAGGTAGACCTGTGGGTCTTACACACTCAAAAATGAAAAATCCATAACATGGTCTCTATCAGATTAAGTCTTAAGAAGAAATGTAATGGATGTATTTATAAATGGTTGTCAATTACCTTCATCCCCTAAGTATTTAATGGTAGATTTTTAATATGTTTATTGGAAGTCCCAAACGACCATATAAAACCCTGAATGATTACTGTTGTCATTTGTTTTAGATGAAGCCAATCTTTGTGTTAGATTGACTAAACCAACTAATGGAAGTAACACTATGAGCCAGAGAGCATCCTAGTTTTGGGACTCAATGTGCAAACCTTTCCTATAAAACAAAAGAAAAGCTAAAGTTAGAAGCAAAAGAAGAGCCAATGAAAGCATGGTTTTTGGCGTGGTTGTTTTGCTTTACATCACAACTATCGAAGGGAATAAGAAATAGACAGACATACGAAGGAATTTGTGCACTTTGCTTGGAAAAAATATGTACATAAACACAGACATATAAATATGTATACAGAAATTAAATTACAAAAATAGAATAATGATGATATACTGAGCCAATGTTCCAATTGTAGTTCCTCGTGTTATGCACAGATTAACTCTGAACCATTAACCATTCAACTACACAAGGAATTATTGTAGGTAGCAATAATGTCAGGAAAATAATTAAATTATATAAATATATGCATTAATTTGGTACTTTTATCTCACTTCCTGACATTGAATTCATTTTGCCAAAGTACCAGATCCAGGAATTTGTCATGACACATGATCAAAGACAACAGTGGCAGGAAAAGTGTTTATCTAAGTACAGTTCAACATTTAATACGTGTAATTGTGGCCTAATAACATAGTCTAATAGAATGTCCACTCAAAACGGTACATGACGCTAACACTAAAAAGATGATTGTTGATAAAGTAACAAGTCAGTGACAACATACCTGAAGTAAATACGAGATGTGAAGTTAAATCTCGAATGTCTTTCCGTGAAGAGAGTGAAGACTCGATGCCACTTCAGTGGCTTATAAGGGATGCTTGCCTGCTTGATTTCTAGTTGCCAAGAGATATTTGAATTATTATTTATGCATGTTCTCCCTCTGTTATCGATAGGGAAGGATGGTAAACATGTTGAGAGGAAACATCACGAATACCTCTACGGAAGAATATGTAATGCCTATACAGAAACAATGACTACAGAATAGGAAGGATGAATTGGTTCACAATGAATGTGTCTGGTAACACTACCAATTCTGGAAGAACACGTGTAATAGAGGGACGGGAGGGGGAGAAACGGGGGTGTGCCAACTCACACACACATGCACATGCTTACAAGCAACATCTGTTTTATCATTAGATCAGGGCTGGTTCAGGACATAGGCGACACAGGCGGCTGGCAAGGGCACCAAATTACAGAAAGGGCGCCAAATTACAGATTAGAAAAGAATAAAAATATTAATAATAATAATGAAATAAACATTTAAAAATAAATAAATACAAATATATGTATAAACAGTATAATAAACCTGTAACCCAAAGGTGGTTCATTAAAAAAAAAAAACATGTGGATAAAACATTAAAATCTTGTGCAGACACTGGATGTGAGAAGCGAATTAATAGTGTGGCGGCTGTAAAGTTTCAGGCTGCAAAGGTTAAAGATGTTCTCTTAGAGGTGAGAGACAGCATATGATCCTGTCATAACAGTTGAAACACAGTCTTTAGCTGATGAGGTTGGTTCATACCGCTTCTGTATTTACACTGTTGTCAGGTATGACATTCTAACAACAGCTTAGAATATTAATAATAAACTGCTGCAGTCAGTAAGCCTACACATGGATGTAGCTGTGAACCTACTGAACAAAGCTGAGGTTTCCCTAGTCACCTACAGAAATACTGGCTTTGCTGATGGCCATCCATCTGCAGCAAAAGAAATTTTCGAGGACATGAATGTGGTTGGTGTCCCAAAGCAGAAGAGACTCAGAAGTACCAAAAGTCAGTTTTCCTATGAGGCTCCCGATGACCAGCTCAATGTTGCAATGAAGAGAATGGAAGTATATTTTATTAATGTAGTTGATGTGTGTATATATCATTACTGAGAGAGAGAACAGACATAATGAGTGACATTACCAATAAGTTTCTTTTATTAATATAGTTGTTGATGTGTGTATATCATTACTGAGAGAGAGAGAGAACAGACATAATGAGTGACATTACCAATAAGTTTAGTTTTCTCATAAACTTTTCTGATCTGCCACCTGATAAACTTGGGAAGCAAACTAAACAACTGACCCAAACCCTGACCTTTGGAGATAAGTGGGACTTAGTTATGGAAGAACTTATTGAGGAAATGTAATCTTTTCCAACTTGACACAAAAGAAAGATGACAACATTTGAACTTTTGTTTTTTCTGGAGGAAGAAAATGTAAAGTAAGTATATGCCAATATATAGATAGCACTGAGAATCACTGTCATCACTACAGTGACTGTGGCATCTGCTAAGAGTAAGTATATGTCAATATATAGATAGCACTGAGAATCACTGTCATCACTACAGTGACTGTAACATCTGCTGAGAGTAAGTATATGTCAATATATAGATAGCACTGAGAATCACTGTCACCACTACAGTGACTGTAACATCTGCTGAGAGTAGCTTCTGCAAACTCAAGCTTATTATAACTTATTAAGAGATCTACAATGTCTCAGGAACGCCTTAATGGACTGGCATTATTAAGTATTAATACGGAAGTGTCTAAATAAATTTAATTTGATAAATAATAGATGCCTTTACTGCCAGGAAATCCAGACGTGTGAACTTTTAAAGAACATTGGAGATGTCAGTGCTATTTATCGTTTAAGATTGTCTTGTTTGTACATTGTGTTCATTGTCTTAAAGAGTTTTGTTTCTGAATATTATAACCAAACAGGAAAGTAGAAAATGTTCATTGCTTTAAAACTTTTATATTTGATTTTTACTTTTAAATTGCACTGTTTTTCATTGCTTTTTGGAATTTGCACCTTGTTTACCAGAACATTTGCACTATACCTGGAGGTTTTATTTATTATATTATTATTAATATAATTATTTAAATAGTTTGTAGTTTTTCTACAGGTTGCATTTTAAATAAATAATAAATTTGTACATGCTGCTTTTTTTTTGGTGGTGGGAGATAGTGAACCTGCAGCGTGAGTTGTGTCTTGCCCTCCATGCTGAACCATCAGGTTTGGGAGGAACTTCTAATACGTCATCCTCGTTTTGGTGGATTTAAATAGTTCATAATGTAAATATTTGTCTGTTTTCTAGTGATTTATTATGTTATGTTTTCGTGATGTGTGTGTATGTGTGTGTGTGTGTGTGTGTGTGTAGTCATTGGATTTTCATGGGTCCCACCTACCCTTATGTTTTATTGTCTGTCTGTTGATTGATGCCAAGGCACAATTAAAAAAAAAAAGAAAAAAAAGATCGTACCGAGTTGTTTTCCAGCGATGAGATCAACTCGTTTGTTCAGATACACTCACAGTCCACAATCCCTTATAGCCAGTGGCGGATTTAGGGGGGGCCGAGTAGGCCATGGCCTAGGGCCCCGCGCCTGTGGGGCCCCACGCCTGTGAGGCCCCACGAAATACAACCAAGGACTCCATAGAAAGATCAAGTTGAACCAGACATGCTTCAATAAATTGAATATTACTTAAAAAGTTAATTTATTTTAACGCTTCGCTCGTCCATTGATTTGAGGGCCCCGCAAGGTAACCGGGCCTAGGGCCCCGCACAACCTAAATCCGCCCCTGCTTATAGCCCACCGGAGTTGAAGCCCAAGATCTGTAACGGTGGTTTCTGGATGACATCATGAACACAAACACACACACACACACACACACACACTTAAAGATGTACAGAAATATAGTTTTCCAAATAGAGTAATAGACGAATGGAATAAATTACCGGAAGAAGTGGTGTGTGTCAAAAACATACATAACTTTAAAGAACAAGAACATGAAGGAAAACCCTTCAAAAGCTCCGGCTCTTAATGATTCAAGTGAAATAATAAAATATCCATATGTAAAGGTCTCAAAAATATTAATTATGTTTTATCTGGATTTTCGTATTCATATGGTTATATTGAAATTTTGAAAATGAACCCTTTTTATTGAGGGTGAACCCCTCGGATAAATGATTCAATGTCGGTAAAAGAAAATGGATGGGAGGAAGAGAGTGAGTGAGTGAGTGAGTTGAACCCATTTTAAGAAGTGGTCGCCCCAAGAACAAGAATAATTATGATAAGACCTAGAGGTCTCGGCTTAGGCTGGAGCTAAAAATGTTAGACCCTTTTTTAGGGTTGTGATTTAAAATATGGGACATTACGAACTGCACTCAATCCTGTAAAGATATAAATAGGTAAGAACACACAGACACACACACACCTATCAAACCAATGGAGGCTTTGGGTGAATATCGTCTAGCAACTAGTGATTGTAGATTGTATTTGTGAAGCAATGGAAGGGGCTAATAGACTATATATAATAATACACTATATAATAAGGATAATAGACTATATATAATAATACACTATATAATAAAAATATACTATATATAATAATACACTATATAATAAAGATAATAGACTATATATAATAATACACTATATAATAAAAATAGACTATATATAATAATACACTATATAATTAGGATAATAGACTATATATAATAATACACTATATAATAAGGATAATAGACTATATATAATAATACACTATATAATAATAATAGACTATATATAATAATACACTATATAATAAAGATAATAGACTATATATAATAATACAGCTAACGCAAAAGAAATCGTCGCAGCAGCTGAAATCCGTAACCACGGATGATTTGCTAACCTTATAAACTTTTTTAGGATGAATGAAACAATTTTTTTTATGTCATGAAGGATTATTAGTATTTAGTCGTTTTTCCATAAACTTTTAACACAGCCTTGATACGTTTTGGTATACCGTCAGCCAATTTTTTACAATAATCATCAATCTCAACCCACAGCTTCCTTATCTTCACTACCCAACAGTCAACATTGGATATTGGTAACTTTGCCTTGCTAATGCCATCACCTGGTTCTTTTCCTCCATGGTCAGCTTAGTAGGACACATTTTGCAGCGTAATTAAAAAAATGCCTGCGGAGTAAAATTGGCCAACTACTATTGGGAGCGGGAGGGGGAGTAGGATATCCCCAATCAACCTCACTGTAGGCCTGACTGACCCTTACTAAGTACACAAATTAAAACTCAAACATAGAATATGAAACCAAAAGTTACCTAATAGACGTTTTGGCTGCATTAATTAATTAGCTTATAAGGTTGATAATCCAGAGTAAAGACAAGGCATTAGAAACTCTCGCATATTGTTCGAGTGCGACGATTTCTTTTGCGTTAGCAGTAGACTATATATAATAATAGACTATATAATAATAGACTATATATAATAATAGACTATATAATAATGATAGACTATATATAATAATAGACTATATATAATAATAGACTATATATAATAATAGACTATATATAATAATAGACTATATAATAATAGACTATATAATAATAATAGACTATATAATAATAATAGACTATATATAATAATAGACTATATATAATAATAGACTATATAATAATAATAGACTATATAATAATAATAGACTATATATGATAATAGACTATATATAATAATAGACTATATAATAATAGACAATATAATAATAATAGACTATATAATAATAATAGACTATATATAATAATAGACTATATATAATAATAGACTATATAATAATAATAGACTATATAATAATAATAGACTATATATGATAATAGACTATATATAATAGTAGACTATATAATAATAATAGACTATATATAATAATAGACTATATAATAATAATAGATTATATATAATAATAGACTATATAATAAGGATAATAGACTATATATAATAATAGACTATATAATAATAGACTATATATAATAATAGACTATATAAGAATAATACACTATATAATAAGGATAATAGACTATATATTTCTAGTCTATTTATCCTTAACTGTTATAAACAAAATAATGGGAAATGTAGTGAGACAAATGAACAGATTTACTGAAGCAAATAGACTTACTAATATTTGGGGGATTAAATAAACTATTCTGGTGTATAGATTGTAAAAAGATTAATTTCATTATTAATTTCATTAATATATGATAATATAAGTAGACCGAGATCGTTAATAAGATTGTCGGAATAGTTAAACAGGTTGTCTATAAATTCAATAATGTAAATGGACGTGGCAATGCAACGTCAGCAACAACACACACCTGTGGCCAACATTAATAAATAAAACAAGTTGATTGATAAATGAGACAAGCTGTCTTGGTTCACGTCAGAGTTTTCAGACGTCACGAGGACATTTTTGTATACACACACACACACACACACACACTTATACACACACACACACTTACACACACACTTGTCTAGACTTTACGATCGTGTGTGTTAAGTGTTTTCAGTGAGTGCTGTGTGTGTGTATGTGTAACCTATGTGTGTGTTGAGTGTTTTCAGTGAGTGTTGTGTGTGTGTATGTGTAACCTATGTGTGTGTTGAGTGTTTTCAGTGAGTGTTGTGTGTATGTGTGTCGGTGGTACGGTAGGAAGGATATTCAGTAAAGTTTCCGAGTTAGGCCTACACATGTGTGAGATTCCCAGACAAAATATAGTTGTTGTTTTTATAGTTTTTCATGCGAAATTTTCCATTTAAACATTCATTAATTGTGCACAATTTAATATCCTGTTTTGGCCAAACCTCATCACCTAGCTATAGGCAAAAGTTGGTTCGGGTTTCTAATTTTTAGCGAGCACAAAATAATAGTATTAGTTTGTTTTAGAATTAGGCAGACCTAACCTAACCTGACCTGACCTGACCTAACCTAAGCTAAGCTAACCTAACCTAAGCTAACCTAACGTAACCTGACCTAACCTAACCTAACCTAACCTGACTTTACCTAACCTAAGCTAAGCTAAGCTAACCTAACCTAAGCTAACCTAACCTAACCGAACGTAACGTAACGTAACCTAATCTGGACCGTGGCAGACTACCGGAACTTAATGTTAATATTGTGGCCCGACCCTTCAAAAATTACCACTGTACAGCCACAATCAAATAACCATCGATAGTTTCCTTTCATGTTGCAAATAAATCAGTATCGTATCAAAATATAATCATACAACAACACCTTACGTCAACTCAACCCCCTCAATTATTATTATTATTATGTGCTGCAAAATCATACACGTGTTGTTTTTTATGACCAAGATATTATTATTATTATTATTATTATTATTATGTGCTGCAAGATCATACACGTGTTGTTCTTTATGACCAAGATATTTACTACAATGGAAGAAAAGTGTCGGTGGATATTTGGTTGTGGCTGTATATAGAGTGAGATCCTTGGGGACAACTGCCAAGCCCAATATTTAGAATCAATTTTATACTTTTAGGGTGATAATGATAAACTTAAGATTATTTGTTATCTAATATTTATTATCTAATATTATTATCTAATATTTATTATCTAATATCATTATCTAATAATTTAATATTATACATTATTATTATATACTATATAATACAAATGTAAGAAATTAGCAGCATAATGTTTAGGATGGTAATAAGATAATTTCCTTGACAAGATTTATTATTTAAAATGTTATATTATACATTGTATTATTGTAGGCCGAGGACGCTTCCCAGGCTTCACCAATCAAAATGGCGTATTACTTTTTATTGTAGGTCAAAGGATGCGGCCGTGCATAGCAGCTAAACACATACACAGACAGACGGAGTGTTTTATATATAGAGATTATATTGTTATATTGGCTACTGTATGTTAGATGTTATAAATAAGTAGCATTTGGTTTAGGTTTACTTTAGGATAATAATATACAGAAGCTTAATTAAGGGAAGATTCTCTGTCTGGTGAATTGGAAGGTCTGTGATTCCTCCAAACTATGCCAGGAAACAGACCACCTTAATGTTACTTTAATTCCCGACGTCACGAACCTGAGAAAAACTGCCACTTTTCACCAGATAAAATAATTGTTAACAACAAAGTTGGGGAAGTCCTCGGGCGGTGATCTCTTTCTCGCATGATTTCGGCCTCATAAAAATGTATAATTAGAGGTGAAAAACTTTTCTGATTGCTCTCATTTTTTTTAACATAGGGCATTGTTCTTTCAGAAACATAGTGTTATTTTGTTTTAAGCCAAAGGTGCAGGTATGAACTAATAAAAATGTTATTAGTTCTGCCAACCCCTGTACTATTTTATGCTTGTAATTGCTGTTTTACTGTATGTTGCACACCAATTCTTATCTATGATGTTAATATAATTACTGAATAATAACATCTTAAAGTGCAGACGTACAATGTATCAGTAATTATCGCGGGGAAGATTTTACAAAATACATCTAACTCGGCCAACACACTGTTCCCCAACTTCCATATTAAAACCGCTGGCGATCACACACAACCCTTCAGTTAGTGACCCCGGGAATTAGGGATCTGTTTCGTGACCATTGTTTGGAGGAAACAGTAGTCTTCCAATTCACCAGAAAAACAATGGCCCGTACGTTATTTACATCTATATTGTGTAAATTACACTGTATTATTATGAAAATAAGCAATATACAATATATTATTCAAGTTAGAGGAGTAAGGTAAGGAGGGGAAGGGAGTTTGCTGGTAGGAACAGCCAGGACAAATGACTAGTGGTAAGGAATCTAAGGATTGAAGGTCAATGCAAAGGTGTTACCTTCGACCCTGGTGATGGTCGAAGGTAATACCTTCGCATTGACCTTCCTGACTCTTAGTACGGGCTAATGTCACCTTAATTAACATAATTAGATTCACAAGATTTATTATTTTTTTATTTGATTTTTTTTTTTTTTTTGTATAGTAGCCTACATTCACATAACCTTTTAAAACCCTCTATATCAGTGGTTCTTAAACTGGACGGATGCGCCCCCTAGCTTCCGGGGGGCGGGGGGTGGGGGTGGGGGGCTTGGTATATAATCTGTAATGATAATTATTGCCAAATTGCCAAAAACGGGACCACTGCTTTCACAAATTGTATTTATCTTTTTCCTGTTTGATATATATATAAATATATATATATATATATATATATATATATATATATATATATATATATATATATATATATATATATATATATATATATATATATATATATATATATATATATATATATATATATATATATATATATATATATATATATATATATATATTATCCATCTATATAATTATACACCATATAAGGCTCTCATCAATACACCTTTTATATAGTTTATGTTATAACTCTTATATAGTTTATGTTATAACTCTTATATAGATTTGAAATACTTCATAATGGGTACAAATGTCCAAAATGTTGTACCCGGAACCCCCCAGCTGATACACCACGTGGCCCCATCCATACCATAAGTCATTATTAATTCATATATACTGTTTGATAAACATTTTAATGTATAGGAGAACACGGGATATATACATAATACAGAGTAAACATTTTAATGTATAGGGGAGCACGGGATGTATATATAATACAGAGTAAACATTTTAATGGGTTAAGAACCACTACTTTATAATAATGGGTTAAGAATCACTACTTTATAATAATGGGATAAGAATCACTACTTTATAATAATGGGTTAAGAACCACTACTTTATAATAATGGGTTAGGAACCACTACTTTATAATAATGGGTTAAGAACCACTACTTTATAATAATGGGATAAGAATCACTACTTTATAATAATGGGATAAGAACCACTACTTTATAATAATGGGTTAAGAACCACTACTTTATAATAATGGGTTAAGAACCACTACTTTATAATAATGTGTTAAGAACCACTACTTTATAATAATGGGATAAGAACCACTACTTTATAATAATGGGATAAGAACCACTACTTTATAATAATGGGTTAAGAACCACTACTTTATAATAATGGGTTAAGAATCACTACTTTATAATAATGGGTTAAGAACCACTACTTTATAATAATGGGATAAGAACCACTACTTTATAATAATGGGTTAAGAACCACTACTTTATAATAATGGGTTAAGAATCACTACTTTATAATAATGGGTTAAGAACCACTACTGTATAATAATGGGTTAAGAACCACTACTTTATAATAATGGGTTAAGAACCACTACTTTATAATAATGGGTTAAGAATCACTACTTTATAATAATGGGATAAGAACCACTACTTTATAATAATGGGTTAAGAACCACTACTTTATGATAATGAGTTAAGAACCACTACTTTATAATAATGATACACAATGTTTTTCATAAGGTAGAAATACCAGGATAATAGTGGTGTTGTGTTTTACTGAGTCCGTCATTGTAACACCAGGATGTGTGGTCGTGTTCGTCTCAGTCGTCTATCACGATTGATTGATATTAGGAACCTCAACAGCGAGGTCATATAGCGGCAGAAATGGTGATAGAGAGGAGGGAGCGCAAGCAGAAAGGAAATTGAAGGAAAAAAAAGGACAGTTAAAAAACTGAAAGCTAGTATTAGGACCGAAGGGGCGCCGAAACATTTCAAGTTTTGCTCACATCACTAATGCAAACAATACAGTACTCCCCTACGAGGTCGTCTATAACGATAAATGTTTGTACTGAGAAAACTATGTAATATAATATTATAGGGTGATGGGAAAGTGTTGTCACTCCCTCCCTCCCATTGGACGAACCATTTGTAGGATGACAACACTTTCACACCAAACTATACATTTTAAGAATTGTATTGTGAGTAAAACAAACTTAATACTCTGTGAAGTAGTCCTAACTTTACTGTCTATGTGAAGTAGTCCTATATTTACTGTCTATGTGAAGTAGTCCTATCTTTACTGTCTATGTGAAGTAGTCCTATCTTTACTGTCTATGTGAAGTAGTCCTATCTTTACTGTCTATGTGAAGTAGTCCTATCTTTACTGTCTATGTGAAGTAGTCCTATCTTTACTGTCTATGTGAAGTAGTCCTATCTTTACTGTCTATGTGAAGTAGTCCTATCTTTACTGTCTATGTGAAGTAGTCCTATCTTTACTGTCTATGTGAAGTAGTCCTATCTTTACTGTCTATACATGAACCTTGGGGTGGAGGAGGGTTGAACAATGTACTATATACTCCGTTTATTTAGACTTGTCCAGCCTCTCCACCAAATTCATGGTGAGCCTGGCAATAGATATGAATGGAGCTCTCTGATTGGTTGCCATGACTCTCGCCTTGGCTGAGATATGAATGGAGCTCTCTGATTGGTTGCCGTGACTCTCGCCTGGCTTGAGACATGAATGGAGCTCTCTGATTGGTTGCCGTGACTCTGGCTTTATCTGTCCGTCTCTGTATTTACAACAACACACATCTCTATTAATTTACGTGTTGCTCGACTATTACATAAAAGTTTATGCATATTGTTTTACATCATTACCCTTTGCAATAATATTTATCTCGTTTGGTGTTGCTTATTCATTCACTACTCTGATAAATTAATTATTCATAGATTTAATCATTGTATAGAAAGACAGTTTTCTTATTATAGTATTTTATCTCGTTTGGCGTTGGATATATTTTGATATTATTATTATCATCTAAGTTGTAATATATCGTTAATACTCTTGTCATAATAGTTAACATTTATTAGACAACAGCGGTGTTTCACTCCTACACGGTTAATGGAATATAATTATTAATATTTCACCACACAGAAATAAATGGGGTCTGTTAGAACCGTGGTAGGCAGCATGCAGGGTTGACCCAAACAATTTGTGTCAATATTTTTAAGGGTGGATATGAGTGGTTCAGGGAATGTGGAACTGTATCTCCAAATTAATAAATTGATCAGAATGGAGTCGGATTTAAACTATAACTAAAAGAAAAAAATAGGAATTCTGAGGGTTATTTATTGTGTGTAAGATGAATGTTGTCACGTATGACTGAGGAATAGATATCCCCAGGAATCCAGCTATATCCCTACAATCATATACAGTGTTACAATGTGTTATAGTTCTTGTTCTGGTGTGTGTTGTGTTGGAGGTATAGTGAGTACTGTAATGTCATAGTGTGTGTTGTGTTGGAGGTACAGTGAGTACTGTAATGTCATAGTGTGTGTTGTGTTGGAGGTATAGTGAGTACTGTAATGTCATAGTGTGTGTTGTGTTGGAGGTATAGTGAGTACTGTAATGTCATAGTGTGTGTTGTGTTGCAGGTATAGTGAGTACTGTAATGTCATAGTGTGTGTTGTGTTGGAGGTATAGTGAGTACTGTAATGTCATAGTGTGTGTTGTGTTGGAGGTATAGTGAGTACTGTAATGTCATAGTGTGTGTTGTGTTGGAGGTATAGTGAGTACTGTAATGTCATAGTGTGTGTTGTTTAATTGGAAAAAGAGCAAGTTAAGAGTGAATGTTTGAGTAATTAGAATGGCCAGTATTCTTTTCATTTAACAATTTCTGTTATTATGTTGTGAAAGAGTAGATAGTAATTTCTTTTGTAAATTAGGTCTAATACAACAAAGGAAGTTTAAACATTTATTAATTAGTTAGAATAATTAAATAAGGAGTCTTTACTCTGTTAATAATGAATTAAGATGGGGTGTAAAAGTAAAGGGAGAAATCAGTCATATTCAATACAGTCAATATTATTAATTTTTGGAATCAGTCATAAATAAATAAAGGTTGTTAAAATTAATAGACTCTATTGTTTCATTTACACTCTGCATGATTATTGGCTTCCTGTAAGGCCTTGGTAAAGACCATGGGAACAGTTTTTTTTGTTGTTTGTGCTAATGATGGTGCTGTTCTGATCACAAGGGAATATCATAGCATCGAGCTGCCCTTAATTTTTATTTTTAATTATATATGTATATATAAAAAATTTTCACGGGTAATTATATATTTGTTCAAGACAATACTAGTCGTTACAGGAAGTTTAGAAGAAAAGACGTGGTTTGAAATTGTGACTAGACCAGTGGAATATTCCTATAAAAAGTATGACTTATTTTTATAAACAAAAACATTCCTTACCAGGCAGCACACTCCTGCAACTTTAAACACATGTTCAACCATCAGAAAAATTAGCAATGATGCAGGTGACAATAATAAAAAGTGGCAATAAATATAATGATTTATGATATATATATATATATATATATATATATATATATATATATATATATATATATATATATATATATATATATATATATATATATATATATATATATATATATATATATATATATATATATATATACTGGTTTATATATGATATACTGGTATATACTGGTATATGTATTATGTAGGTATGTATGTATGTATATATGTATTATGTAATGTATGTATGTATGATATACTGACACAATCTAGGACACAGTTGTATTATGTTTTAATCTAGGTTCATTTTAAGGTAACATATGAGTTTTTACCAATTTAATGAGTTGCAACACTGATAAATATTATGACGCGTAGAAGAGTTGGTAGCTTGTGTTTATAGTTCACTATTACAAACAACTTTTCTATATATCATTTCTTCTGTAAATGCTGCATAACAGTAGTTACCTCTTATAGTTAGGTCCCGGTAGTCTGCCCAAATTAGGTCCCGGTAGTGTGTCTCAGTCCAGATTAGGTTAGGTTAGGTCCTGGTAGTGTGTTCCAGTCCAGATTAGGTTAGGTCAGGTCAGGTGAGGTCTAACTAATTTCTACTGTATATTTTTTCCTGCTTAGGTCCCGGTAGTCTGCCCAGATTAGGTCCCGGTAGTCTGCCCAGGTTAGGTCCCGGTAGTCACACTAAATCCTTCTAGGAAATAAAAAAAATTCCAGTGAAATCCTGCTGTGGCAACTTGTAAAAATTTACCAAAACCCCGATCACTTTACGATAGTTTACATCAGTCATATTCCGGCAGTTTGCCTAGGTTAGGTCCCGGTAGTCTAATGCGGTCTAATGCCATACATACCATACATACCAGACAAGCACTGATATATTTAGACACTCATTCTTTCCCCGCAGCATCCAAGAGTGGAATCATCTCCCATCTCATATAGTTAATAGCCCCACTCTTGACACTTTTAGAAATAGGATCACCAATCATTACCTCCCCAATCCTAATCCTCAACCCACAGTCCCTGACCCAATCCACCCTCATCCTAACCCCCTTCCTAATCCTACCCTGGATCCCTAAATCTCCCGCACAACCCCCGCATATTATGCTGCCCACGAGCAGCCCTCTGCGGGACCTTGAATGCGGACTAGGTTAGGTCAGGTAGGGTCAGGCTAATTTCAATATGCCCCATTTCAATATGCCCTATTTTGGAAATGGGGCATTTGTGGAGGAAATGGTATAGAAGAAAATAGTCTTAGAATGGTCTAAATTAGTGAGTAATGAAAGTAGAAAAAACATACGCAGTAACGGCAATTCATTCAATATTTACCAAATATACAATATAGTGAACACAGTTCTTTTGTAAATTTATCTACTACTACTACTATTACTAATAAAAATAATAATACCATAACAATAATAATTATAAATACCATCTTGGTGTTGTTGTTGTTGTTGTTTACACTCTTGTTGTTTCTGCCATGTACACACAGCCTGGAAAATTTGTATACATAAGTAACACACACAATATGTATGTATGTATGTGTAGCCTACAATTATTATTATTATTAAGGGTCTGGTCTGGTGCTTTTCGGAGGTGAAACCAGTTGCTACGATCCCTCCTGTTGATTATTTTAATTTACCTGTGACTGAGCTCTTTATTGATTCTCTTTAATAAGTTTTACTCTTCTGTTCCACATGTCTTGAATAGTTCGTTTAATTTTTTCTCTGTTTACACAATCCTCAAAAAGCAGTTCACTTAATTTATTTTCTACATAAGGTTGCACAAATAATTCACTTTTTAATCTTATTTCTTGATATTTAGGACAGAATAATAGGAAATGCTCAAGATTTTCAATTTCCTCATTACATAGTAGACATTTTACTTCGCCATTATTAAAACGTTTTCTATCATTTAGTGCAAGTGTATTACTTCTGCATCTAAAGAATGTCACTGACGCTGGATGATTATCATAACATTGTTCTTCTCGGGGATTTTTTTTCATTATTTTATACAGTTCGACACTGCGTTTAGAATTCAGTTCTGTTCTCCATTTTCGTGCATCATATTCCTTCATGATTTGTTTAATTTTGTCTTTGCTTAATGTTTTTATGTTAAGTTTACTGAGTCCCGTTTCCTTCGTTATGTCCATGATTTGCTGTGTCCAGGTGTCTTCTTTAAAATTAATCTTCATCTCTTGGAACACCCGCCCGACGAGGGAGTCTTCTTTATTTAATAGATATCTCAAGAAAGTCATCTTGGTTTTCATCAGTCGGGTTTCCATCGCTGTGGCTCCAATCTCACCTCTGAGGACACATACTGGTGCATATATTGGGGCTCTGAGTATGAGTCTGTAAACTTTATTCTCTATTGATTGTAAATTAATTAAATTTGTTTTATTGAAATACACAATGTCTGCTCCATATAAGATAGATGGCAAAGCTACACTTTTCCAATATGTTTTTCCTATTAATAGTCTATTACAACTTTTAGCTACTATGGAAGTTGTTTGATTTGCTAGATTATTTGCCTTCTTGACCATCATTTTCCTATTTAGTGTAAAACAGTCTTTTTTATCGCATAAAGTCATTCCTAAATATTGGAAACTATTTTTCACATCTATTCCTCCTATCTGATCAGGTTTATTTTTCATATTGTATATAATGATATTACTTTTATTCACATTTATTTCTAATCCAAACTCTCCCACTATTCTACCTAATTGTTCTACTCTGCGTCTTGCGTCGTCAATTGATTGTGTTAAACATAAGCCATCGTCGGCGAAAAACAATGATTTAATGTTGAAAAGATCATCTTTAAATCCTATATTGTACCTGCTTAATTCTATTATTATCATGTATGTTATTAATTTAAATAATGTTGTGGACATAGGACAGCCTTGTCTAATCCCACTAGACACTCTAATTTCTTGTTGGTCCTCGTCATTTAGTTTTATGAATGTTTTATCATTATTATACAATCTAGCTACTATATCTATGATTATTGGATGTATCTTAAATTTAATTAAGGTTTCAATTAATTTTTCTCTTCTGACTGAGTCATAGGCCTTTCGAAAATCTATTGCTATTACTATTAATGGTTTCTTAATTTTGTAACTTTTTAGAATGCAGTATTTTAGAATTAGTATGTTGTCTTCTATTCTACATCCCGTAGTGAACCCCGCTTGTACATCCATTCCCCAACCATTCACCAGCACATGCTGCTCTATTTTATCCTTCATAATGGCCATGAGCATTTTATAAGAAATGTTACTTAATGCAATAGGTCTTAATTTATCTACTGTTGGTTTATTTGTCTTGGGAATCATTTTTGTTATTGTATACATCCAATTATCTGGTATCTCAGCTGTTTTATTCAGAATATTATTTAAACATTTACTTATTAAACTAACATAGCTATCATTGTTTTTTATGAGCTTATAAATGTCTGATTTTAATTCATTAGGTCCTGCTGCTTTACCGTTCTTAAATTTTACTAGATATTTTACAATCTCATCATTAGTAATATTAATATTTATCATGCCTGTTATGGTTCTATTATGGTGAATTGCCATATCTAAGTGTTCACCCAGGTTATCCCGTCTTTTCTCTAAAATTGACTCATATTCCCTTTCGTAATCTCTTTTTAAAGTTTCGTTCCAAACTGTATTAATCCTATTTTCATGTTTGCCATATATACCAGACCAAAAAGCTTCTAAAGCTTTACCTACTTCTTTAGGCTCAAGTGGTGTTTTATCATTTTCACTCCCATATATTTCGAGCTCCTTCCTGTTGACCTCCTTACCTTTTAATTTCTTGATATTATCCCAAAGTTTGGTTTTGTCTTTTTCTTCTTTAATTTCTTTAGTTATTTTAATTTCAAACGCCCACATCGCTTCTTTCACCAGAAATTGAACTTTAAGTTTTTGGTCTTTATATTTTTCTTCATATTCTCGTTTTGTGATTATATCCTTAGCATTTCTTTTGGTTCTGTTATAACGTTTTCTTAATTTAATTTCTTCCTTTATTTCCTGAGTTATCCATAACGGTTCTCTTATTAATTTTTCTGTATTGTTTACCTTTATTTTTATTATCTTTTGCATGGAGCTATCCCTGGCTATAGTTAGGTTATTCTCTAAGGTTTCTATTCTGGTTATGTTTACATAATCTAATTTATTTAATTCTCTTAACAAGTTTTCTTTAGTATTGTCGTTGATTTCGGTGTATACTTTGTTTATGGTGTGATTATATTTAATTTTTCCTACATTAATTCTAAAATCAGTAGTAATTAAGTTATGATCTGACAAATCAAAGAGTTCTTTCTTTTCATCAATAAATATTTTCACAAATTTATCACTTAAAGCATTATTTATAAGGCAGTAGTCAATGACGCTATTTCTATCTCCCATACTCCAAGTAAATGTACCCTCACAATCAATTACATCATTAAGTAATGTTAGGTCATATCTATTTACTAAGTCCAATACCAACTCTCCATTTTTATCCAGTTTTTGGTTTCCCAAAAAACCAACATGACCATTCATATCTCCCAAGATGATTATTGGTTCTTCATTCTCGATTTGTCTAAGTTCATCCTCAATTATTCTTTTAATGATCAAATTTCTTTGTTCATCATTCACCGACATATAAACAAGTAAAATATTAATTTTAAACCCCATTATGACAAGTTCTGCTGACATTATATCTGGGTGCCTTGTTTGTTTTCTATTAATTGTAACTTTATTCTTATTATATATCAACATTAATCCTCCTCCCCGTCTGTCATTCATGTCTCTAAAGCTTTCAATTTTTTCCAATCCCTTGCTTAATACATATTTATCAAATTTTAATTGAGTTTCAGTTAGAAACAATATGTCCGTTTCTTTTTCAATTAATCTTTCTACCTCTGGCAATGTAACTTTACTTAAACCTTGTATGTTTATTAATTTCAACCTAATATCCACATATGCACATGAATATCCCTGTTTACTTGTTGTTGTATCCTATTTATTTATATTTATCAACTTACCCCCTTTTATTACCCACCCTTCTTCTCCCTTTGATTCTTTTTCAGCAAGTTTTTTCTTCAAGTCTTCAAATCTCATCTTATTCTCATATCTTTCTTGTTTTGTCATGTCTTTGGATATTCCTATCTTTTTCATCCATACCTTGTTGGTGTTCTTTAAGTTTTTGGCACTTTTTAGTACCTCCCACTTTTCATTTCTTTTGATAAAGTGATTAATACAGGTCTTGACTTATCTTGTGTCTCTGTTCCTAATCTTACTATGTTACATATATTTGTTTTCTCATCTACCTTTATCTCATTCATTATCTCTTTACATTTCTCTAAGTCTTTGTTCTTTTTGTCTTGTTCTGTGTCAGCTAGACTTTCTTGTAAGTTGTATATTACAATGTTACTCTTCCTATTGTCTCTATCTTGTTTCTCCTTTAATTCCTCCTGTATTGTCTCTCTTACTTCTGATTTTAAGGCATTACTGTATCCTCTACCACTATCTGAATGTGTCTGGTTTATATCAGTGTTCCGTGCTGAAGGCCTAATGTTATCACTAATTAAACTTTTTACCATCTCTTTAATTTCACTCATAAGGGTATCTCTAACCAAACCTATTACTCTATCTGTTGCCTCATCAACAATTTCCCCCTTCATCGCCATTAATTCTATTCTCAGCTTCTTATTCTCTTCCTCTAACACTCTACATTTATCTTCAAACTCTTCCTCTTTTCTCATTTTAGTCCGGAAATCTTTCCTACATTTAGGGCAACACCAAATCATGTCATCATCCTTAAGCATCTCATATTTTTTTTATGAAACCTTGACACACCCTATATGGAACCATTGTTTACATTGCTCACATAATAAGCCATTATCATGAGAAGTGACCTTAATGTTACATTTACATTTACTCATCTCACGCTTGTATCTCCCTTTTGTGTCCTGCGAATGTGACCTTCCTCGCTGTGGTGATGTTACTTCTACTTCCTCTTCAAATTCTTCTGAGGACTCACTCTGCGTCTCTCCTTCGGTGTCAGAATCTTCTTTCGACGACGCGGCCATGCTGGATCGTCTTGTTTCTTCTTCCTGACTAGGCTGGTTTGCCTTCTTCTCTCTGCTATCACTACTTTTCTTTCTTCTATTTCGCTTTGTCGGCATCTTGGTGCTTTCACTTACTCACTGGTTTAATTCAAAACTTAATACGTGGCCAAATAAGTGTCTAATTTGATATTTTAATAAGAGCTCAGTCACGATCAACACTTTGAGGTCATCTCTATCAGCCTGTCCCCTATTCCCACACACCCTCCCTCCCCCCGAGTCTGTCCCCCTACTCCCGCACCCTCCAAAACCCACCCAAGGCTGTCCCCTTATTCCCGCACCCCCCTAAATTCCCCCCAAGCCTGTCCCCCTTTTCCGCACCCTTTTAATATTATTAACAGAGAAATCTCTCTATCTCTACTTATATTTACTCTCGCTTCTTGCCTGTGTGTGTGTGTGTGTGTGTGTTACCTCTCTCTCTCTAATGTTACTCCAGAATTCCTTTAATTTTGATGTCATTTCTTGTTCACTCAACTTAATTACTTCCATCATTGTCATACAGTGTGTGATCTTCTTCCTTTGAATAATAGATAAAATCAAAGTGAGTGAAAATATACAGAAAATAGAAAATATGAGAGATGAAAAGGAGGTGGTCTTATGATCATATATAAAAGTAATGATTGTATTGACTTAAACAAAGAAGAAACAGAAAACAAAGATCTATTAAAAGTGACTGGAAATATAGGGATGATAAAAATAGTGATTCTCCTAGTATATATGTCGGTGCAAGATAGAGAAAGAAATGCCAAACTAGAACAAGAAATAGCAAAGAATATCGAAAAATTGGAAAATGAAACATTAATACTACTAGGAGATTTTAACGGTCATGTAGGATATATTGGAGAACAGAAACTAAATTGGAATGGATCCATAATACTAAACCTACAGGAAAAAAATAAATTAATTCTGACCAATGGAAATGAAAAGTGCACAGGAACTTACACCTGGAGCAGAGACTATGGGGAACAGAAAAGTGCAATTCATTATGTATTACTGAATGAAACAATGTATGAGAGCTTTATGGACATGAAAATTGATGAACAGAAAGAAATAATAGATATATCGGACCATAATCTAATAGAAATAAGACTAAAATATTCACAATCAACCGGGAAAACATATAAGAAAAATATATACAAAGCCATACAGTAGCCTACTATACAACGGAAGAAAAGAATCTAAAAGAATTTACACCAAAAGTGGAAGAAGAGATAAGGAACAAAGATATAAATGATATGGTCAAACTAAACAAGGCAATGTAAGAACAAGCCGAACAAGTGCTAAAGAAAACTTATAAAAGGAGAGAAAGCAAAACACAAAAGGATACAGAACCACCATGGATAAACGATGAAATAAAAAAAACAAATATCACAGAGAAGAAACTTGAATAAGAGAAAGATGGTAAAGTAAATATTAATGTTGGAAATAAGTAGATGATGAGTGATATATATATATGTTGTGTGTTTCAGGAGGATGGCTGAAGCGAAGACCAACAAGACCACCAGGTGAGTGTACAGTACTATAGTTACTCATTGGTATTATTGTCCCAATATTTATTATTATTAGTGATGTTGGTGTAGTTTTACAATGCATTGATTTGTTATGGAGGATCGGAGTGGCTAACTTAGGTAACATCTTTTTTGATAAGTTGATTTTAGTAACATTGGTAAATTTACACAAGTACTGTGTTCATTATATTGTATACTAGCTGCTCTGCCGCCCTTCGGGCGGCTAAGAGCCGCTAGCTCCTGCGGAGGGCTGGCGGCCTGCGGCCGAAAGGAGCTTATTTGTTTCTTGGCATAGTCAGGAGGAATTAGAAGCCTCCAATTTTCATACACGATCACAGAGTTCTAAATAAACAAAGGATATAATAATACAACACTGATATGTAACAAATGCAAACTCCACTACCACCACTACTACCTACATCAACCACTACCACCTCCACTACTACATCAACCACTACCACCTCCACTACTACATCAACCACCACTACTACTACATCAACCACCACTACTACTACATCAACCACTACCACCACTACCACTACTACTACCACTATTACCATCACCACTACTACCACTACATCAACCACTACCACCTCCACTACTACCACCACCACCTATTCCCGCACCCCCCAAACCCCCCACCCCAAGCCTGTCCCCTATTCCCGCAACCCCCAAACCCACCCCGTGATTTGATTATTCTAAAGAGAAGAAAAGAATCCTTTCAACAACTGAGACAACTTTAAAGTGATAACGAAAAAAGGCAGAAATTACCTTACCTAGTGTGTGTGTACGGTAGGGGTGTGTGTATGTTTATGTGTGAGTGTATGTTTGTGTGTGTGTGTACGGTGTGTGTATGTGTGTGTGTGTGTGTGTGTATGTACAGTATGTGTGTGTGTGTGTGTACCCTAGTGTGTGTTGTTTACAGTAGGGGGGATGGGGGGGTGCGGGAGTAGGGGGACAGGCTTGGGGGGGTTTAGAGCGGTGCGGGAATATGGGGCATGCTTGGGGTGTGTGGTGGTAGGGGACAGGCTTTTTACCCCCCCCCCCCCCCAGCCTGTCCCCTATTCCAGCACCCCCCAAACCCCCCCACCCCAAGCCTGTCCCCTATTCCCGCATATATAGTCTATCTCTCTCACATACAGTCTTTCTCTCTCTCTCTCTCTCTCTCTCTCTCTCTCTCTCTCTCTCTCTCTCTCTCTCTCTCTCTCTCTCTCTATTTATCTATCTATCTATCTATCTATCTATCTATCTATCTATCTATCTATCTATCTATCTATCTATCTCTCACACACACAGTCTCTCTCTCTATCTCTCTCTCACAGTCTAGCTATCTATCTCTACCTCTCACACACACTATATATTTGTCACTCTTTCTCTCTCTCTCTCTCACACACACACACACTATCTCTCACTCAGACACAAATATAACCAAACCCAGTAATACCTCTCTCACACACACACACCCTCTCTCTCTCTCTCTCTCTCTCTAAAATTAAAGAGAGAGAGAGAGAGAGAGAGAGAGAGAGAGAGAGAGAGAGAGAGAAAGTTGTGCGTGTCACTAATCCAGGGGTTCGAACCCCATCCAAAACATTTTTTGAAAAACATGAAAAACATTTTTATTATAGGTCCAAAACACTCCCCAAGTATTAGCGATCACACCCATGTAAAAATTTTCACTCTAGGACGAAGGATCTTGGCGTGCATAGAGGACACACACACACACACACAGAATTTCGGCTTTATGTATATAGATTTTAGTATCATTACCCATTATTTTGGACCATTCTAAGAAACTTTTCATCTATGGCGTTTCTCTCGGAGATTCCCCTGTTTTCGAGATATGCCCCGTTTTACAAACATAATCTGGAAATTAATCTGACCTGACCTAACTAGACCACAGCAGACTACCGGGACCAAACCTGAGCAGACTACTGAGACCTAACCTGGGCAGACTACTGGGACCTAACCTGGCCAGACAACTGGGATCTAACCTGGGCAGACTACGGGGACCTAACCAGGGCAAACTACTGGGATAAAACCGATGTAAACTATCAAAGTGACAAGGGAAAATTCTTGGGACCTAACCATATGATTAGACATAAATGTAGAAAATAATAAATCTAAGCCGTTTTCAAATTATGATCAGCAATAAATGTTGAAACTTGAAAATCCAAGCCAAGTTTTGAAATTATGATCAGCCGTAAATATCAAAATGTTAAAATGCGAGCCATTTTTTTTTTTTATATATAGTGGGGAAATACCCAAGATCTATGGATTTGTGCATATTTTGGGAAGATATCCACAAAAATAGGGAAAATCAATTGATCGTAAAATATAATATGGTACTATAATGATTATTTTAAATCATATTAATCAACCTGACCTAGACCAAGTTGTTCTTAGGCCCAAACCCTAGTATCCTTCGGCCCTAACTGTGGCATCCTTCAGCTTTAACCTTCGTTGGGTCCTAAACCTTGGCTTGGTTGGGTCTTTCAGTAGCAGTAGGGCAATGGGGTGCTTTCAAGTGTCCAACATGGCCGAGGTCTGGACACTGCACAGCCCACGTAATTCAAAAAAATAAAAATTCTTTGGTAAATAACTACATTGTTATGTAATATTGTGAATAGCCGTTACGTGACAAACTACAGTATAAGTAATACAAATAATAGATACAAACGGGACTTGGCGATATTTGTTCTGCTTACCAAATAAGGGTTGACGTTTTTATTGGCAGAAACTCACGGCTGTTATTTGGTAGTGTAATGAAACAATAATGCATTATAAGGAGCTGAAAGGCCTTATTCCATGCATGAGGTGGACTGTAGATTGCTCCTAGTAGCTATGTTGGCTCAGTCAATTCCTATATATATCTACCGTCAACCAGAGGAACTAATTTGGTAAGCACCCCATTCTGATTAATAATAATAAAAAAAATCTTGCCATCCCAAGATGATTTCCTCCCCCAAAACACACAAATTGATTTAACAATGAATCCATAGAATGCTTACTGAGAGATGAGAGCATGTTTATTACGGTACGGCACTTACCGGTATCGGTGCTGGAGATACCTAAGTATAGTTGCCAAAAAAGAAATTGCGACTAAAAAGAAATTGAATGTGGTGGAATCTGGCAGCTCCACCCGTAGCAAACATCCCCAGTCATGTGAATGAATCGTCCTCAACCCTACTTCCTGTGCAAAGAGAACTGGTACTCTACACCGTAATATGGTACAGTTGTAGTCAATAATAATCATCCACATATGATAAGTAAAATAAGTACCGGTATGTCAAACAATTTATTGTCTATAGTTTTCACGTTTACATATGATGTTATTGTGTGTGTGTGTTCCCAGGATTGTGTTATTCATTACAATACACTGTACTGTACACTACTAGCTGTAAATATGTGCCGTAAAATGTATTTATTTATTTATCTTTCAGTGAAATGGAGGAGGAAGATAGGAGTTATAACTTCTCAGAGGTAAGTAAACAGTAATAATAAAAATAATGCATACCATATTATTTTTTTTATTTTTTTTTTTGGTCAAATTGGAAGGCTACTGCTTCCTCCAAACTGCCATGAAACAGATTCCCTATTAGAACCATTGAGGGCATTTGTGTTGTGGCATATTTGGAGAAATTAAAGATTTTAATCAAGCAATCCTCTGGTGGCCCTTGGTAGGTAATAAATGGTAAAAAATAACAAAGTTGCAACTGAACATAAAGAAGATTGTCTATGAATCTCAATGACAAAAATTGCATTAATTAAAAGTAAATATGGCGGACAGGTGAGTAGCTAACATATCGCCTTAGCTATTATTAGTGAGCTACGAAAATCTTAGCGTTAAGGTAACATTAGCGGTCCTTATAATCATATGAACATTTCATCTCAGAGATTATAAACATTCCAACACTGCTGTAGGTTCCATGCCAAGCCAAACTTTGTACTAACCTTCCAAATAATGCCACAGTTTCGTTAACCCCTAAAGAACGATTTTTTTTTTTTTTTTAACTTCCAGCCGACTTCTGGGGGTCAATTTTCAACTTTCATGTACGCAAATTTTGTTCTTACAGAAATATAGTGCTTGAATTAACACACCAGGAACAGAAAACGGGAGCCTCATAGGTGTAAGCATTTGCGTATTACAGAGCGTCAAAGTCCGATAATAAACAAAATAATTTCCCCTGAAACGCAGAGCGTATGCTCTAATTACGCTCTAAACATGTAAATGAACAACTAAACAATGCGTCTAAGTGGTTTTCAATTATAATAAATGTATTTCAGTGTAATTTTGTCTGTCTAGACGCTCCTAGAGTATAGTAGACAGCAGAGAGATACGAGAAATATAAGAAAACATCATGTAAAATACAATAAATCAATTGAAGTAGGTGTGAAAAGCCAACAATACAACATACAACATACAACACACGCAGCTACATCTATGCTTCTACGTGTGTGTAAATAGGCTAGAAATAGGCAGCCAGTTGTCCTGTATCAGGTGTGACACTGATAGGACACACAAGACAGAAAAACGTCCCACTTGAGACAGTGTGCGTATATACACAGCACTACACACTGTACACGGTGTGTACAAGGTTGTGTGTGTACGTATTTATGTGTAATATACTGCATGTAAACGCCTAAAATATTCAATGTAACTCTAAAATATTGTAAAGTCAAAATAAACTACATCAACAAACATATTACCATGCATATAAGGGGATACATTTGCGTATATACGCACGTTGCAACATATCATCCACAAACAGAAGTGTGTGGACAGAAGAGGAGGGAGGGAGATAGGGTTTGTATGAGTAAGGGAGGGGTAGCAAGGGGAGGGAAGGGGACTAGTGGTGAATGGGGTCCTTGTTGGTGGGGGTAGGTCTATGCTCCACCCACCAGCATACGTAGTTGCCAGACATCATTACCACAGTCATATCTTTTGTCAAGGACTTTAGCTTTCCATCGTTACAAACGCCAGCTCGCTAGCTACTCGCTACAGTTTTTGATAGGTACGTCGACACGTCGGTAATTCGGAGCGAACCATACATTTCTTTATCACCGACATGTTGGTTAATCGGTCCTTAGGGGTTAAGGGTTACAACACCACAGTCAGGAACATAACATATAATATTATATATTACTCTAACAGTGATACAATACATTATTCTAATTATCAAATTACATTATTTATTAATTTATTTATGTAAAGTATGAGTAAATAATGACATGATCTTTGACTTCCGACACCTTCTTCAGCTTATAACAAATATTAATGTATTCATTCTCGGCCAGGTGGAAATTCAGAGTGTAACCAGAACAGCAGTAAAGTTATCACAAATGACATTCTAACTACGGCGAGAAACATTTCTCCATAATTATAAATGCAGGGAAAAGGAAACAAAATTTATCATACCAATTCTGGAACCTTTAATGATAAAATACAGTGATCTAATCATTAATTTTAAAAAGAACATCAAAATTATTCTGTATATTAACTTTTTTATCCTTTGTGTACAACATCAAGGATATAATGTGAATGCTTTGGTTTATAGGTTTGTTAGCTTATTTCTTTGACAGGATTATACAAATAACTATGTGTGGATTTATTAATTAATATCAATGGTGGGGCTCAGGACTGGCAGCAAGTGATTACATATTTTTGGAAGTTATTCCTTTAGATTTCCACATAATTTTGGGTGTTGATGGTCCATTGTTAATACTTGGTAGAGGTTTGTGGTCTCAAAACACTTTTGTTTCTATAGTTAGTCAACTACATTTAAAACAAAATCACCAGTGAATCTGGAATCTATGGTAAATAGTTATATTGAAAAACATTATTGTTATGATGAATATAATGTCCACTTGATATCATATGAAACAAAACTTTTTAGTAAATCAAAGCAGGCTTTCATTGTTGTTGTTGTTTTTAATAGTACATAATTATAATCTGCAATCTTTAGAGATTTATAGAGCAGAGTGATCTTGTCCTTTCATATACATGGCATTATTTTTGTTTTCAAGAAGCAGATGTCAGTTGGTTCACAGACTCCTGGAAATTGTCCCATGTCTACAAATATCTTTACTTAATTAAATTATGAGAGAAAAAAGTATGTTTTTAGTTTTAGGTTCCATCCGTAAGTCATATGTTAATTAAACTCCAGGTTGCTGTGAGTCCTTGGTAGATGTTGTTGCAGTCTAGGAGGTACACTTGAGAGATAGGTTCTTAGCAGTCTGGGCTGTAAAGTGATAGTAAATGATGAAAACCTGGTGTTGCAAAGAACTGTTCATATAAGTTGTAATTATTTTAAAGACTCTGATTAAAATAATACGTGAAATAGGATAATCTGGACCAATATCCATATAATAATGTTCAGCCACAATCAAATAACCACCCACACTTTCCTTCCATCGATTAAATAAATCAGTATAATGCCAAATTATAATCATACAACACTTTATGTCAACTCAACCCACTCAATTGTTAATATGAGGTGCTGCAAATACATACATGTGTTGTTCTTTACTGCGATAGATAGGAAAGTGTCGGTGGATATTTGCTTGTGTTTGTACCAACGTCCATAAAAAGGACTATATACCTGACTGGCACCTACAGACAGCCTTGGAAGCCAACAAGAGTCACACCACATATATAGGTAATGTTATTCTCCAGGTGGAGTATTGTATAATACCTGACTGGCACCTTTAGACAGCCTTGGAGGCCAACAAGAGTCACACCACATATATAGGTAATGTTATTCTCCAGGTGGAGTATTGTATATACCTGACTGGCACCTTCAGACAGCCTTGGAGGCCAACAAGAGTCACACCACATAGACAATGTTATTCTCCAGGTGGAGTACTGGTTCCACCCCCAATCCCTCCTCTGGTATGACATGTTATACTTAACAGTCATACATAGTAAGGTATATTTGTTTATATCATACTTAACAAGAACGTAACTTTAGTAGCAAGTGTCGTGATCAGATATTTTATTATATATCTTTTTGACATTCTATAATGCCCATTATAGTTATATAGTATCAACTTGTTTAGTGAAGATTTACAATGATATTTCATTATTTGTATGGATTGGTTATGTAAGTATTGTACTGACTTTGATACCTAGTTACTTAACCTTTACAGACCGGGATTTGTCAACGGTATGTGTTTCCCTTTAGTCTCAATGTAGTGTTATATTTGTCAACGATGTGTGTTTCCCTTCAGTCTCAATGTAGTGTTATATTTGTCAACGATGTGTGTTTCCCTTCAGTCTCAATGTAGTGTTATATTTGTCAACGATGTGTGTTTCCCTTCAGTCTCAATGTAGTGTTATATTTGTCAACGATGTGTGTTCCCTTCAGTCTCAATGTAGTGTTATATTTGTCAACGATGTGTGTTTCCCTTCAGTCTCAATGTAGTGTTATAAATTCATCTTGAATTTATACACCAAATATGTATGTATGAAACTTACATGTCAATAAAATTTATCTCGCACTGCTGTATAAAAGAGGGAAAAATTATTGCTATCCATGTTTAAGAATAGTTATGGAAATAACCCACTAAAATACAAACTTTTAACCAAATACCATTTCATGAATTACAGAAAGAACTATAAAAAAAAAACCTGTACGTATTACTAAAGTGACAGAGAATGACAACAAAGGAACAACATAAATAAGGACAGAGAGGGATGAAAGTTCCTGTACAGTCAGTGACAAAAGTCATGTGGTCTTACTTAAAGTTTCTTGAAGGATTAAATAAAGGATAATTATCGAACCAACACATTCATTCACCAAACAGAATTACAATATCCAGGCGGCAAATTAGTAAACTACTCTACGTTTTCATTTTATGAGATTGTGAAGATTATAATAATATCCTTACTGTATTTTATGAATTGGCAGATGTGGCGACATGACTTTTGCCGTCCAGTATATTAAACTAAAGTCTTTAAAATTACTTTGTATCTGATGTGAGTGAACATCAGTAAGTGAATCCTGACTCTTTATGTGGCAGGAGGAAGGAAAGTTAGAGAAGGAAATACACCACCACCTTTATCAATTGGTCCAAACATGACTTGGAAGGTGTCACCCTCAGATGACTATCCCCCCCCCCCCCTACCATGGGCTGATAGTATTATAATCTGTAGTGGCAGTACTAAACACTGACTATGTACCATAACTCTAGTGTAATGGTAGTACTACTAAACACTGTCTATGTACCATAACTCTAGTGTAATGGTAGTACTACTAAACACTGACTATGTACCATAACTCTAGTGTAATGGTAGTACTACTAAACACTGACTATGTACCATAATGTACCAAGTGGGGAATGGATTGTCCGATACTCTTGGGTTGAGGTTACCACTACTCAGGATGTCCATCTCAAGTGGGAAAACTATCTTTCTACCATTAATAAAGCTTACCTGCATTTTTTCCCAGAGAAATCTGTCCAACTTCACCCATCAGACCTCCCATGGATCACTAACCGAATCAAACGCCTCATTCACCAACGTAACCAAGCTTTCAGTACCAATAATAACGCCCTCTATAAATCCCTTCGCAATAAAGTGATTCGAGAAATAAAGACTGTAAAAAGGTCATACTATCCAAATAAACTTCAACACCTCAAACATGCAAATATTAGTGACTGGTTCAGCAAAGTACAAGAATTGTGCGGTCTAAGAAACCGTCCCTCCACCTTCCCCTGTGTAAATAATTTGTCCAGTAATGAAGCAGCAGAGACAATTAACAACCACTTTTCAACAATTTGCCAACAACTACCCAAACTTAACCACAGCATGCTCCCGTCATATCTTCTGGCACCTGCCCCTCCACCAGTTGTGTACGAGTACCAAGTTTGCCGCCGTCTTCAACAACTGAAGCTCAAACGTTCTTCCACTCCATTAGATCTACCAATTCGGCTCTATAAAGAATTTGCACCGGAACTTGCCTTACCCCTTACTTCAATCATAAATGCTTCGTTTCAACAATCCATGTGTCCAACAGGATGGAAACGCTCATATATCACCCCAATCCCTAAATCAACCAACCCAAAGTCTCTTAGTGAACTACGTCCCATCGCTATAACACCTATACCAAGCCTTATTTGTGAAAGCTTTGCCGCAGAATGGACATATGCCGACATATATAACCAGATAGACCCTAACCAATATGGTAATGTAAAATCATCTTCCACCAGTCACTACCTCATCAACTTTCTTGATTTTGTTCACAAAAACCTAGATAAACGTAGTACCTCAGCAATTGCAGTCTTTATTGATTTCACCAAGGCATTTGACTTAGTAGATCACACAACAATTATTACCAAAGCAATTAAACTTGGCCTTAGGGAATGTTTAGTCTCCTGGTTAGCTGACTTTCTCCACAACCGCCAACAGTCCGTCAGATTTCAGGGAAAAACCTCCAATTTCCAAACCCTTACTTGTGGTGTGCCTCAGGGCACACGTATGGGTCCACTTTGTTTTTAAATTCTAATCAATGATGCTCTTAAAGATACACAACTCTGCTGGAAATATGTCGATGATTCGACCATAGCCACGCCTATCAGTAATATTTCCCCAGACTACAGCAACCTTCAATCAAATCTTGATGCCCTACTTACCTGGACCCAAGAGAATCACGTCACTATCAATAAGAATAAAACCATAGTCATGCATACCAACTTAACAAAAAAACCCACCCCTCCACCAGTACTCAAGCTAGGCAACCATGCCCTCCAAGTGGTTCACTCCACTAAACTACTAGGCATTCTACTTCAAGATAAATTACAATGGGACCTTCATGTCAACACCACAGTTCAATTATCATCATATAGATTACATATACTAAGAACACTAAAGAAACTTGGAGTTCCATCCAGCGACATGACACATCTTTACAATACATTCATCCTACCCAAACTTTGCTATGCTTCTCCCGTATGGTCCTCATCACTTAACTTGACACAGAAAAGTAAACTTGAGAAAGTCCAAAAAAGAGCCCTGAGAATTATTCTTGGATTGAACTACACAAACTACCAAGATGCAATTAGTCAAGTAAACTTTCCCACCATATCAGACCTCCACAAACACCAGCTCCAACAATTCGCTACAAAGCTCTTGAAGCACCCAAGACATCGCCACTTCCTGCCAGACCAAGCCCCACCTCCTCTTAGGGCTGTTCGTCACCACAACCGTCTCATCCCAATCAAAGCTCCCCGGACAAACCGTTACAAAAACAGCATCATTCCAACTATTGTTAAGATTTTAAATTCATAAATTTGTGCTTTTGTTAAAGAATTCATACGTAAGAATTTTATATGAACATGTATTTTATGCTTCTTCCATAACTAATTTTTGTATTATGTATATTATAATTTTATTCTTTACTTTCTATGTGTAAATGAGCTGTTGTGGGGAATCTGTGTGCTATTCATTATTCACTACTGTAAATCATTGTCTCTATGTATATTTTCAGCCTTAGGGCTGACTTTATCAATAAACCGTTAATTATTATTATTTATTATTATAACTCTATTGTAATGGTAGTACTACTAAACACTGACTATGTACCATAACTCTAGTGTAATGGTAGTACTACTAAACACTGACTATGTACCATAACTCTAGTGTAATGGTAGTACTACTAAACACTGACTATGTACCATAACTCTAGTGTAATGGTAGTACTACTAAACATTACCACCATAATCATTTAAATATAATATTATTGTAATGGTAGTCTTTAATTGCTATAGAGATAGTCCCATCACATTCTTGTACAATTTTTAAGATGGGTGTTTATTAGACACATGGAACCTTGTTAGTTGACCTCATTTTATAATGTTCACCATCATTTCTTTGTATGACCAAATAAAGAATTACTGTATGATTGAGTCAAGCCTTATTACTCTCTTGTATTCCAAGTAATAATTAATGATGCATTATAAATGACTGCTTCTTGAATAGGAGTAATATGTCTTCAGGATTAATGGCATAAATATTATGCTACGTTAGTCAGAAAGTAAGTAAAGAGAGAGATTAATAATGACGGGACGAAAAGAGAGTAATGGTACAGATGTAAAGAATTGAAGCAAAGGCAAGATGATGAAGTTTAAGTGACAAGACCAGAGTGATATAGAATAAATACTGGTGCAAAGGTTTGGGAATGTGATTGTAAAGTGATGCAGTCAACATACTTGGAATGCAGCAGTGACAGGTACTCTCATTTTTGCACCAACATGAGAACGATGTGTATCCCGTCGGGCATTTTACACCCTTCCTCAGACAGCGACCCTTGTGTTTACTGCACAATGACGTGCGGCCGCAATAGTGCACACAACGGCACTTGTCTACCTTACATGGCGAACTGCTAGCATAGTAATTTTTGCGGTAATGAAGGAAACTCTCAACATCCCCAACACAAATTCCATTATCCTTTTGACACTGTGTACCTCTACCGTATGATGAACAGCGGCGGCAGCATCTGAAATATAAAATCAACATAACCTTCTTGCCGGACATAAAAATATAAGTATGTTAATTGTTCCTTCAGTGACAACATCACGAATGAAATGGTAAAAATATTAACATGCATTAAGGATGGTGATGCCTAAGGTCTCTGTAAATATTTTAAATTTAATCCAAGTTGATGAAACACTAACTGTATGTGTGGTAAAGTTAAATTAAGGTCTCTGTAACATTATTAGTTTATTTCAAGTTGATGAAACACTAACCTTATCAGTGGTAAAGCTTAAGGTCTGTGTAACATTATATGTTTAATTCAAGTTGATGAAACACTAACTGTATGTATGGTAAAGTTAAATTAAGGTCTCTGTAACATTATATGTTTAATTCAAGTTGATGAAACACTAACTGTAATAGTGGTAAAGTTTGGTTATTGATAACAAGTCGTACCAATGTTTGTTTACAGTCTTTACACAGACAAACTACTACGGAGTTACTTGTCATTTTGAGTTTGAAGCTAAATAGGAATGTCATGATGCCATAAACGGAAATAATTTGTATGTGTTGTCTGCGGGACTGGCTTTGTAGAAAATAATTACATACTGTATTTGAAAGTGGGGGGAATAGCAGAACAAACTAGTTAAGTTGGCAATACACTTTTGATACATTGGAATGTCTTGATTCCTCCAAAATACACCAAATTAACAAAAAAAATATTGTTTCCTGTTCCTTAAAATAATTTAAAGAAATCAGTTGCTCCAAAATTACCAACATTGTATTACTGTATCCCTTTCTGAACAGATTGTGTCTGATGGGTGTGGCAGAGATCAGCATATATTCTGTACAAGTAATCCTGTACTACACGATACACTGGTTCACGTTGTGTTACGTTCCTTCCCCCAATATGTTTCTGATCATAAACCATTAACTTCAATACTGATAATGATTGTCTACAACACCCACGATACATCGGTTCACGTTGTGTTACGTTCCTTCCTCCAATATGGTCCTGGTCAAACAAATACCACTAACCTCAGTACTGACATTGATTGTGTCCAACATCCATAAATGTTCAACAAGAATATTATAGTGTTCTTCGATATTTTTAGTTGTGATATAGGAGTATTTACGTATGGACGCTGTTCTTTCGGTCATTTGTTTAACAGGTTTAATAGTTACAGTTAATTACTTTTAAATGTGTATTTTAACAGGAGAGTGAGGCTTGATCTGTTTAACAATTAAATTAAACTACATGAATTTTTTTATGAAAACAGAATTGCACATAACTTAGGGCCTATATATCTATACCTGATCGACAACCATACAGAAAGGAGGAAATCACACACACACGCACACACACGAGGGACGACAGTCGTATGATGGGAGGAATTTTCCGAGGAAATCATACGCTTTAATATCAAAAAGAAACACTGAAAATAAGAACACACACACACACACACACACACACAGAGAGAGAGAGAGAGAGAGAGACAGAGAGAGGTAAGTAATTCTACTGACGTGCAGCCATTAGGAGCGGGACAAGGGTTGAACACATCAGCATACTCGTACATAGAGCACCCACAATCTGGTCTACACGTGCCGTACACTTTACCGCAGTATGAACCACACGAACATTCTGAAAGGATAAGGAAATATTATCACTCAATGATTGATGTTTGTAGTTATTACAAGGCAGTATAATCCACACGTACAGTCTGAGAGGGACAGGGAAATATTACCACTCAATTATTGATGTTTGTTGTTGTTACAAGGCAGTATAATCCACACTTACAGTCTGAGAGGGACAGGGAAATATTATCACTCAATGATTGATGTTTGTTGTTGTTACAAGGCAGTATAATCCACACGTACAGTCTGAGGTGGACAGGGAAATATTACCACTCAATGATTGATGTTTGTTGTTGTTACAAGGCAGTATAATCCACACTTACAGTCTGAGGTGGACAGGGAAATATTACCACTCAATGATTGATATTTGTTGTTATTACTAGCAAGGAACGACTTGGCCACGGTTGGCCTCCCATCTATTAAAGGAATAATACACATATGGTACAGTGGAGTGTCTTGATTCCTATAACGTATATCAGAAAACAGGACAAAAATAGCAAAAATAATAGTGGCCTATTATCTGGAATACTTTGTAGGAACCAGTTGCTCCAGATTTGTCAACACTGTATTACCACTTTATGGCCCCTGTGGTCGTGTACGGGATATGAAGGCTACTCCTAATCCTACAGACTCTCTCTCTCTCTCTCTCTCTCTCTCTCTCTCTCTCTCTCTCTCTCTCTCTCTCTATATATATATATATATATATATATATATATATATATATATATATATATATATATATATATATATATATATATATACATATACAGTACAGGGGGGTGGGAGTAGGGGACAGGCTTGGGGGGGAGGGTGCGGGAATTTGGGGACAGGCTTGAGTTGGGTAGAAAGACTGTCCCCCTATTCTTGCACCCCCCTAACCCCCCTAGCCTGTCCCTCTACTCCTGCAACCCCCCAAACAAACCCCTCCCCCAAGCCTGTCCCCCTATTCCTACACCCCTTTAAATGTGTGACATTTGAATGGGGGGGGGTTGGGGGTTGCAGGAGTAGGGGGACAGTCTTTCTACCCAACTCAAGCCTGTCCCCAAATTCCCGCACCCTCCCCCCCAAGCCTGTCCCCTACTCCCACCCCCCTGTACTGTATATGTATATATATATATATATATATATATATATATATATATATATATATATATATATATATATATATATATATATATATATATATATATATATATATATATATATATATATATATATATATATATATATATATATATACTAGCTGGCTCCGCCGCCCTTCGGGCGGCCAAGAGTTCTAAATAAACAAAGAATATAATAATACAACACTACCACCACTACTACATCAACCACTACCACCTCCACTACTACATCAACTACTAACACCTCCACTACAACTACTACATCAACCACTACCACTACTACTACCACTACTACCGTCACCACTACTACCACCACTACCACTACCACCACCACTACATCAACCACTACCACCTCCACTACTACCACCACCACCTATTCCCGCACCCCCCAACCCCCCCACCCCAAGCCTTACCTTACCTAGTGTATGTGTGTGTTTGTGTTTGTGTGTGTGTGTGTACGGTAGGGATGTGTGTGTTTGTATGTCTGTGTATGTGTATGTGTGTGTATGGGGCATGCTTGGGGTGTGTGACAGTAGGGGACAGGCTTTTTACCCCCCCCCCCCAGCCTGTCCCCTATTCCAGCACCCCGCAAACCCCCCCACCCCAAGCCTGTGCCTTATTCCCGCATATATAGTCTATCTCTCTCACATACAGTATATCTCTCTCTCTCTCTCTCTCTCTCTCTCTCTCTCTACCTATCTCTCACACACAGTCTCTCTCTCTATCTCTCTCTCTCTCACAGTCTATCTATCTATCTATCTCTACCTCTCACACACACTATATCTATTTTTCACTCTTACTCTCCCCCCCCCCCACACACACTATCTCTCTCTCACACACAAATATAACCAAACCCAGTATTACCTCTCTCTCACCCCCCCCCCTCTCTCTCTCTGAAATTAAAAATAGAGATAGAGAGAGAGAGAGAGAGAGAGAGAGAGAGAGAGAGTTTGTGCGTGTCACTAATCCAGGGGTTCGAATCCCCCTCAAAACATTAAAAAAAATTGAAAAACATGATTTTTTTTTTTATATAGGTCCAAAACACTCCCCAAGTATTAGCGATCAAACCCATGTAAAAAATTTCACTCTATTACGAAGGATCAGGGCGTGCATAGAGGACACACACACAGAGATACAGAATTTTGGCTTTATGTATATATATATATATATATATATATATATATATATATATATATATATATATATATATATATATATATATATATATATATATATATATATATATATATATTTATATATATATATATATTGTTTCGTGCCAATATTTGAAGGAGTCGTTCACCTCCAATTTTCTGACTACATCACGGTTCCCTTAATTAAGGTAGGCCCCTAAACACCCATGAGTACATTGTGGAAGTAATTATAATGAATATCAATTAATGCTGTTAAAATACTTACTTAGACAACATCGACATTTACTGGAACCGCAGAGGTCAGGATCTGTTGAGGCGTGGTGACAATTTTGCAACGAACTGAGAGGCTGGCATTCACCACCCAGTTTTTCACACTTCGATCTGAAGAACATTGATATATTCTTTATTATAATACAGTAAATTATTCTTTATCATAATACAGCAAAAGATACATGAATACCCTGGATAACATATATGGATAAATATTGGTAACAAAAAGATTTAAAAAAAAAAAAATGTTTCATATATGACAAGCCTTCATGTTGATTATAGGAGGAATGCCTTAATTATAAGCAGTAACTGCTAACCTGTCCAAGAGACGAAGGAATAATATTTAATGTCAAAACAATGATTACATTCACTTCAAATTCTTCTGATGTAACTCAAGAATCTATTTACCTTTCAAGACACTTTTTAGTATAGTACAGAAGTACGATATCCAGGAGGAACATTATTATACTTCTCTGTTGTTTTTTTCAGTTTACGATAACATGAAGCTTATATTTCCATACATACATGAAGCTTATGTTTCCATACATACATGAAGCTTATATTTCCATACATACGTGAAGCTTATGTTTCCATACATATGTGAAGCTTATATTTCCATACATACGTGAAGCTTATATTTCCATACATACATGAAGCTTATATTTCCATACATACGTGAAGCTTATATTTCCATACATACATGAAGCTTATATTTCCATACATACATGAAGCTTATATTTCCATACATACGTGAAGCTTATGTTTCCATACATACGTGAAGCTTATATTTCCATACTTACTCATGACTTGATAGATGTAGTGACAGAACATTTGCATCAGACTGTACAATATACTGCATCTTGCCTCACACTTGACATAAACAAAAATCTGTCTACCTTTCAAGACACGTCTTAGTATTGTACAATATTATACTGCATCCTGAAACTGGACCAGGATAAAATAAAAATTTTTTTATTCATTTTATCTTCATCGTTTCAGTTTTTATATGTGGGATCTTATATGCATGGTTCAGCAAGTATACAGGTAAAAATGTTGTTTTGGCTTTACTGAACGGAGAGGTAATGCAAACACGAGGAAATAAGAAGGAAAGAAGGGACAGTTAAAGAGAGGAAAGGGATTGACTCAAGTCCGAATGTGCACCAGAACTCTTAAAGTATTTGCAGTCAGTATTCCACTATGGGAGTTTGATCACTAAAGCTGTGGAAAGTACTGTACACTCGCAGTCCAAAATATGTATCCAAGGTTGTTTCGAATAACCTGATCCAGAATTAAGTGAGCTCAAGCAAATATGAAACAGGATAAGCGTGTAATTGGTTCACAACTTTCACAAGTATGTCAAATGATTTGAAACTTCAACAAGATCTGGATACAAATTTTGGATAGCGAGTGTACATTTTATAACTGACTAGCAGCGATACCCGACATTGTCCGGGTGAAGATCCTACATGTGGTTTTGTCAATAAATTTTCTCTAATTATCAAATTTAGGTGTTCAACATTTTGTTGTTTGAATTCATTCCTAAACTGGGCATGCAAACTAAGCCTGCCTACATCCTTGATGCTTGAAACCATTGAGTCTATGTTGAGAAAGTCATAAATGTTTGGTTGTTTTAAGCTGATAATTCAAGAAACACATATCCACCAAATATAAAATTAGACCGAGGACATTCCCGGGACTACACCGGTCAGAATGGTGAATCATTTGTCAACATTTGTTTTTAGCTCCGGCCTAAGCCGAGAGCTCTAGGTTTTATCCGAATTATTGTTATTGTTATTGTTCTTCTTGGGGCGACCACTTCTTAAAAGGGGTTCAACTCACTCACTCACTCACTCACTCTCTTCCTTCCATCCATTTTCTTTTACCGACATGAATAATTTTTTATTATTATTATCATTTTTTTTTCTTCTTGGGGTGACCACTTCTTAAAAGGGGTTCAGCCAATATTTAAGAGATTCAACCGAGAAGGGGTTCAACCGAGGGGTTCACCATCAATAAAAAGGGTTCATTTTCAAAATTTCAATATAACCATATGAATACAAAAATCTAGATAAAACATAATTAATATTTTTGAGACCTTTACATATGGATATTTTATTATTTTACTTGAATCATTAAGAGCCGGAGCTTTTGAAGGGTTGTCCTTCATGTTTTTGTTAATTATACCGGGGATTTGAACCTGGGATCTTTCGGTTAAGGCCAAATAACAACCTTCGGCTTAGGCTGCACGGGTTCGATTTCCCCCCAACCCCCTCATTGATCGTTAAAAAATAAAATTGTAGGCCAAGGACACTTCCCAAGCTTCACCCATCAGAATGACGTATTACTGTTTACTCTAGGTCAAACTATGCGGCCGTGCATAGAGGCTAAACTGACACACACACACACAAACGGAGTGTTTTATATATATAGATTAGTTGGCACACGTGACTAGTTGGCACACGTTGGCACACGGCCTTGGCAAAGTGCCTGGTACCCAGTCCCCGCGTGTGGCTCTATCAGGCCTCAGTACTCAATCCCATCACGGCCAAACTTGGCTTTAATAGTAGTTAGATAAACAGCATCACCGAATGAGGAGGAACCTTTACTGATAATGTTTTACTACTGTTTCTTCAAGTCAAAGGCATATTCAACCAACAAGTTTTACCTTAAATAATTCTCTCTCTCTCTCTCTCTCTCTCTCTCTCTCTCTCTCTCTCTCTCTCTCTCTCTCTCTCTCTCTCTCTCTCTCAAGTCTGCATGGGCCTATTCTCTTTTCCTCAACCGCTACTTTCCGTTTCTACTCTTTCCATTCATAGATATGGCTAGGCAATGTTAGTAGGAATATGGCCGACTATTTACAAAAGCATTGTTTACTCATAATTTAAATTTTATTTTTAAGTGTATTTTATTGCCAAGAACTAGGCCTGGCACTGCTTCGAAATCACAATATAGGTTTCGAAATGAGCCTGGAACACTTTGGTGAGGTCAGTAATACAAACAAACGAACAAGTGTAAACTCTGAGATGTTTTGTGAATACCGGCCCTACACATGACCTGAAGATGAATTTAGCCAAACGTCAACAATAATTAGCTCTTTTTTATACTGTGTTATTCCTCATCCATTCTACCAAGCTAATGTATACTTTACATTTCCTATTGCTTACAGTAATTATAATTCAAATGTTATGCCTCATCCATTCTACCAAGCTAATGTATCATTTACATTTCCTATTGCTTACAGTAATTATAATTCAAATGTTATGCCTCATCCATTCTACCAAGCTAATGTATTATTTACATTTGCTACTACTTTCTGTAATTATAATTCAAATTTTATATTTGCTGTGAACCTGGAAAAAAGGAGTAAATATTTAACAGACATGTATAACACTCATTATGTCTGATCCATTCAATGTATTGAATTCATTCGGTTATTGTACAATTTCGATTCATACTAATGAAGCAGTAAATGCCTGGGCCCGTATATACTAAGGTGGTAATTCGCTTTTGTTACAAATTGGAGTGCCTTGATTCCTCCAAAGTATTCTAGGAAACAGGACCATAGGGGCAAAAATAATGGTGTTCTGTTGCTTGAAATAGTTTGGAGGATTCAGTTGCTCCAAATTTACCAACACCGAACTTCCTCCTGAAGTAAGCTTCACTCCTAATCTAAAATTTTGTTCACCATCATTCATTTATGGCAAAATTTAAAACCCAGCATTGCTTTAAAACCATTACTTAGACTCGTACACTCACAATGCAAAGTTTGTATCCAGGTCTTGCTGAAGTTTCGAATCATTTGACATACTAGTGAACCAATTACAATCCCTATCCTGTTTCATATTTGCTTGAACTCGTTTAATACTCAATCAGGCTGTTCGAATCAAGCCTGGATTTTGGATGACAAGTGTACAGTCGGCGGCAAAAAAAAAAAGGAGGAAACTTGTCCACTGCTTCGAAATGAGCCTGAAACACTTTGGCGAGGTCAGTAATGCAAACATACGATCAAGTACGATTCTAAGAGTTTTTAACTCCTGCCTAAGCCGAGAGCTCTAGGTTTTATGCGAATTATTGTTCTTGGGGCGACCACTTCTTAAAAGGGGTTCAACTCAGTCACTCACTCACTCACTCTTCCTCCCATCCATTTTCTTTTACCGACATTGAATCATTTATTATTATTATTATCATTTTTTCTTCTTGAGTTGACCACTTCTTAAAAGGGGTTCAACCAATATTTAAGAGGTTCAACCGAGAGGGGATTCAACCGAGGGGTTCACCCTCAATAAAAAGGGTTAATTTTCAAAATTTCAATATAACCATATGAATACGAAAATCCAGATAAAACATAATTAATATTTTTGAGACCTTTACATGTGGATATTGTATTATTTCACTTGAATCATTAAGAGCCGTAGCTTTTGAAGGGTTTTCCTTCATGTTCTTGTTATAAATATGAGTCCATGAGTTGTGCCCATTATTTACAGAAACATCAGACCCCTCCTGTTCGATATTTTCTTTTTATCGTGTGTACAGTCACGGGAACTAATATGCATACAGTTTTGATTGAAATCCAATTCATCAACGAACAAATTCCAATACAGATTTTATTGTGCATTTATTTACTGTCTCTAGGCATTTGAAACACAATTGAATACTTAATTGTGTTCGTGACTGTACAGTACATACATTCATGAATACTTAATTGTGTTTGTGACTGTACAGTACATACATTCATGAATACTTAATTGTGTTCGTGACTGTACAATACATACAGTCGTGGTCAAATATAATCATCCATATAGGGGTAACTCACGTAAGAGTTTGACAGTTTCCCTCTGTTCCTTAGAGGATAAACTTTCTAATAAATAGGTTAACTACCATCTTTTAATTTAATACAAGCAGCTACACACTACTTAAAAACAATAATATCATATGTGAACGTGAAAACATTAGACAGTAAAATGTTTGAGATACCCATATGTGGATGATTATTATTGACCACGACTGTACATTCGTGAAGAACACTGAAATAACCTTTTCTGTGAAGTTTGAGCCCAAGTTTCCATCTTCGAAAAATGGCAATGACTAAAAGAGTTGTGTAATGTTTGATTGTAAGTAAGAATTGATTGTAAAGGACAAGTAAAATGTTATGAAGATATAATTGTAAAGGATGGGTTTTTAAATGTTTGTAAAGAAAAGGTTAACTATTGATAGGTATTTAAAGCCCTGTGTCCCAAGTAGGATCAGGTGATATGTAAACTTTGTTTCATTTACAATTACATAAACATAAGAACTTGGAAAACTTCAAAAGTCCTGTTAGTGCAGTTTTGGGCAGCTCCTGATTTAGACCCATCCCTTTGAGTCCTTGTATCTGTTCAGCCTATCCTTGAAGGTATTCAGCGTTTATACATGTAATACTTCCCTTGGAAGTTTGAACCATTCGTTCACTACCTTATTTCCACACTAATATCTTCCACATTCATAATGGATAAATCATGTTGATGCCAATAGAATCATCAATCTCTTACTTACCCCTGAGTACAACAACCCGACGAACATACGGCAGATATGAATTGACGTTCCACCACCACAGACTGACCCTCCTTTTGATCCAAATCTGTCTCATTCATCACTTCATTCTCGTATCCCATATTCATATCCATTGATTCCAGCTCCTCCATTGGTTCCAGAAGGGGCTGCAGGGTTCATGAAATAATGGTTGTCATCAATCTGTAGTCATCATTTATGTTGATATATTTCTAACGTTATTTTTTTTTTATTTCATTGCGCCGTAGCGCCAGTCAACAGGCAGTCAACAATACACAAGGGTAAGCGGGACTCATGAGAATCCTATGACTAGAAACACACACACACACACATCACGAAAACATAACAGAATGAAGCACAAGCATACAGACAAATATTTACATTATGACCTACTTAAATCCACCAAAATGAGGGTGGCGTACCAGAAGCTCCTCCAAACCCTGATGGTTCAGCAGGTGTCGACAAACCACATCAAGTGGCAGGCCCCGGGGCAGCAAGAGTCAGACAGTGGGGCAGACCAGGCAATTGTGCTCTATGGTGTTAGCACGAGGCGCTCCACACAAGCGACACTCAGTGAAGGGAGGCTCACCCTGCATCCCAGCAACCTGCCATGGTGGCCGGTAGCCAAGCCTCAAACAAGAAGAGACTACATTGTGCCTCCGAACCATGAGGCCTCGACGTCGGTAATAATATTTGTGGCGTCGCCGTACAGGAAGGAGAGCGGCGAAGCGGACTCTAGAGAGGTAACATGTCAGGGAGAGAGGACGTCCAACACCACGAGGAGCCAGACATCCCTTGCGAGTCTGTCAACTGTAACATTTTGACATAAACCTACATAGGATGGCACCAATAAATATTTGACAGTCAAGTTACGATGACGTAATGAGGCCAAAAACGATACAATCTGCTGAACAACAGTAGAGTGTGTGGGCTGAACACTAGAGGGAATGAAGGGCAGGTTTGGAGTCACAACAAATGGCAGCATTCACTCCACGTTGACAAACAAGACAACAGCATCCAGAATGGGATACAGTTCACACAATGTAGTGGTAGAGTGGTTGCAGCGACGACGGCCAACCCAGCCCCCTGGAGGTGACTCCATATCAGGTGAGAAAACGGCACAACCCGCTGTACCATCCATTTGCAATGAGCCATCAGTGTAGAGGCAGTATGGATCTATGATGGAGGACGTCACTGTTTATATGTGTTCCAGAGCCAACTGCCGCTGTAGAGAAGGCAGTTCCGACTTGGAAGTAGGTGTAAAGCTCACATCAGGTGTTGGTAGCATCCACGGAGGGGGCCCTGGGGGGACGTCTGCAACCATTATATCTGTATTAAGACTACGGAGCATAGAGGAAACAGACCTTATAAGAGTACGTCCAGCAGGCAGTATGGGAGGGACCGGGTAGTTTGGTCGAAAAGAAGTTCTGACTAACTGAGAGTAATGGGGTGAAAGATGTGGGAAATGGAGGCACTTGACAGTAAAGCAAGCAACATTAGAATAAATTCTCTCCACTAATGGGAGAAGACGCAACTCACGCTGCATGTTCACTATCCTGGTCGACATTAGACAGCCGAGAATTATCCTCATTGCTCTATTCTGAAAATTTTCTAAAGTTTTAAGAGTAGCCTTGGGAAGTTGAATTAGAGCAGGGGAGAGGTAATCAACAACTGAACGGATAAAAGCAATATAGATGGTCCTGGCTACTGGAATGGAGATTCCCGAGGAGTTGTTAGAGAGCCATTGAAGTGGTGTAAGTCGGCGCTGTAGACGACCCAACAAGTCCTGGACAATGAGATGGTCTTGAGGTCTGGCAGGAACAATTGGCCAAATATTGACTGGCGCGCCCAGGTAACGGTACTGGGAACACATGGCGTACCAAGATGAAAACTGCGCAAAGGACTGAGCTCACCACTGAAAAACACACGGGAGGTCCTGGAACTGAGGTAGCCCCGAATTCACCTTAGTAAATTACCTTATACCAAAGTCAACCAGTTGATAAAAAATGACGTCTCTATTAGCAACATCAAAGGCACTTCGAAGGTCAATAAAGGCTACCACACTGTCCATGGAAAGGCGAGAGTACAGGTCGACTAGGCAGTGGTGTGTGCTCCGATGGGGAAGAAAACCAAACAGCCATGGAGAAAGACGATCCTGCAGTCTATACATCAGACGATTAAGTAAGATTCTCTTCATAACCTTACAAAAATAAGAAATAAGGGAAATTGGCCTGAACTTCGCAGTGCCAGGCTTAGGGATGGATATTATTGTGCTGCTGGTCCAGGCTCGTGGTACACAACCGTCACAAAGACAAAGATTGTACAGATGAAGTAGGGGGTTCCCAGGAACTTATTGAAGTAGGCGCAGCACAGCATAAGTAATACCATCATCACCAGGGGAAGAAACTTTACCCCGGGAGAGAGCACGGCATAACTCCTTCTCTGTTATTTGATCTGCATCATCGTCATCATCTTGCAACAGAGCAGACATTAGACGTAGCTGATTTCTAACGGGTAAAGGATGACATTCACTGTGTGGTACCTTCATCACCTTGTTTGTTATATTTTCGGTCATTTTAATGAAAACCAAGAAAAAACATCAGACAAGCTCACAATTATCTAATTACGTACAGTTGGCCTCACTCCTGTGAGGGCCACACAGCGTTTCAACTACTGTCAAGATAGTGATCCCAAACTTCCAGCTTGAAGCACACCTATTGGTGTCAATGAATGGAACTACAACTACTGTAGTGGTTCGGGGTTACAAACTCGGCCAGTGTTACCAACGCCGTGTGGCTCTCAAGGGAGTGCGGCCAACTGTACATTCGCATTCCAAAATTTGTATCCAGGTCTTGATGAAGTTTCGAATTATTTGGCATAATAGTGAACCAATTACAACGTTTATCCACTTTCATATTTGTTTGAGCTCACTTAATACTCGATCAGGCTATTCGAAGCAAGCCTGGATACATATTTAGGATTGCGAGTGTGCAGCCTATACATACTGAAATTTATTCAAAGATAGAAAAGATTAATTTGGCTATAACCCACAAGGCCTGGCCACTGATAGATAAGGCTGAAGAAATGTACTGGAAACATGTATTTATAAAGTTATATTAGTCTGATAAATATTGGTTCATGTTAACTATACAAACACACAGACACACACACACTTACCTGCGGCACACACACACACACACACCTGCGGCACACACACACACACACAGACAAACTCAAATAAACACACACAACTGCGGTACACACACACACAGACACACTCACACCTGGGGAACACACACCTGCGGCACACACACACACACACACCTGCGGCACACACACACACACACAGACACAGACACACTCACACCTGGGGAACACACACACACACCTGCGGTGCATACACACCCACACAGCTGCAGCACACACACACCTGCGGCACACACAGACACACACACTCACACCTGCGGCACACACACACCCACACAGCTGCAGCACACACACACCTGCGGCACACACAGACACACAGACACACTCACACCTGGGGAACACACACCTGCGGCACACACACACACACACACCTGCGGCACACACACACACACACAGACACAGACACACTCACACCTGGGGAACACACACACACCTGCGGCACACACAGACACACACACAGACACTATCACACCTGGGGAACATGAGTGTCACCGATCGAGTAACAATGCTCAGGGTAATACTGGAGGGTTCAGAACGGGGCTGTGGGAAGAGACAGGTGGATGGAGAGGACCGTATGTATGAATACTGGTGTAGTGTTGACAATGTTGTGGTAACGTTACAATGACTCTGTAGTTTGTCCATTTAGTCTTTGTATTAATACTATGCACCATCAACCCCATGAATGTTCTTGCATACGTCCCTATAACTGACCATCTTCCTACAATATCAAGGATGTAAATACAAGTGTACAGAACTAAACTTCTTCACTAAAGAGGGATACAACTAGGAAATCTTTATTTGTTACGCTTGTTTAGTATAGGAACTAATTGAGATGTTTAAGGAAGATGTAGGCCCTGTAGGGTTTATGTGTGTTAGGGTCTGCCCTTTAAGGTTTATGTAATACAATAGGACTGTTTTGTGGTTATGTGTGTTGACAGTCTGCCCTGTAGGGTTTAATTAAGTAATACAATAGGACTATTTTGTGGTTATATGTGTTAGGAGTCTGGGAACCTACTTGATGGTGGGTGAACAGAGCTTTTGAAAATTGTCCAACATGAATGGGATAGGAGTAAGGGTAATGTAATTAATTCACTTGAACATACTGACCTCACAGTGAGCGAGTGCCAACAACAGAGCAGTAAGCAGCAGTGGTATCATTGTTGGTCGTGATAATCCTGGCCTTTATATCTTCCAAATATCTGTAGTATAAGAAGGTTCGTTAATTTTATATAAGGAATCTCACAGCCTACGACTCTAGTAAAAAAATCTCCGTTTAATGTGGATTGTGTTCTCAGACCTGCTAGTCACACATCATCTGTATTCATAAACCTTTAACAAGAGAACGTTGATCTGTACTCAGATAATAACATTGAACTGGAAGAACTCAGTAGTGTCTCACATCATTACAACAACACAAGGCAAACCTTGTAGGCTTATGGTTAAATCATTTTGTAGTATTCTATAATTTAAAACACTTGTCCACACTAGAGACCCTATATAGAGAGACTGGACGCCTAAATTTTTTGCTGCTCGCTGATTGGCTGATTAAATCGGCCGCCATATTTGCTCTTTCTCGTATCTGTCTGCTAGCAGGTTCGGCATAATGTATATTTTGCCTTTACTATGTTGCGTGACTAATTACTCTTTAGAATGTTGTTATATTTATACAATATCGTCTTTAGATAAACTAGCAAAGATATTTTTTAGTCGATCTTCGACTTGAACATAAATATTCCTTGAAAACTTCCCTAAGCCTTACAGAATGTTGAACTGTATGGTGACGAACCATTGTGACAATAAATTCCCTCATATTTATGTGAACAACATGTAAATAGTAGTGTGTGTACGTTGGTAATACACCTACTGAAACCATTTTCATACAAAAATTAATTAAACTAACCGTAGTATTAAAGGTTTTACAGATATACTAAACACATTGACTACTACTGTTGTCTTCAGTGTTGCCAGGTCTGCTTGGCAGTGCTTGACGAAATTTCCCTATAACTTCATCAGAATTTCCCTTTTTACCTCAATTATTCCCCGTTTACTCTTGAACACTGACGGTCTTTTTGGTATTTCGTCTGAGTGAAAATTCCTTGTTTGCTCTTGAACAATCTTTAATTATAATCTCCATGTGTGGACTTCAATATTCCCTAAAACAGACATTTCCCTGCACCTGGCAACACTGGTCGTCTTTCAGTCAACAGCCTTGGTTTAGTAGCGTCGTCTGGCAAATCGTCACGTCCTATTATGTGCTTTACATAACGCATACATGACGTATAATAGTATTTATAACTTCAGAGATCTTATAGAATTAAAAAATATATACCTGTGTACGGAAAGAATGCAACTTTCGTCAATATTTTGCCCACGAATGTCAACAATAGATTACTAACTAGTAGTATCTGGCATCTTATACATTTTTCCTATATAGGGTCTCTAGTCCACACTAGGAAACATTAGGAAAGGGAAATATTGAGTGAGTGTGTGTGTGTGTGTACATTCCAGGCTGCAGGAAGTGATAAATCATGGGGGAAGTACAGTGTTGGTGAATCTGGAGCACCCGATTCCTTCAAACTATTCCAAACAAGAGAACACCATTATATTGTTTTATCTGGTCCTGTTTCCTGGCATATTTTGGAGGAATCAATGTAACATAAAGTGAATGACCCCCTTATGTTAGTAGACCATGTGTCAGCCCCATAAAACTCTTGAACTAATTACAACTTCAACCATCTACTTTGAGTTGGTCAGAAGCAAGTTACAATGATAATTATGTTCCTTGTTCAAATTATTTCTTTACCCAAAAGAGTCTCGTTTTCTAACTTTTGGTTTTCCATAAGTGCACTGGAAAAGTTATGTAAAGTGTAGAAGCTGCTGCAGTAACCCCCTAGTGTGAACAGGCCTTAAAACCAAGATATTATTCTTGTCAAAGGTTATCACTTATAACGCACTCAAAGGTTACCAGTACAAATATCTCAATGGACTCATAAAATATTACACCTTACTAGATTATATGTAGACGTTATTTAATGCAAAGGAAATAATGAATTTGTGCTTCAAGAGTTAATTAACCCTACTGAGGCAGAAGTGGTTCCCTTAGTATACCTAGGTAGACCTGTGGGTCTTACACACTCAAAAATGAAAAATCCATAACATGGTCTCTATCATGATCAAATCTTAAGAAGAAATGTAATGGATGTATTTATAAATGGTTGTCAATCACCTTCATCCCCTAAGTATTTAATGGTAGATTTTTAATATGTTTATTGGAAGTCCCAAACGACCATATAAAACCCTGAATGATTACTTTTGTTATTTGTTTAAGATGAAGCCAATCTTTGTGTTAGATTGACTAAACCAACTAATGGAAGTAACACTATGAGCCAGAAAGCATCCTAGTTTTGGGACTCAATATGCAAACCTCTCCTATAAAACAAAAGAAAAGCAAAAGTTAGAAGCAAAAGAAGAGCCAATGAAAGCATGTTTTTTGGCGTGGTTGTTTTGCTTTACATCACAACTATCGAAGGGAATAAGAAATAGACAGACTAACGAAGGAATTTGTGCACTTTGCTTGGAAAAAATATGTACATAAACATAGACATATAAATATGTATACAGATTATATAAATATATGCATTAATTTGGTACTTTTATCTCTCTTCCTGACATTGAATTCATTTTGCCAAAGTACCAGATCCAGGAATTTGTCATGACACATGATCAAAGACAACAGTGGCAGGAAAAGTGTTTATCTAAGTACAGTTCAACATTTAATACGTGTAATTGTGGCCTAATAACATAGTCTAATAGAATGTCCACTCAAAACGGTACATGACGCTAACACTAAAAAGATGATTGTTGATAAAGTAACAAGTCAGTGACAACATACCTGAAGTAAATACGAGATGTGAAGTTAAATCTCGAATGTCTTTCCGTGAAGAGAGTGAAGACTCGATGCCACTTCAGTGGCTTATAAGGGATGTTTGCCTGCTTGATTTCTAGTTGCCAAGAGATATTTGAATTATTATTCATATATGTTCTCCCTCTGTTATCGATAGGGAAGGATGGTAAACATGTTGAGAGGAAACATCACGAATACCTCTACGGAAGAATATGTAATGCCTATACAGAAACAATGACTACAGAATAGGAAGGATGAATTGGTTCACAATGAATGTGTCTGGTAACACTACCAATTCTGGAAGAACACGTGTAATAGAGGGACGGGAGGGGGAGAAACGGGGGTGTGCCAACTCACACACACATGCACATGCTTACAAGCAACATCTGTTTTATCATTAGATCAGGGCTGGTTCAGGACATAGGCGACACAGGCGGCTGGCAAGGGCACCAAATTACAGAAGGGGCGTCAAATTACAGATTAGAAAATAATAAAAAAATAATAATAATAATGAAATAAATATTTAAAAATAAATAAATACAAATATATGTATAAACAGTATAATAAACCTGTAACCCAAAGGTGGTTCATTAAAAAAAAAAGCATGTGGATAAAACATTAAAATCTTGTGCAGAGACTGGATGTGGTTGGTGTCCCAAAGCAGAAGAGACTCAGAAGTACCAAAAGTCAGTTTTCCTATGAGGCTCCCGATGACCAGCTCAATGTTGCAATGAAGAGAATGGAAGTATCTTTTATTAATATAGTTGTTGATGTGTGTATATCATTACTGAGAGAGAGAAAGAACAGACATAATGAGTGACATTACCAATAAGTTTCTTTTATTAATATAGTTGTTGATGTGTGTATATCATTACTGAGAGAGAGAACAGACATATTGAGTGACATTACCAATAAGTTTCTTTTATTAATATAGTTGTTGATGTGTGTATATCATTACTGAGAGAGAGAGAGAACAGACATAATGCGTGACATTACCAATAAGTTTAGTTTTCTCATAAACTTTTCTGATCTGCCACCTGATAAACTTGGGAAGCAAACTAAACAACTGACCCAAACCCTGACCTTTGGAGATAAGTGGGACTTAGTTATGCAAGAACTTATTGAGGAAATGTAATCTTTTCCAACTTGGCACAAAAGAAAGATGACAACATTTGAACTTTTGTTTTTTCTGCAGGAGAAAAATGTAAAGTAAGTATATGTCAATATATAGATAGCACTGAGAATCACTGTCATCACTACAGTGACTGTAACATCTGCTGAGAGTAAGTATATGTCAATATATAGATAGCACTGAGAATCACTGTCATCACTACAGTGACTGTGGCATCTGCTGAGAGTAAGTATATGTCAATATATAGATAGCACTGAGAATCACTGTCACCACTACAGTGACTGTAACATCTGCTGAGAGTAGCTTCTGCAAACTCAAGCTGATTATAACTTATTAAGAGATCTACAATGTCTCAGGAACGCCTTAATGGACTGGCATTAATAAGTATTAATACGGAAGTGTCTAAACAAATTTAATTTGATAAATAATAGATGCCTTTACTGCCAGGAAATCCAGACGTGTGAACTTTTAAAGAACATTGGAGATGTCAGTGCTATTTATCGTTTAAGATTGTCTTGTTTGTACATTGTGTTCATTGTCTTAAAGAGTTTTGTTTCTGAATATTATAACCAAACAGGAAAGTAGAAAATGTTCATTGCTCTAAAATTTTTATATTTGATTTTTACTTTTAAATTGCACTGTTTTACATTGCTTTTTGGAATTTGCACCTTGTTTACCAGAACATTTGCACTATACCTGGAGATTTTATTTATTATATTATTATTAATATAATTATTTAAATAGTTTGTAGTTTTTCTACAGGTTGTTGTGTTGCATTTTAAATAAATAATAAATTTGTACATGCTGCTTTTTTTTGGTGGGGGGAGATAGTGAACCTGCAGCGTGAGTTGTGTCTTGCCCTCCATGCTGAACCATCAGGTTTGGGAGGAACTTCTAATACGTCATCCTCGTTTTGGTGGATTTAAATAGTTCATATTGTAAATATTTATCAGTTTTCTAGTGATTTATTATGTTATGTTTTCGTGATGTGTGTTTATGTGTGTGTGTGTGTGTGTGTGTGTGTGTGTGTGTGTGTGTGTGTGTGTGTGTGTGTGTAGTCATTGGATTTTCATGGGTCCCACCTACCCTTATGTTTTATTGTCTGTCTGTTGATTGATACCAAGGCACAATTAAAAAAAAAAAGAAAAAAAAGATCGTACCGAGTTGTTTTCCAGCGATGAGATCAACTCGTTTGTTCAGATACACTCACAGTCCACAATCCCTTATAGCCAGTGGCGGATTTAGGGGGGGGCCGAGTAGGCCATGGCCTAGGGCCCCGCGAAATACAACCAAGGACTCCATAGAAAGATCAAGTTGAACCAGACATGCTTCAATAAATTGAATATTACTTAAAAAGTTAATTTATTTTAACGCTTCGCTCGTCCATTGATTTGAGGGCCCCGCAAGGTTTAGAAACTCTCGCATATTGTTCGAGTGCGACGATTTCTTTTGCGTTAGCAGTAGACTATATATAATAATAGACTATATATAATAATAGACTATATAATAATAGACTATATATAATAATGGACTATATATAATAATAGACTATATATAATAATAGACTATATATAATAATAGACTATATAATAATAGACTATATATAATAATGGACTATATATAATAATAGACTATATATAATAATAGACTATATATAATAATAGACTATATATAATAATAGACTATATATAATAATAGACTATATATAATAATAGACTATATATAATAGTAGACTATATATAATAATAGACTATATATAATAATAGACTATATATAATAATAGACTATATAATAATAATAGACTATATAATAATAGACTATATAATATTAATAGACTATATAATAATAATAGACTATATATAATAATAGACTATATATAATAATAGACTATATAATAATAATAGACTATATAATAATAATAGACTATATATAATAATAGACTATATAAAATAGTAGACTATATAATAATAATAGACTATATATAATAATAGACTATATAATAATAATAGATTATATATAATAATAGACTATATAATAAGGATAATAGACTATATATAATAATAGACTATATATAATAATAGACTATATAATAATAGACTATATATAATAATAGACTATATAATAAGGATAATAGACTATATATAATAATAGACCATATATAATAATAGACTATATAATAATAGACTATATATAATAATAGACTATATAAGAATAATACACTATATAAGAATAATACACTATATAATAAGGATAATAGACTATATATTTCTAGTCTATTTATCCTTAGCTGTTATAAACAAAATAATGGGAAATGTAGTGAGACAAATGAACAGATTTACTGAAGCAAATAGACTTACTAATATTTGGGGGATTAAATAAACTATTCTGGTTTATAGATTGTAAAAAGTTTAATTTAATTATTAATTTCATTAATAAATGATAATATAAGTAGATCGAGATCGTTAATAAGATTGTCGGAATAGTTAAACAGGTTGTCTATAAATTCAATAATGTAAATGGACGTGGCAATGCAACGTCAGCAACAACACACACCTGTGGCCAACATTAATAAAATAAAACAAGTTGATTGATAAATGAGACAAGCTGTCTTGGTTCACGTCAGAGTTTTCAGACGTCACGAGGACATTTTTGTACACACACACACACATTTATACACACACACACACACACACTTATACACACACACACACTTACACACACACTTGTCTAGACTTTACGATCGTGTGTGTTAAGTGTTTTCAGTGAGTGCTGTGTGTGTGTATGTGTAACCTATGTGTGTGTTGAGTGTTTTCAGTGAGTGTTGTGTGTATGTGTGTCGGTGGTACGGTAGGAAGGATATTCAGTAAAGTTTCCGAGTTAGGCCTACACATGTGTGAGATTCCCAGACAAAATATAGTTGTTGTTTTTATAGTTTTTCATGCGAAATTTTCCATTTAAACATTCATTAATTGTGCACAATTTAATATCCTGTTTTGGCCAAACCTCATCACCCAGCTATAGGCAAAAGTTGGTTCGGGTTTCTAATTTTTAGCGAGCACAAAATAATTGTATTAGTTTGTTTTAGAATTAGGCAGACCTAACCTAACCTGACCTGACCTGACCTAACCTAAGCTAAGCTAAGCTAACCTAAGCTAACCTAATGTAACCTGACCTAACCTAACCTAACCTAACCTGACTTAACCTAACCTAAGCTAAGCTAAGCTAACCTAACCTAAGCTAACCTAACCTAACTGAACGTAACGTAACGTAACCTAATCTGGACCGTGGCAGACTACCGGAACTTAATGTTAATATTGTGGCCCGACCCTTCAAAAATTACTACTGTACAGCCACAATCAAATAACCATCGATAGTTTCCTTTCATGTTGCAAATAAATCAGTATCGTATCAAAATATAATCATACAACAACACCTTACGTCAACTCAACCCCCTCAATTATTATTATTATTATGTGCTGCAAAATCATACACGTGTTGTTTTTTATGACCAAGATATTATTATTATTATTATTATTATGTGCTGCAAGATCATACACGTGTTGTTCTTTATGACCAAGATATTTACTACAATGGAAGAAAAGTGTCGGTGGATATTTGGTTGTGGCTGTATATAGAGTGAGATCCTTGGGGACAACTGCCAAGCCCAATATTTAGAATCAATTTTATACTTTTAGGGTGATAATGATAAACTTAAGATTATTTGTTATCTAATATTTATTATCTAATATTATTATCTAATATTTATTATCTAATATTATTATCTAATATTTATTATCTAATATTATTATCTAATAATTTAATATTATATATTATTATTATATACTATATAATACAAATGTAAGAAATTAGCAGCATAATGTATAGGATGGTAATAAGATAATTTCCTTGACAAGATTTATTATTTAAAATGTTATATTATACATTGTATTATTGTAGGTCGAGGACGCTTCCCAGGCTTCACCAATCAAAATGGCGTATTACTTTTTACTGTAGGTCAAAGGATGCGGCCGTGCATAGCAGCTAAACACATACACAGACAGACGGAGTGTTTTATATAGAGAGATTATATTGTTATATTGGCTACTGTATGTTAGATGTTATAAATGAGTAGCATTTGGTTTAGGTTTACTTTAGGATAATAATATAAAGACGCTTAATTAAGGGAAGATTCTCTGTCTGGTGAATTGGAAGGTCTGTGATTCCTACAAACTATGCCAGGAAACAGACCACCTTAATGTTACTTTAATTCCCGACGTCACGAACCTGAGAAAAACTGCCACTTTTCACCAGATAAAATAATTGTTAACAACAAAGTTGGGGAAGTCCTCGGGCGGTGATCTCTTTCTCGCATGATTTCGGCCTCATAAAAATGTATAATTAGAGGTGAAAAAACTTTTCTGATTGCTCTCATTTTTTTTTAACATAGGGCATTGTTCTTTCAGAAACATAGTGTTATTTTGTTTTAAGCCAAAGGTGCAGGTATGAACTAATATAAATGTTATTAGTTCTGCCAACCCCTGTACTATTTTATGCTTGTAATTGCTGTTTTACTGTATGTTTCATACCAATTCTTATCTATGATGTTAATATAATTACTGAATAATAACATCTTAAAGTGCAGACGTACGATGTATCAGTAATTATCGCGGGGAAGATTTTACAAAATACATCTAACTCGGCCAACACTCTGTTCCCCAAATTCCATATTAAAACCGCTGGCGATCACACGCAACCCTTCAGTTAGTGACCCCGGGAATTAGGGATCTGTTTCGTGACCATTGTTTGGAGGAAACAGTAGTCTTCCAATTCACCATATATAGAGTGAGGAAGGTGGAGGGTGGAAGGTACGGGGGAAGGCATTAGTGTACCAATAGTCAGAGCCGTTATTGGAACGAAGGTCTAAAGGAAGGTCGAAGGGAAGGTACGGGTATACCCGTGTCTTCCTGCTGACCTTCCACAATTATTTCCAATCTTATACAAAACTACTGTGAGAAAATAGATATGATGAACTGAAAACAACATCAGATAATGTATGAAAAGGTGTTAAATTGATACTTTTGTTTCGGGGAATATGTGTGAGATATTTATAACACTTACAAATTCCTCCAGGAATTTGGGTAATCTCGGGAAGGAGGTTTTGCTTGTCATTGAATATTTGTCATCTAACAGTTTTCAAAGTCATATTTTCAGTTAATAAGGTAAGATATACTGCTTTTCTCATGATAATACAAATGCTGTAGAGTGAGCACATCATCTAAGACAATGAAAGATGAAATAGAGGAGGTGAGAGGAGTATAATAATATTATCATTGTTATTAGCTACTAGGTTACCCTCCCGCTCTACACTCAGCCCAGCCCCTCCCACTCCTCCTTATTACCCTCCTCCCGTTACTTGAATTATTTGTTGTCTATTCTTTAATTTTATAATAATACTTTGCTGTACTAAGTAATTTACACAGCATACATGTATATAACAAAATTATAATGCTGTTTTACACAAATTGAGAGTCATTGTGTATTCATTTACAATAATATTGGCAATACAGATCCTCTATATATATTAACGGTCATCGTATCTTCCCTTCAGTTGTATAAAAACATAAGAGAGAGAGGACGTCAGCCCGTTCTCCTGCTTCAATATGCTGTTATATTTGCTGTATTATTTGAGTAGTTATTGAAATGGTTCTTTATTTGTATAGAAAAGTATTATAATATTGTTATTTACATCTATATGGTGTAAATTACACTGTATTATTATAAAAATAAGCAATATACAATATATTATTCAAGTTAGAGGAGTAAGGTAAGGAGGAGAGGGAGTTTGCTGGTAGGAACAGCCAGGACAAATGACTAGTGGTAAGGAATCTAAGGATTGAAGGTCAATGCAAAGGTGTTACCTTCGACCCTGGTGATGGTCGAAGGTAATACCTTCGCATTGACCTTCCTGACTCTTAGTACGGGCCAATGTCACTTTAATTAACATAATTAGATTCACAAGATTTATTATTTTTTTATCTGATTTTTTTTTTTTTTTTTTGTATAGTAGCCTACATTCACATAACCTTTTAAATCCCTCTATATCAGTGGTTCTTAAACAGGAGGGATGCGCCCCCTAGCTTCCGGGGGGCGGGGGGGTGGGGTGGGGGGCTTGGTATATAATCTGTAATGATAATTATTGCCAAATTGCCAAAAACGGGACCACTGCTTTCACAAATTGTGTTTTTCTTTTTCCTGTTTGCTATGTATATCTATATATATATTATATTATCCATCCATGTAATTATACACCATATAAGGCTCTCATCAATACACATTTTATATAGTTTATGTTATAACTCTTATATAGTTTATGTTACAACTCTTATATAGTTTATGTTATAACTCTTATATAGTTTATGTTATAACTCTTATATAGTTTATGTTATAACTCTTATATAGTTTATGTTATAACTCTTATATAGTTTATGTTATAACTCTTATATAGTTTATGTTATAACTCTTATATGGTTTTGAAATACTCCATAATGGGTACAAATGTCCAAAATGTTGTACCCGGAACCCCCCAGCTGATACACCACGTGGACCCATCCATACCATAAGTCATTATTAATTCATATATACTGTTTGATAAACATTTTAATGTATAGGGGAACACGGGATATATACATAATACAGAGTAAACATTTTAATGTATAGGGGAACACGGGATATATACATAATACAGAGTAAACATTTTAATGTATAGGGGAGCACAGGATGTATACATAATACAGAGTAAACATTTTAATGGGTTAAGAATCACTTCTTTATAATAATGGGATAAGAACCACTACTTTATAATAATGGGATAAGAACCACTACTTTATAATAATGGGTTAAGAACCACTACTTTATAATAATGGGTTAAGAACCACTACTTTATAATAATGGGATAAGAACCACTACTTTATAATAATGGGTTGAGAACCACTACTTTATAATAATGGGTTAAGAACCACTACTTTATAATAATGGGTTAAGAACCACTACTTTATAATAATGGGTTAAGAACCACTACTTTATAATAATGGGATAAGAACCACTACTTTATAATAATGATACACAATGTTTTTCATAAGGTAGAAATACCAGGATAATATTGGTGTTGTGTTTTACTGAGTCCGTCATTGTAACACCAGGATGTGTGGTCGTGTTCGTCTCAGTCGTCTATCACGATTGATTGATATTAGGAACCTCAACAGCGAGGTCATATAGCGACAGAAATGGTGATAGAGAGGAGGGAGCGCAAGCAGGAAGGAAATTGAAGGGAAAAAAAGGACAGTTAAAAAACTGAAAGTTTGTATTAGGACCGAAGGGGCGCCGAAACATTTCAAGTTTTGCTCACATCACTAATGCAAACAATACAGTACTCCCCTACGAGGTCGTCTATAACGATAAATATTTGTACTGGGAAAACTATGTAATATAATATTATAGGGTGATGGGAAAGTGTTGTCACTCCCTCCCTCCCATTGGACGAACCATTTGTAGGATGACAACACTTTCACACCAAACTATACATTTTAAGAGTTGTATTGTGAGTAAAACAAACTTAATACTCTGTGAAGTAGTCCTAACTTTACTGTCTATGTGAAGTAGTCCTATCTTTACTGTCTATGTGAAGTAGTCCTATCTTTACTGTCTATGTGAAGTAGTCCTATCTTTACTGTCTATGTGAAGTAGTCCTAACTTTACTGTCTATGTGAAGTAGTCCTATCTTTACTGTCTATGTGAAGTAGTCCTATCTTTACTGTCTATGTGAAGTAGTCCTAATTTTACGGTCTATGACTTTTATTGTGAAGTATTCCTATCTTTACTGTCTATGTGAAGTAGTCCTATTTTTACTGTCTATGTGAAGTAGTCCTATATTTACTGTCTATGTGAAGTAGTCCTATCTTTACTGTCTATACATGAACCTTGGGGTGGAGGAGGGTTGAACAATGTACTATATACTCCGTTTATTTAGACTTGTCCAGCCTCTCCACCAAATTCATGGTGAGCCTGGCAATAGATATGAATGGAGCTCTCTGATTGGTTGCCATGACTCTCGCCTGGCCTGAGATATGAATGGAGCTCTCTGATTGGTTGCCATAACTCTCGCCTGGCCTGAGATATGAATGGAGCTCTCTGATTGGTTGCCATGACTCTCGCCTTGGCTGAGATATGAATGGAGCTCTCTGATTGGTTGCCGTGACTCGCCTAGCTTGAGACATGAATGGAGCTCTCTGATTGGTTGCCGTGACTATGGCTTTATCTGTCCGTCTCTGTATTTACAACAACACACATCTCTATTAATTTACGTGTTGCTCGACTATTACATAAAAGTTTATGCATATTGTTTTACATCATTACCCTTTGCAATAATATTTATCTCGTTTGATGTTGCTTATTCATTCACTACTCTGATAAATTAATTATTCATAGATTTAATCATTGTATAGAAAGACAGTTTTGTTCTTATAGTATTTTATCTCGTTTGGCGTTGGATATATTTTGATATTATTATTATCATCTAAGTTGTAATATATCGTTAATACTCTTGTCATAATAGCTAACAATTATTAGACAACAGCGGTGTTTCACTCCTACACGGTTAATGGAATATAATTATTAATATTTCACCACACAGAAATAAATGGGGTCTGTTAGAACCGTGGTAGGCAGCATGCAGGGTTGACCCAAACAATTTGTGTCAATATTTTTAAGGGTGGATATGAGTGGTTCAGGGAATGTGGAACTGTATCTCCAAATTAATAAATTGATCAGAATGGAGTCGAATTTAAACTATAACTAAAAGAAAAAATAGGAATTCTGGGGGTTATTTATTGTGTGTAAGATGAATGTTGTCACGTATGACTGAGGAATAGATATCCCCAGGAATCCAGCTATATCCCTACCATCATATACAGTGTTACAATGTGTTATAGTTCTTGTTCTGGTGTGTGTTGTGTTGGAGGTATAGTGAGTACTGTAATGTCATAGTGTGTGTTGTGTTGGAGGTATAGTGAGTACTGTAATGTCATAGTGTGTGTTGTGTTGGAGATATAGTGAGTACTGTAATATCATAGTGTGTGTTGTTTAATTGGAAAAAGAGCAAGTTAAGAGTGAATGTTTGAGTAATTAGAATGGCCAGTATTCTTTTCATTTAACAATTTCTGTTATTATGTTGTGAAAGAGTAGATAGTCCTTTCTTTTGTAAATTAGGTCTAATACAACAAAGGAAGTTTAAACATTTATCAATTAGTTAGAATAATTAAATAAGGAGTCTTTGCTCTGTTAATAATGAATTAAGATGGGGTGTAAAAGTAAAGGGAGAAATCAGTCATATTCAATACAGTCAATATTATTAATTTTTGGAATCAGTCATAAATAAATAAAGGTTGTTAAAATTAATAGACTCTCTATTGTTTCATTTACACTCTGCATGATTATTGGCTTCTTGTAAGGCCTTGGTAATGACCATGGGAACAGTTTTTTTTGTTTTGTGTGCTAATGATGGTGCTGTTTTGTTCACAAGGGAATATCATAGCATCGATCTGCCCTTAATTTTTATTTTTAATTATATATGTATATATATTTTTTTTTCACGGGTAATTATATATTTGTTCAAGACAATACCAGTCGCTACAGGAAGTTTAGAAGAAAAGACGTGGTTTGAAATTGTGACTAGACCAGTGGAATATTCCTGTAAAAAGTATGACTTATTTTTATAAACAAAAACATTCCTTACCAGGCAGCACACTCCTGCAACTTTAAACACATGTTCAACCATCAGAAAAATTAGCAATGATGCAGGTGACAATAATAAAAAGTGGCAATAAATATAATGATTTATGATATACTGACATATGATATACTGGTATATATATATATATATATATATATATATATATATATATATATATATATATATATATATACTGGTTTATATATGATATACTGGTATATACTGGTATATGTATTATGTATGTATGTATGTATGTATATATGTATTATGTAATGTATGTATGTATGATATACTGACACAATCTAGGATACAGTTGTATTATGTTTTAATCTAGGTTCATTTTAAGGTAACATATGAGTTTTTACCAATTTAATGAGTTGCAACACTGATAAATATTATGACGCGTAGAAGAGTTGGTAGCTTGTGTTTATAGTTCACTATTACAAACAACTTTTCTATATATCATTTCTTCTGTAAATGCTGCATAACAGTAGTTACCTCTTATAGTTAGGTCCCGGTAGTCTGCCCAAATTAGGTCCCGGTAGTGTGTCTCAGTCCAGATTAGGTTAGGTTAGGTCCTGGTAGTGTGTCCCAGTTCAGATTAGGTTAGGTCAGGTCAGGTGAGGTCTGACTAATTTCTACTGTACAGTATATTTTTTCCTGCTTAGGTCCCGGTAGTCTGCCCAGATTAGGTCCCGGTAGTCTGCCCAGGTTAGGTCCCGGTAGTCACACTAAATCCTTCTAGGAAATAAAAAAAAATCCAGTGAAATCCTGCTGTGGCAACTTGTAAAAATTTACCAAAACCCCGATCACTTTACGATAGTTTACATCAGTCATATTCCGGCAGTTTGCCTAGGTTAGGTCCCGGTAGTATAATGCGGTCTAATGCCATACATACCATACATACCAGACAAGCACTGATATATTTAGACACTCATTCTTTCCCCGCAGCATCCAAGAGTGGAATCATCTCCCATCTCATATAGTTAATAGCCCCACTATTGACACTTTTAGAAATAGGATCACCAATCATTACCTCCCCAATCCTAATCCTCAACCCACAGTCCCTGACCCAATCCACCTTCATCCTAACCCCCTTCCTAATCCTACCCTGGATCCCTAAATCCCCCGCACAACCCCCGCATATTATGCTGCCCACGAGCAGCCCTCTGCGGGACCTTGAATGCGGACTAGGTTAGGTCTGGTAGGGTCAGGCTAATTTCAATATTTGAATATGCCCTATTTTGGAAATGGGGCATTTGTGGAGGAAATGGTATAGAAGAAAATAGTCTTAGAATGGTCTAAATTAGTGTGTAATGAAAGTAGAAAAAACATACGCAGTAACGTCAATTCATTCAATATTTACCAAATATACAATATAGTGAACACAGTTCTTTTGTAAATTTATCTACTACTACTACTACTACTACTATTACTAATAAAAATGATAATACCATAACAATAATAATTATAAATACCATCTTGGTGTTGTTGTTGTTGTTGTTTACACTCTTGTTGTTTCTGCCATGTAAACACAGCCTGGAAAATTTGTATACATAAGTAACGCACACAATATGTATGTATGTATGTGTAGCCTACAATTATTATTATTATTAATGGTCTGGTCTGGTGCTTTTCGGAGGTGATACCAGTTGCTACGATCCCTCCTGTTGATTATTTTAATTTACCTGTGACTGAGCTCTTTATTGATTCTCTTTAATAAGTTTTACTCTTCTGTTCCACATGTATTGAATAGTTCGTTTAATTTTTTCTCTGTTTATACAATCCTCAAAAAGCAGTTCACTTAATTTATTTTCTACATAAGGTTGCACAAATAATTCACTTTTTAATCTTATTTCTTGATATTTAGGACAGAATAATAGGAAATGCTCAAGATTTTCAATTTCCTCATTACATAGTAGACATTTTACTTCGCCATTATTAAAACGTTTTCTATCATTTAGTGCAAGTGTATTACTTCTGCATCTAAAGAATGTCACTGACGCTGGATGATTATCATAACATTGTTCTTCTCGGGGATTTTTTTTCATTATTTTATACAGTTCTACACTGCTTTTAGAATTCAGTTCTGTTCTCCATTTTCGTGCATCATATTCCTTCACGATTTGTTTAATTTTGTCTTTGCTTAATGTTTTTATGTTAAGTTTACTGAGTCCCGTTTCCTTCGTTATGTCCATGATTTGCTGTGTCCAGGTGTCTTCTTTAAAATTAATCTTCATCTCTTGGAACACCCGCCCGACGAGGGAGTCTTCTTTATTTAATAGATATCTCAAGAAAGTCATCTTGGTTTTCATCAGTCGGGTTTCCATCGCTGTGGCTCCAATCTCACCTCTGAGGACACATACTGGTGCATATATTGGGGCTCTGAGTATGAGTCTGTAAACTTTATTCTCTATTGATTGTAAATTAATTAAATTTGTTTTATTGAAATACACAATGTCTGCTCCATATAAGATAGATGGCAAAGCTACACTTTTCCAATATGTTTTTCCTATTAATAGTCTATTACAACTTTTAGCTACTATGGAGGTTGTTTGATTTGCTAGATTATTTGCCTTCTTGACCATCATTTTCCTATTTAGTGTAAAACAGTCTTTTTTGTCGCATAAAGTCATTCCTAAATATTGGAAACTATTTTTCACATCTATTCCTCCTATCTGATCAGGTTTATTTTTCATATTGTATATAATGATATTACTTTTATTCCATTTATTTCTAATCCAAACTCTCCCACTATTCTGCCTAATTGTTCTACTCTGCGTCTTGCGTCGTCAATTGATTGTGTTAAACATAAGCCATCGTCGGCGAAAAACAATGATTTAATGTTGAAAAGATCATCTTTAAATCCTATATTGTACCTGCTTAATTCTATTATTATCATGTATGTTATTAATTTAAATAATGTTGTGGACATAGGACAGCCTTGTCTAATCCCACTAGACACTCTAATTTCTTGTTGGTCCTCGTCATTTAGTTTTATGAATGTTTTATCATTATTATACAATCTAGCTACTATATCTATGATTATTGGATGTATCTTAAATTTAATTAAGGTTTCAATTAATTTTTCTCTTCTGACTGAGTCATAGGCCTTTCGAAAATCTATTGCTATTACTATTAATGGTTTCTTAATTTTGTAACTTTTTAGAATGCAGTATTTTAGAATTAGTATGTTGTCTTCTATTCTACATCCCGTAGTGAACCCCGCTTGTACATCCATTCCCCAACCATTCACCAGCACATGCTGCTCTATTTTATCCTTCATAATGGCCATGAGCATTTTATAAGAAATGTTACTTAATGCAATAGGTCTTAATTTATCTACTGTTGGTTTATTTGTCTTGGGAATCATTTTTGTTATTGTATACATCCAATTATCTGGTATCTCAGCTGTTTTATTCAGAATATTATTTAAACATTTACTTATTAAACTAACATAGCTATCATTGTTTTTTATGAGCTTATAAATGTCTGATTTTAATTCATTAGGTCCTGCTGCTTTACCGTTCTTTAATTTTACTAGATATTTTATAATCTCATCATTAGTAATATTAATATTTATCATGCCTGTTATGGTTCTATTATGGTGAATTGCCATATCTAAGTGTTCACCCAGGTTATCCCGTCTGTTCTCTAAAATTGACTCATATTCCCTTTCGTAATCTCTTTTTAAAGTTTCGTTCCAAACTGTATTAATCCTATTTTCATGTTTGCCATATATACCAGACCAAAAAGCTTCTAAAGCTTTACCTACTTCTTTAGGCTCAAGTGGTGTTTTATCATTTTCACTCCCATATATTTCGAGCTCCTTCCTGTTGACCTCCTTACCTTTTAATTTCTTGATATTATCCCAAAGTTTGGTTTTGTCTTTTTCTTCTTTAATTTCTTTAGTTATTTTAATTTCAAACGCCCACATCGCTTCTTTCACCAGAAATTGAACTTTAAGTTTTTGCTCTTTATATTTTTCTTCATATTCTCGTTTTGTGATTATATCCTTAGCATTTCTTTTGGTTCTGTTATAACGTTTTCTTAATTTAATTTCTTCCTTTATTTCCTGAGTTATCCATAACGGTTCTCTTATTAATTTTTCTGTATTGTTTACCTTTATTTTTATTATCTTTTGCATGGAGCTATCCCTGGCTATAGTTAGGTTATTCTCTAAGGTTTCTATTCTGGTTATGTTTACATAATCTAATTTATTTAATTCTCTTAACAAGTTTTCTTTAGTATTGTCGTTGATTTCGGTGTATACTTTGTTTATGGTGTGATTATATTTAATTTTTCCTACATTAATTCTAAAATCAGTAGTAATTATGTTATGATCTGACAAATCAAAGAGTTCTTTCTTTTCATCAATAAACATTTTCACAAATTTATCACTTAAAGCATTATTTATAAGGCAGTAGTCAATGACGCTATTTCTATCTCCCATACTCCAAGTATATGTACCCTCACAATCAATTACATCATTAAGTAATGTTAGGTCATATCTATTTACTAAGTCCAATACCAACTCTCCATTTTTATCCAGTTTTTGGTTTCCCAAAACACCGACATGACCATTCATATCTCCCAAGATGATTATTGGTTCTTCTTTCTCGATTTGTCTAAGTTCATCCTCAATTATTCTTTTAATGATCAAATTTCTTTGTTCATCATTCACCGACATATAAACAAGAAAAATATTAATTTTAAACCCCATTATGACAAGTTCTGCTGACATTATATCTGGGTGTCTTGTTTGTTTTCTCTTAATTGTAACTTTATTCTTATTATATATCAACATTAATCCTCCTCCCCGTCTGTCATTCATGTCTCTAAAGCTTTCAATTTTTTCCAATCCCTTGCTTAATACATATTTATCAAATTTTAATTGAGTTTCAGTTAGAAACAATATGTCCGTTTCTTTTTCAATTAATCTTTCTACCTCTGGCAATTTAACTTTACTTAAACCTTGTATGTTTATTAATTTCAACCTAATATCCACATATGCACATGAATATCCCTGTTTACTTGTTGTTGTATCCTATTTATTTATATTTATCAACTTACCCCCTTTTATTACCCACCCTTCTTCTCCCTTTGATTCTTTTTCAGCAAGTTTTTTCTTCAAGTCTTCAAATCTCATCTTATTCTCATATCTTTCTTGTTTTGTCATGTCTTTGGATATTCCTATCTTTTTCATCCATACCTTGTTGGTGTTCTTTAAGTTTTTGGCACTTTTTAGTACCTCCCACTTTTCATTTTCTTTTGATAAAGTGATTAATACAGGTCTTGACTTATCTTGTGTCTCTGTTCCTAATCTTACTATGTTACATATATTTGTTTTCTCATCTACCTTTATCTCATTCATTATCTCTTTACATTTCTCTAAGTCTTTGTTCTTTTTGTCTTGTTCTGTGTCAGCTAGACTTTCTTGTAAGTTGTATATTACAATGTTACTCTTCCTATTGTCTCTATCTTGTTTCTCCTTTAATTCCTCCTGTATTGTCTCTCTTACTTCTGATTTTAAGACATTACTGTATCCTCTACCACTATCTGAATGTGTCTGGTTTATATCAGTGTTCCGTGCTGAAGGCCTAATGTTATCACTAATTAAACCTTTTACCATCTCTTTAATTTCACTCATAAGGGTATCTCTAGCCAAACCTATTACTCTATCTGTTGCCTCATCAACAATTTCCCCCTTCATCGCCATTAATTCTGTTCTCAGCTTCTTATTCTCTTCCTCTAACACTCTACATTTATCTTCAAACTCTTCCTCTTTTCTCATTTTAGTCCGGAAATCTTTCCTACATTTAGGGCAACACCAAATCATGTCATCATCCTTAAGAATCTCATATTTTTTTTATGAAACCTTGACACACCCTATATGGAACCATTGTTTACATTGCTCACATAATAAGCCATTATCATGAGAAGTGACCTTAATGTTACATTTACATTTACTCATCTCACGCTTGTATCTCCCTTTTGTGTCCTGCGAATGTGACCTTCCTCGCTGTGGTGATGTTACTTCTACTTCCTCTTCAAATTCTTCTGAGGACTCACTCTGCGTCTCTCCTTCGGTGTCGGAATCTTCTTTCGACGCCGCCGCGGCCATGCTGGATCGTCTTGTTTCTTCTTCCTGACTAGGCTGGTTTGCCTTCTTCTCTCTGCTATCACTACTTTTCTTTCTTCTATTTCGCTTTGTCGGCATCTTGGTGCTTTCACTTACTCACTGGTTTAATTCAAAACTTAATACGTGGCCAAATAAGTGTCTAATTTGATATTTTAATAAGAGCTCAGTCACGATCAACACTTTGAGGTCATCTCTATCAGCCTGTCCCCTATTCCCACACCCCCTCCCTCCCCCCGAGTCTGTCCCCCTACTCCCGCACCCCCAAAACCCACCCAAGGCTGTCCCCCTATTCCCGCACCCCCCTAAACTCCCCCGAAGCCTGTCCCCCTATTCCCGCACCCTCTTAATATTATTAACAGAGAAATCTCTCTATCTCTACTTATATTTACTCTCTCTTCTTACCTGTGTTTGTGTGTGTGTGTGTGTGTTACCTCTCTCTCTAATGTTACTCCAGAATTCCTTTAATTTTGATGTCATTTCTTGTTCACTCAACTTAATTACTTCCATCATTGTCATACTTTGAATAATAGATAAAATCAAAGTGAGTGAAAATATACAGAAAATAGAAAATATGAGAGATGAAAAGGACAGAAAAGGAGGTGGTCTTATGATCATATATAAAAGTAATGATTGTATTGACTTAAACAAAGAAGAAACAGAAAACAAAGATCTACTAAAAGTGACTGGAAATATAGGGATGATAAAAATAGTGATTATCCTGGTATATATGTCGGTGCAAGATAGAGAAAGAAATGTCAAACTAGAACAAGAAATAGCAAAGAATATCGAGAAATTGGAAAATGAAACATTAATACTACTAGGAGATTTTAACGGTCATGTAGGATATATTGGAGAACAGAAACTAAATTGGAATGGATCCATAATACTAAACCTACAGGAAAAATTTAAATTAATTCTGACCAATGGAAATGAAAAGTGCACAGGAACATACACCTGGAGCAGAGACTATGGGGAACAGAAAAGTGCAATTCATTATGTATTACTGAATGAAACAATGTATGAGAGCTTTATGGACATGAAAATTGATGAACAGAAAGAAATAATAGATATATCGGACCATAATCTAATAGAAATAAGACTAAAATATTCACAATCAACCGGGAAAACATATAAGAAAAATATATACAAAGCCATACAGTAGCCTACTATACAACGGAAGAAAAAGAATCTAAAAGAATTTACACAAAAAGTGGAAGAAGAGATAAGGAACAAAGATATAAATGATATGGTCAAACTAAACAAGGCAATGAAAGAACAAGCCGAACAAGTGCTAAAGAAAACTTATAAAAGGAGAGAAAGCAAAACACAAAAGGATACAGAACAACCATGGATAAACGATGAAATCAGAAAACAAATATCACAGAGAAGAAACTTGAATAACAGAAAGATGGTAAAGTAAATATTAATGTTGGAAATAAGTAGATGATTAGTGATATATATATATATGATGTGTGTTTCAGGAGGATGGCTGAAGCGAAGACCAACAAGACCACCAGGTGAGTGTACAGTACTATAGTTACTCATTGGTATTATTGTCCCAATATCTATTATTATTAGTGATGTTGGTGTAGTTTTACAATGCATTGATTTGTTATGGAGGATCGGAGTGGCTAACTTAGGTAACATCTTTTTTGATAAGTTGATTTTAGTAACATTGGTAAATTTACACAAGTACTGTGTTCATTATATTGTATATTTTAGTATCATTACCCATTATTTTGGACCATTCTAAGAAACTTTTCATCTATGGCGTTTCTCTCGGAGATTCCCCTGTTTTCGAGATATGCCCCGTTTTACAAACATAATCTGGAAATTAATCTGACCTGACCTAACTAGACCACAGCAGACTACCGGGACCTAACCTGAGCAGACTACTGAGACCTAACCTGGGCAGACTACTGGGACCTAACCTGGCCAGACAACTGGGATCTAACCTGGGCAGACTACGGGGACCTAACCAGGGCAAACTACTGGGATAAAACCGATGTAAACTATCAAAGTGACAAGGGAAAATTCTTGGGACCTAGCCATATGATTAGACATAAATGTAGAAAATAATAAATCTAAGCCGTTTTCAAATTATGATCAGCAATAAATGTTGAAACTTGAAAATCCAAGCCAAGTTTTGAAATTATGATTAGCCGTAAATATCAAAATGTTAAAATGCGAGCCATTTTTTTTTATATATATATATAGTGGGGAAATACCCAAGATCTATGGATTTGTGCATATTTTGGGAAGATATCCACAAAAATAGGGAAAATCAATTGATCGTAAAATATAATATGGTACTATAATAATTATTTTAAATCATATTAATCAACCTGACCTAGACCAAGTTGTTCTTAGGCCCAAACCCTAGTATCCTTCGTCCCTAACTGTGGCATCCTTCAGCTTTAACCTTCGTTGGGTCCTAAACCTTGGCTTGGTTGGGTCTTTCAGTAGCAGTAGGGCAATGGGGTGCTTTCAAGTGTCCAACATGGCCGAGGTCTGGACACTGCACAGCCCACGTAATTCAAAAAAATAAAAATTCTTTGGTAAATAACTACATTGTTATGTAATATTGTGAATAGCCGTTACGTGACAAACTACAGTATAAGTAATACAAATAATAGATACAAACGGGACTTGGCTATATTTGTTCTGCTTACCAAATAAGGGTTGACGTTTTTATTGGCAGAAACTCACGGCTGTTATTTGGTAGTGTAATGAAACAATAATGCATTATAAGGAGCTGAAAGGCCTTATTCCATGCATGAGGTGGACTGTAGATTGCTCCTAGTAGCTATGTTGGCTCAGTCAATTCCTATATATATCTACCGTCAACCAGAGGAACTAATTTGGTAAGCACCCCATTCTGATTAATAATAATAAAAAAAATCTTGCCATCCCAAGATGATTTCCTCCCCAAAAACACACAAATTGATTTAATAATGAATCCATAGAATGCTTACTGAGAGATGAGTGCATGTTTATTACGGTACGGCACTTACCGGTATCGGTGCTGGAGATACCTAAGTATAGTTGCCAAAAAAGAAATTGCGACTAAAAAGAAATTGAATGTGGTGGAATCTGGCAGCTCCACCCGTAGCAAACATCCCCAGTCATGTGAATGAATCGTCCTCAACCCTACTTCCTGTGCAAAGAGAACTGGTACTCTACACCGTAATATGGTACAGTTGTAGTCAATAATAATCATCCACATATGATAAGTAAAATAAGTACCGGTATGTCAAACAATTTATTGTCTATAGTTTTCACGTTTACATATGATGTTATTGTGTGTGTGTGTTCCCAGGATTGTGTTATTCATTACAATACACTGTACTGTACACTACTAGCTGTAAATATGTGCCGTAAAATGTATTTATTTATTTATCTTTCAGTGAAATGGAGGAGGAAGATAGGAGTTATAACTTCTCAGAGGTAAGTAAACAGTAATAATAAAAATAATTCATACCATATTAATTTAGTTTTTTTTTTTTTTGGTCAAATTGGAAGGCTACTGCTTCCTCCAAACTGCCATGAAACAGATTCCCTATTAGAACCATTGAGGGCATTTGTGTTGTGGCATATTTGGAGAAATTAAAGATTTTAATCAAGCAATCCTCTGGTGGCCCTTGGTAGGTAATAAATGGTAAAAAATAACAAAGTTGCAACTGAACATAAAGAAGATTGTCTATGAATCTCAATGACAAAAATTTCATTAATTAAAAGTAAATATGGCGGACAGGTGAGTAGCTAACATATCGCCTTAGCTATTATTAGTGAGCTACGAAAATCTTAGCGTTAAGGTAACATTAGCGGTCCTTATAATCATATGAACATTTCATCTCAGAGATTATAAACATTCCAACACTGCTGTAGGTTCCATGCCAAGCCAAACTTTGTACTAACCTTCCAAATAATGCCACAGTTTCGTTAACCCCTAAAGAACGATTTTTTTTTCTTTTTCACTTCCAGCCGACTTCTGGGGGTCAATTTTCAACTTTCATGTACGCAAATTTTGTTCTTACAGATATTATAGAGCTTGAATTTACACACCAGGAACAGAAAACGGGAGCCTCATAGGTGTAAGCATTTGCGTATTACAGAGCGTCAAAGTCCGATAATAAACAAAATAATTTCCCCTGAAACGCAGAGCGTATGCTCTAATTACGCTCTAAACATGTAAATGAACACCTAAACAATGCGTCTAAGTGGTTTTCAATTATAATAAACGTATTTCAATGTAATTTTGTCTGTCTAGACGCTCCTAGAGTATAGTAGACAGCAGAGAGATACGAGAAATATAAGAAAACATCATGTAAAATACAATAAATCAATTGAAGTAGGTGTGAAAAGCCAACAATACAACATACAACATACAACACACGCAGCTACATCTATGCTTCTACGTGTGTGTAAATAGGCTAGAAATAGGCAGCCAGTTGTCCTGTATCAGGTGTGACACTGATAGGACACACAAGACAGAAAAACGTCCCACTTGAGACAGTGTGCGTATATACACAGCACTACACACTGTACACGGTGTGTACAAGGTTGTGTGTGTACGTATTTATGTGTAATATACTGCATGTAAACGCCTAAAATATTCAATGTAACTCTAAAATATTGTAAAGTCAAAATAAACTACATCAACAAACATATTACCATGCATATAAGGGGATACATTTGCGTATATACGCACGTGGCAACATATCATCCACAAACAGAAGTGTGTGGACAGAAGAGGAGGTAGGGAGATAGGGTTTGTATGAGTAAGGGAGGGGTAGCAAGGGGAGGGAAGGGGACTAGTGGTGAATGGGGTCCTTGTTGGTGGGGGTAGGTCTATGCTCCACCCACCAGCATACGTAGTTGCCAGACATCATTACCACAGTCAAATATTTTGTCAAGGACTTTAGCTTTCCATCGTTACCAACGCCAGCTCGCTAGCTACTCGCTACAGTTTTTGATAGGTACGTCGACACGTCGGTAATTCGGAGCGAACCATACATTTCTTTATCACCGACATGTTGGTTAATCGGTCCTTAGGGGTTAAGGGTTACAACACCACAGTCAGGAACATAACATATAATATTATATATTACTCTAACAGTGATACAATACATTATTCTAATTATCAAATTACATTATTTATTAATTTATTTATGTAAAGTATGAGTAAATAATGACACGATCTTTGACTTCCGACACCTTCTTCAGCTTATAACAAATATTAATGTATTCATCCTCGGCCAGGTGGAAATTCAGAGTGTAACCAGAACAGCAGTAAAGTTATCACAAATGACATTCTAACTACAGCGAGAAACATTTCTCCATAATTATAAATGCAGGGAAAAGGAAACAAAATTTATCATACCAATTCTGGAACCTTTAATGATAAAATACAGTGATCTAATAATTAATTTTAAAAAGAACATCAAAATTATTCTGTATATTAACTTTTTTATCCTTTGTGTACAACATCAAGGATATAATGTGAATGCTTTGGTTTATAGGTTTGTTAGCTTATTTCTTTGACAGGATTATACAAATAACTATGTGTGGATTTATTAATTAATATCAATGGTGGGGCTCAGGACTGGCAGCAAGTGATTACATAATTTTGGAAGTTATTCCTTTAGATTTCCACATAATTTTGGGTGTTGATGGTCCATTGTTAATACTTGGTAGAGGTTTGTGGTCTCAGAACACTTTTGTTTCTATAGTTAGTCAACTACATTTAAAACAAAATCACCAGTGAATCTGGAATCTATGGTAAATAGTTATATTGAAAAACATTGTTATGATGAATATAATGTCCACTTGATATCATATGAAACAAAACTTTTTAGTAAATCAAAGCATGCTTTCATTGTTGTTGTTGTTTTTAATAGTACATAATTATAATCTGCAATGTTTAGAGATTTATAGAGCAGAGTGATCTTGTCCTTTCATATACATGGCATTATTTTTGTTTTCAAGAAGCAGATGTCAGTTGGTTCACAGACTCCTGGAAATTGTCCCATGTCTACAAATATCTTCACTTAATTAAATTATGAGAGAAAAAAGTATGTTTTTAGTTTTAGGTTCCATCCGTAAGTCATATGTTAATTAAATTCCAGGTTGCTGTGAGTCCTTGGTAGATGTTGTTGCAGTCTAGGAGGTACACTTGAGAGATAGGTTCTTAGCAGTCTTGGCTGTAAAGTGATAGTAAATGATGAAAACCTGGTGTTGCAAAGAACTGTTCATATAAGTTGTAATTATTTTAAAGACTCTGATTAAAATAATACGTGAAGTAGGATAATCTGGACCAATATCCATATAATAATGTTCAGCCACAATCAAATAACCACCCACACTTTCCTTCCATCGATTAAATAAATCAGTATAATGCCAAATTATAATCATACAACACTTTATGTCAACTCAACCCACTCAATTGTTAATATGAGGTGCTGCAAATACATACATGTGTTGTTCTTTACTGCGATAGATAGGAAAGTGTCGGTGGATATTTGCTTGTGTTTGTACCAACGTCCATAAAAAGGACTATATACCTGACTGGCACCTACAGACAGCCTTGGAAGCCAACAAGAGTCACACCACATATATAGGTAATGTTATTCTCCAGGTGGAGTATTGTATAATACCTGACTGGCACCTTCAGACAGCCTTGGAGGCCAACAAGAGTCACACCACATAGACAATGTTATTCTCCAGGTGGAGTACTGGTTCCACCCCCAATCCCTCCTCTGGTATGACATGTTATACTTAACAGTCATACATAGTAAGGTATATTTGTTTACATCATACATAACAAGGACATAACTTTAGTAGCAAGTGTCGTGATCAGATATTTTATTATATATCCTTTTGACATTCTATAATGCCCATTATAATTATATAGTATCAACTTGTTTAGTGAAGATTTACAATGATATTTCATTATTTGTATGGATTGGTTATGTAAGTATTGTACTGACTTTGATACCTAGTTACTTAACCTTTACAGACCGGGATTTGTCAACGGTGTGTGTTTCCCTTCAGTCTCAATGTAGTGTTATATTTGTCAACGATGTGTGTTCCCTTCAGTCTCAATGTAGTGTTATATTTGTCAACGATGTGTGTTCCCTTCAGTCTCAATGTAGTGTTATATTTGTCAACGATGTGTGTTTCCCTTCAGTCTCAATGTAGTGTTATATTTGTCAACGATATGTGTTCCTTTCAGTCTCAATGTAGTGTTATATTTGTCAACGATGTGTGTTCCCTTCAGTCTCAATGTAGTGTTATATTTGTCAACGATGTGTGTTCCCTTCAGTCTCAATGTAGTGTTATATATTCATCTTGAATTTATACACCAAATATGTATGTATGAAACTTACATGTCAATAAAATTTATCTCGCACTGCTGTATAAAAGAGGGAAAAATTATTGCTATCCATGTTTAAGAATAGTTATGGAAATAACCCACTAAAATACAAACTTTTAACCAAATACCATTTCATGAATTACAGAAAGAACTATAAAAAAAAAAACCTGTACGTATTACTAAAGTGACAGAGAATGACAACAAAGGAACAACATAAATAAGGACAGAGAGGGATGAAAGTTCCTGTACAGTCAGTGACAAAAGTCATGTGGTCTTACTTAAAGTTTCTTGAAGGATTAAATAAAGGATAATTATCGAACCAACACATTCATTCACCAAACAGAATTACAATATCCAGGCGGTAAATTAGTAAACTACTCTACGTTTTCATTTTATGAGATTGTGAAGATTATAATAATATCCTTACTGTATTTTATGAATTGGCAGATGTGGCGACATGACTTTTGCCGTCCAGTATATTAAACTAAAGTCTTTAAAATTACTTTGTATCTGATGTGAGTGAACATCAGTAAGTGAATCCTGACTCTTTATGTGGCAGGAGGAAGGAAAGTTAGAGAAGGAAATACACCACCACCTTTATCAATTGGTCCAAACATGACTTGGAACGTGTCACCCTCAGATGACTATCCCCCCCCCCCCCTACCATGGGCTGATAGTATTATAATCTGTAGTGGCAGTACTAAACACTGACTATGTACCATAACTCTAGTGTAATGGTAGTACTACTAAACACTGTCTATGTACCATAACTCTAGTGTAATGGTAGTACTACTAAACACTGACTATGTACCATAACTCTAGTGTAATGGTAGTACTACTAAACACTGACTATGTACCAAAATGTACCAAGTGGGGAATGGATTGTCCGATACCCTTGGGTTGAGGTTACCACTAATCAGGATGTCCATCTCAAGTGGGAAAACTATCTTTCTACCATTAATAAAGCTTACCTGCATTTTTTCCCAGAGAAATCTGTCCAACTTCACCCATCAGACCTCCCATGGATCACTAACCGAATCAAACGCCTCATTCACCAACGTAACCAAGCTTTCAGTACCAATAATAACGCCCTCTATAAATCCCTTCGCAATAAAGTGATTCGAGAAATAAAGACTGTAAAAAGGTCATACTATCCAAATAAACTTCAACACCTCAAACATGCAAATATTAGTGACCGTCCCTCCACCTTCCCCTGTGTAAATAATTTGTCCAGTAATGAAGCAGCAGAGACAATTAACAACCACTTTTCAACAATTTGCCAACAACTACCCAAACTTAACCACAGCATGCTCCCGTCATATCTTCCGGCACCTGCCCCTCCACCAGTTGTGTACGAGTACCAAGTTTGCCGCCGTCTTCAACAACTGAAGCTCAAACGTTCTTCCACTCCATTAGATCTACCAATTCGGCTCTATAAAGAATTTGCACCGGAACTTGCCTTACCCCTTACTTCAATCATAAATGCTTCGTTTCAACAATCCATGTGTCCAACAGGATGGAAACGCTCATATATCACCCCAATCCCTAAACCAACCAACCCAAAGTCTCTTAGTGAACTACGTCCCATCGCTATAACACCTATACCAAGCCTTATTTGTGAAAGCTTTGCCGCAGAATGGACATATGCCGACATATATAACCAGATAGACCCTAACCAATATGGTAATGTAAAATCATCTTCCACCAGTCACTACCTCATCAACTTTCTTGATTTTGTTCACAAAAACCTAGATAAACGTAGTACCTCAGCAATTGCAGTCTTTATTGATTTCACCAAGGCATTTGACTTAGTAGATCACACAACAATTATTACCAAAGCAATTAAACTTGGCCTTAGGGAATGTTTAGTCTCCTGGTTAGCTGACTTTCTCCACAACCGCCAACAGTCCGTCAGATTTCAGGGAAAAACCTCCAATTTCCAAACCCTTACATGTGGTGTGCCTCAGGGCACACGTATGGGTCCACTTTGTTTTTTAATTCTAATCAATGATGCTCTTAAAGATACACAACTCTGCTGGAAATATGTCGATGATTCGACCATAGCCACGCCTATCAGTAATATTTCCCCAGACTACAGCAACCTTCAATCAAATCTTGATGCCCTACTTACCTGGACCCAAGAGAATCACGTCACTATCAATAAGAATAAAACCATAGTCATGCATACCAACTTAACAAAAAAACCCACCCCTCCACCAGTACTCAAGCTAGGCAACCATGCCCTCCAAGTGGTTCACTCCACTAAACTACTAGGCATTCTACTTCAAGATAAATTACAATGGGACCTTCATGTCAACACCACAGTTCAATTATCATCATATAGATTACATATACTAAGAACACTAAAGAAACTTGGAGTTCCATCCAGCGACATGACACATCTTTACAATACATTCATCCTACCCAAACTTTGCTATGCTTCTCCCGTATGGTCCTCATCACTTAACTTGACACAGAAAAGTAAACTTGAGAAAGTCCAAAAAAGAGCCCTGAGAATTATTCTTGGATTGAACTACACAAACTACCAAGATGCAATTAGTCAAGTAAACTTTCCCACCATATCAGACCTCCACAAACACCAGCTCCAACAATTCGCTACAAAGCTCTTGAAGCACCCAAGACATCGCCACTTCCTGCCAGACCAAGCCCCACCTCCTCTTAGGGCTGTTCGTCACCACAACCGTCTCATCCCAATCAAAGCTCCCCGGACAAACCGTTACAAAAACAGCATCATTCCAACTATTGTTAAGATTTTAAATTCATAAATTTGTGCTTTTGTTAAAGAATTCATACGTAAGAATTTTATATGAACATGTATTTTATGCTTCTTCCATAACTAATTTTTGTATTATGTATATTATAATTTTATTCTTTACTTTCTATGTGTAAATGAGCTGTTGTGGGGAATCTGTGTGCTATTCATTATTCACTACTGTAAATCATTGTCTCTATGTATATTTTCAGCCTTAGGGCTGACTTTATCAATAAACCGTTAATTATTATTATTTATTATTATAACTCTATTGTAATGGTAGTACTACTAAACACTGACTATGTACCATAACTCTAGTGTAATGGTAGTACTACTAAACACTGACTATGTACCATAACTCTAGTGTAATGGTAGTACTACTAAACACTGACTATGTACCATAACTCTAGTATAATGGTAGTACTACTAAACATTACCACCATAATCATTTAAATATAATATTATTGTAATGGTAGTCTTTAATTGCTATAGAGATAGTCCCATCACATTCTTGTACAATTTTTAAGATGGGTGTTTATTAGACACATGGAACCTTGTTAGTTGACCTCATTTTATAATGTTCACCATCATTTCTTTGTATGACCAAATAAAGAATTACTGTATGATTGAGTCAAGCCTTATTACTCTCTTGTATTCCAAGTAATAATTAATGATGCATTATAAATGACTGCTTCTTGAATAGGAGTAATATGTCTTCAGGATTAATGGCATAAATATTATGCTACGTTAGTCAGAAAGTAAGTAAAGAGAGAGATTAATAATGACGGGACGAAAAGAGAGTAATGGTACAGATGTAAAGAATTGAAGCAAAGGCAAGATGATGAAGTTTAAGTGACAAGACCAGAGTGATATAGAATAAATACTGGTGCAAAGGTTTGGGAATGTGATTGTAAAGTGATGCAGTCAACATACTTGGAATGCAGCAGTGACAGGTACTCTCATTTTTGCACCAACATGAGAACGATGTGTATCCCGTCGGGCATTTTACACCCTTCCTCAGACAGCGACCCTTGTGTTTACTGCACAATGACGTGCGGCCGCAATAGTGCACACAACGGCACTTGTCTACCTTACATGGCGAACTGCTAGCATAGTAATTTTTGCGGTAATGAAGGAAACTCTCAACATCCCCAACACAAATTCCATTATCCTTTTGACACTGTGTACCTCTACCGTATGATGAACAGCGGCGGCAGCATCTGAAATATAAAATCAACATAACCTTCTTGCCGGACATAAAAATATAAGTATGTTAATTGTTCCTTCAGTGACAACATCACGAATGAAATGGTAAAAATATTAACATGCATTAAGGATGGTGATGCCTAAGGTCTCTGTAAATATTTTAAATTTAATCCAAGTTGATGAAACACTAACTGTATGTGTGGTAAAGTTAAATTAAGGTCTCTGTAACATTATTAGTTTATTTCAAGTTGATGAAACACTAACCTTATCAGTGGTAAAGCTTAAGGTCTGTGTAACATTATATGTTTAATTCAAGTTGATGAAACACTAACTGTATGTATGGTAAAGTTAAATTAAGGTCTCTGTAACATTATATGTTTAATTCAAGTTGATGAAACACTAACTGTAATAGTGGTAAAGTTTGGTTATTGATAACAAGTCGTACCAATGTTTGTTTACAGTCTTTACACAGACAAACTACTACGGAGTTACTTGTCATTTTGAGTTTGAAGCTAAATAGGAATGTCATGATGCCATAAACGGAAATAATTTGTATGTGTTGTCTGCGGGACTGGCTTTGTAGAAAATAATTACATACTGTATTTGAAAGTGGGGGGAATAGCAGAACAAACTAGTTAAGTTGGCAATACACTTTTGATACATTGGAATGTCTTGATTCCTCCAAAATACACCAAATTAACAAAAAAAATATTGTTTCCTGTTCCTTAAAATAATTTAAAGAAATCAGTTGCTCCAAAATTACCAACATTGTATTACTGTATCCTCTTCTGAACAGATTGTGTCTGATGGGTGTGGCAGAGATCAGCATATATTCTGTACAAGTAATCCTGTACTACACGATACACTGGTTCACGTTGTGTTACGTTCCTTCCCCCAATATGTTTCTGATCATATACCATTAACTTCAATACTGATAATGATTGTCTACAACACCCACGATACATCGGTTCACGTTGTGTTACGTTCCTTCCTCCAATATGGTCCTGTGGTCAAACAAATACCACTAACCTCAGTACTGACATTGATTGTGTCCAACATCCATAAATGTTCAACAAGAATATTATAGTGTTCTTCGATATTTTTAGTTGTGATAAAGGAGTATTTACGTATGGACGCTGTTCTTTTGGTCATTTGTTTAACAGGTTTAATAGTTACTGTTAATTACTTTTAAATGTGTATTTTAACAGGAGAGTGAGGCTTGATCTGTTTAACAATTAAATTAAACTACATGAATTTTTTTATGAAAACAGAATTGCACATAACTTAGGGCCTATATATCTATACCTGATCGACAACCATACAGAAAGGAGGAAATCACACACACACGCACACACACGAGGGACGACAGTCGTATGATGGGAGGAATTTTCCGAGGAAATCATACGCTTTAATATCAAAAAGAAACACTGAAAATAAGAACACACACACACACACACACAGAGAGAGAGAGAGAGAGAGAGAGAGGTAAGTAATTCTACTGACGTGCAGCCATTAGGAGCGGGACAAGGGTTGAACACATCAGCATACTCGTACATAGAGCACCCACATTCTGGTCTACACGTGCCGTACACTTTACCGCAGTATGAACCACACGAACATTCTGAAAGGATAAGGAAATATTATCACTCAATGATTGATGTTTGTTGTTGTTACAAGGCAGTATAATCCACACTTACAGTCTGAGGTGGACAGGGAAATATTACCACTCAATGATTGATGTTTGTTGTTATTACAAGGCAGTATAATCCACACTTACAGTCTGAGGTGGACAGGGAAATATTATCACTCAATGATTGATGTTTGTTGTTATTACTAGCAAGGAACGACTTGGCCACGGTTGGCCTCCCATCTATTAAAGGAATAATACACATATGGTACAGTGAAGTGTCTTGATTCCTATAACGTATATCAGAAAACAGGACAAGAATAGCAATAATAATAGTGGCCTATTATCTGGAATACTTTGTAGGAACCAGTTGCTCCAGATTTGTCAACACTGTATTACCACTTTATGGCCCCTGTGGTCGTGTACGGGATATATATATATATATATATATATATATATATATATATATATATATATATATATATATATATATATATATATATACAGTACAGGGGGGTGGGAGTAGGGGACAGGCTTGGGGGGGGGGGTGCGGGAATTTGGGGACAGGCTTGAGTTGGGTAGAAAGACTGTCCCCCTATTCCTGCACCCCCCTAACCCCCCTAGCCTGTCCCTCTACTCCTGCAACCCCCAAACAAACCCCCCCCCAAGTCTGTCCCCCTATTCCTACACCCCCCCCCTCCCCACACACACTATCTCTCTCTCACACACAAATATAACCAAACCCAGTATTACCTCTCTCTCACCCCCCCCCTCTCTCTCTCTCTGAAATTAAAAATAGAGATAGAGAGAGAGAGCCTGTGAGGGAGAGAGAGAGAGCATGTGTGTGTGTGTGTGAGAGAGAGAGAGAGAGAGAGAGAGTTTGTGCGTGTCACTAATCCAGGGGTTCGAATCCCCCTCAAAACATTAAAAAAAAATGAAAAACATGATTTTTTTTTTTTATAGGTCCAAAACACTCCCCAAGTATTAGCGATCAAACCCATGTAAAAAATTTCACTCTATTACGAAGGATCAGGGCGTGTATAGAGGACACACACACAGAGATACAGAATTTTGGCTTTATGTATATATATATATATATATATATATATATATATATATATATATTGTTTCGTGCCAATATTTGAAGGAGTCGTTCACCTCCAATTTTCTGACTACATCACGGTTCCCTTAATTAAGGTAGGCCCCTATACACCCATGAGTACATTGTGGAAGTAATTATAATGAATATCATTAATGCTGTTAAAATACTTACTTAGACAACATCGACATTTACTGGAACCGCAGAGGTCAGGATCCGTTGAGGCGTGGTGACACCATTGCAACGAACTGAGAGGCTGGCATTCACCACCCAGTTTTTCACACTTCGATCTGAAGAACATTGATATATTCTTTATTATAATACAGTAAATTATTCTTTATCATAATACAGCAAAAGATATATGAATACCCTGGATAACATATATGGATAAATATTGGTAACAAAAAGATTTTAAAAAAAAAAACTGTTTCATATATGACAAGCGTTGATGTTGATGATAGGAGGAATGCCTTAATTATAAGCAGTAACTGCTAACCTGTCCAAGAGACGAAGGAATAATATTTAATGTCAAAACAATTATTACATTCACTTCAAATTCTTCTGATGTAACTCAAGAATCTATTTACCTTTCAAGACACTTTTTAGTATAGTACAGAAGTACGATATCCAGGAGGAACATTATTATACTTCTCTGTTTTTTTTTTCAGTTTACGATAACGTGATGCTTATATTTCCATACATACATGAAGCTTATATTTCCATACATACGTGAGCCTTATATATCCATACATACGTGAGCCTTATATATCCATACATATGTGAAGCTTATATTTCCATACATATGTGAAGCTTATATTTCCATACATATGTGAAGCTTATATTTCCATACATACATGAAGCTTATATTTCCATACATACATGAAGCTTATATTTCCATACATACGTGAAGCTTATATTTCCATACATACATGAAGCTTATATTTCCATACATACGTGAAGCTTATATTTCCATACTTATTTCATGACTTGATAGATGTAGTGACAGAACATTTGCATCAGACTGTACAATATACTGCATCTTGCCTCACACTTGACATAAACAAAAATCTGTCTACCTTTCAAGACACGTCTTAGTATTGTACAATATTATACTGCATCCTGAAACTGGACCAGGATAAAATAAAAATATATTTTTTCATTTTATCTTCATCGTTTCAGTTTTTATATGTGGGATCTTATATGTATGGTTCAGCAAGTATACAGGTAAAAATGTTGTTTTGGCTTTACTGAACGGAGAGGTAATGCAAACACGAGGAAATAAGAAGGAAAGAAGGGACAGTTAAAGAGAGGAAAGGGATTGACTCAAGTCCGAATGTGCACCAGAACTCTTAAAGTATTTGCAGTCAGTATTCCACTATGGGAGTTTGATCACTAAAGCTGTGGAAAGTACTGTACACTCACAGTCCAAAATATGTATCCAAGGTTGTTTCGAATAACCTGATCGAGAATTAAGTGAGCTCAAGCAAATATAAAACAGGATAAGCGTGTAATTGGTTCACAACTTTCACAAGTATGTCAAATGATTTGAAACTTCAACAAGATCTGGATACAAATTTTGGATTGCGAGTGTACATTTTATAACTGACTAGCAGCGATACCCGACATTGTCCGGGTGAAGATCCTACATGTGGTTTTGTCAATAAATTTTCTCTAATTATCAAATTTAGGTGTTCAACATTTTGTTGTTTGAATTCATTCCTAAACAGGGCATGCAAGCCAAGCCTGCCTGCATCCTTGATGCTTGAAACCATTGAGTCTATGTTGAGAAAGCCATAAATGTTTGGTTGTTTTAAGCTGATAATTCAAGAAACACATATCCACCAAATATAAAATTAGACCGAGGACATTCCCGGGACTACACCGGTCAGAATGGTGTATCATTTGTCAACATTTGTTTTTAGCTCCGGCCTAAGCCGAGAGCTCTAGGTTTTATCCGAATTATTGTTATTGTTCTTGTTCTTCTTGGGGCGACCACTTCTTTAAAGGGGTTCAACTCACTCACTCACTCACTCACTCTCTTCCTTCCATCCATTTTCTTTTACCGACATTGAATAATTTTTTATTATTATTATCATCATTTTTTTTTCTTCTTGGGGTGACCACTTCTTAAAAGGGGTTCAGCCAATATTTAAGAGGTTCAACCGAGAAGGGGTTCAACCGAGGGGTTCACCCTCAATAAAAAGGGTTCATTTTCAAAATTTCAATATAACCATATGAATACAAAAATCCAGATAAAACATAATTAATATTTTTGAGACCTTTACATATGGATATTTTATTATTTTACTTGAATCATTCAGAGCCGGAGCTTTTGAAGGGTTTTCCTTCATGTTCTTGTTAATTATACCGGGGATTCGAACCTGGGATCTTTCGGTTAAGGCCAAATAACAACCTTCGGCTTAGGCTGCACGGGTTCGATTTCCCCCCCAACCCCCTCATTGATCATTAAAAAATAAAATTGTAGGCCAAGGACGCTTCTCAAGCTTCACCCATCAGAATGACATATTACTGTTTACTCTAGGTCAAACTATGCGGCCGTGCATAGAGGCTAAACTGACAGACACACACACAAACGGAGTGTTTTACATATATAGATTAGTTGGCACACGTGACTAGTTGGCACACGTTGGCACACGGCCTTGGCAAAGTGCCTGGTACCCAGTCCCCGCGTGTGGCTCTATCAGGCCTCAGTACTCAATCCCATCATGGCCAAACTTGGCTTTAATAGTAGTTAGATAAACAGCATCACCGAATGAGGAGGAACCTTTACTGATAATGTTTTACTACTGTTTCTTCAAGTCAAAGGCATATTCAACCAACAAGTTTTACCTTAAATAATTCTCTCTCTCTCTCTCTCTCTCTCTCTCTCTCTCTCTCTCTCTCTCTCTCTCTCTCTCTCTCTCTCTCTCTCTCTCTCTCTCAAGTCTGCATGGGCCTATTCTCTTTTCCTCAACCGCTACTTTCCTTTTCTACTCTTTCCATTCATAGATATGGCTAGGCAATGTTAGTAGGAATATGGCCGACTATTTACAAAAGCATTGTTTACTCATAATTTTAATTTTATTTTTAAGTGTATTTTATTGCCAAGAACAAGGCCTGGCACTGCTTCGAAATCACAATATAGGTTTCGAAATGAGCCTGGAACACTTTGGTGAGGTCAGTAATACAAACAAACGAACAAGTGTAAACTCTGAGATGTTTTGTGAATACCGGCCCTACACAAGACCTGAAGATGAATTTAGCCAAACGTCAACAATAATTAGCTCTTCTTTATACTGTGTTATTCCTCATCCATTCTACCAAGCTAATGTATACTTTACATTTCCTATTGCTTACAGTAATTATAATTCAAATGTTATGCCTCATCCATTCTACCAAGCTAATGTATCCTTTACATTTCCTATTGCTTACAGTAATTATAATTCAAATGTTATGCCTCATCCATTCTACCAAGCTAATGTATTATTTACATTTGCTACTACTTTCTGTAATTATAATTCAAATTTTATATTTGCTGTGAACCTGGAAAAAAGGAGTAAATATTTAACAGACATGTATAACACTCATTATGTCTGATCCATTCAATGTATTGAGTTCATTCGGTTATTGTACAATTTCGATTCATACTAATGAAGCAGTAAATGCCTGGGCCCGTATATACTAAGGTGGTAATTCGCTTTTGTTACAAATTGGAGTGCCTTGATTCCTCCAAAGTATTCTAGGAAACAGGACCATAGGGGCAAAAATAATGGTGTTCTGTTGCTTGAAATAGTTTGGAGGATTCAGTTGCTCCAAATTTACCAACACCGAACTTCCTCCTGAAGTAAGCTTCACTCCTAATCTAAAATTTTGTTCACCATCATTCATTTATGGCAAAATTTAAAACCCAGCATTGCTTTAAAACCATAACTTAGACTCGTACACTCACAATGCAAAATTTGTATCCAGGTCTTGCTGAAGTTTCGAATCATTTGACATAATAGTGAACCAATTACAATCCTTATCCTGTTTCATATTTGCTTGAACTCGTTTAATACTCAATCAGGCTGTTCGAATCAAGCCTGGATTTTGGATGACAAGTGTACAGTCGGCGGCAAAAAAAAAAAGGAGGAAACTTGTCCACTGCTTCGAAATGAGCCTGAAATACTTTGGCGAGGTCAGTAATGCAAACATACAATCAAGTACGATTCTAAGAGTTTTTAACTCCTGCCTAAGCCGAGAGCTCTAGGTTTTATGCGAATTATTGTTCTTGGGGCGACCACTTCTTAAAAGGGGTTCAACTCAGTCACTCACTCACTCACTCTTCCTCCCATCCATTTTCTTTTACCGACATTGAATCATTTATTATTATTATTATCATTTTTTCTTCTTGGGTTGACCACTTCTTAAAAGGGGTTCAACCAATATTTAAGAGGTTCAACCGAGAGGGGGTTCAACCGAGAGGGGATTCAACCGAGGGCTTCACCCTCAATAAAAAGGGTTAATTTTCAAAATTTCAATATAACCATATGAATACGAAAATCCAGATAAAACATAATTAATATTTTTGAGACCTTTACATGTGGATATTTTATTATTTCACTTGAATCATTAAGAGCCGTAGCTTTTGAAGGGTTTTCCTTCATGTTCTTGTTATAAATATGAGTCCATGAGTTGTGCCCATTATTTACAGAAACATCAGACCCCTCCTGTTCGATATTTTCTTTTTATCGTGTGTACAGTCACGGGAACTAATAGGTATACAGTTTTGATTGAAGTCCAATTCATCAACGAACAAATTCCAATACAGATTTTATTGTGCATTTATTTACTGTCTCTATGTATTTGAAACACAATTGAATACTTAATTGTGTTCGTGACTGTACAATACTTACATTCATGAATACTTAATTGTGTTCGTGACTGTACAGTACATACATTCATGAATACTTAATTGTGTTCGTGACTGTACAATACATACAGTCGTGGTCAAATATAATCATCCATATAGGGGTAACTCACGTAAGAGTTTGACAGTTTCCCTCTGTTCCTTAGAGGATAAACTTTCTAATAAATAGGTTAACTACCATCTTTTAATTTAATACAAGCAGCTACACACTACTTAAAAACAATAATATCATATGTGAACGTGAAAACATTAGACAGTAAAATGTTTGAGATACCCATATGTGGATGATTATTATTGACCACGACTGTACATTCGTGAAGAACACTGAAATAACCTTTTCTGTGAAGTTTGAGCCCAAGTTTCCATCTTCGAAAAATGACAATGACTAAAAGAGTTGTGTAATGTTTGATTGTAAGTAAGAATTGATTGTAAAGGACAAGTAAAATGTTATGAAGATATAGTTGTAAAGGATGGGTTTATAAATGTTTGTAAAGAAAAGGTTAACTCTTGATAGGTATTTAAAGCCCTGTGTCCCAAGTAGGATCAGGTGATATGTAAACTTTGTTTCATTTACAATTACATAAACATAAGAACTTGGAAAACTTCAAAAGTCCTGTTAGTGCAGTTTTGGGCAGCTCCTGATTTAGACCCATCCCTTTGAGTCCTTGTATCTGTTCAGCCTATCCTTGAAGGTATTCAGCGTTTATACATGTAATACTTCCCTTGGAAGTTTGAACCATTCGTTCACTACCTTATTTCCACACCAATATCTTCCACATTCATAATGGATAAATCATGTTGATGCCAATAGAATCATCAATCTCTTACTTACCCCTGAGTACAACAACCCGACGTACATACGGCTGTGGCTGATATGAATTGACGTTCCACCACCACTCTTACTTACCCCTGAGTACAACAACCCGACGGACATACGGCTGTGGCAGATATGAATTGACGTTCCACCACCACAGACTGACCCTCCTTTTGATCCAAATCTGTCTCCTGCATCACTTCATTCTCGTATCCCATATTCATATCAATTGATTCCAGCTCCTCCATTGGTTCCAGAAGGGGCTGCAGGGTTCATGAAATAATGGTTGTCATCAATCTGTAGTCGTCATTTATGTTGATATATTTCTAACGTTATTTTTATTTTTTTCATTGCGCCGTAGCGCCAGTCAACAGGCAGTCAACAATACACAAGGGTAAGCGGGACTCATGAGAATCCTATGACTAGAAACACACACACACACACATCACGAAAACATAACAGAATGAAGCACAATCATACAGACAAATATTTACATTATGACCTACTTAAATCCACCAAAATGAGGGTGGCGTACCAGAAGCTCCTCCAAACCCTGATGGTTCAGCAGGTGTCGACAAACCACATCAAGTGGCAGGCCCCGGGGCAGCAAGAGTCGGACAGTGGGGCAGGCCAGGCAATAGTGGTCTATGGTGTTAGCACGAGGCGCTCCACACAAGCGACACTCAGTGAAGGGAGGCTCACCCTGCATCCCAGCAACCTGCCATGGTGGCCGGTAGCCAAGCCTCAAACGAGCAGAGACTACATTGTGCCTCCGAACCATGAGGCCTCGACGTCGGTAATAATATTTGTGGCGGCAGACAGCCGCGTCGCCGTACAGGAAGGAGAGCGGCGAAGCGGACTCTAGAGAGGTAGCATGTCAGGGAGAGAGGACGTCCAACACCACGAGGAGCCAGACATCCCTTGCGAGTCTGTCAACTGTACCATTTTGACATAAACCTACATGGGATGGCACCAATAAATATTTGACAGTCAAGTTACGATGCTGTAATGAGGCCAAAAACGATAAAATCTGCTGAATAACAGTAGAGTATGTGAGCTGAACACTAGAGGGAATGAAGGGCAGGTTTGGAGTCACCACAAATGGCAGCATTCACTCCACGTTGACAAACAAGACTAACAGCATCCAGAATGGGATACAGTTCACACAATGTAGTGGTAGAGTGGTTACAGCGACGACGGCCAACCCAGCCCCCTGGAGGTGACTCCATATCAGGTGAGAAAATGGCACAACCCGCTGTACCATCCATTTGCAATGAGCCATCAGTGTAGAGGCAGTATGGATCTGTGATGGAGGACGTCACTGTTTCTATGTGTTCCAGAGCCAACTGCCGCTGTAGAGAAGGCAGTTCCGACTTGGAAGTAAGTGTAGAGCTCATATCAGGTGTTGGTAGTATCCACGGAGGGGGCCCTGGGGGGACGTCTGCAACCATTATATCAATATTAAGACTACGGAGCATAGAGGTAACAGACCTTATAAGAGTACGTCCAGCAGGCAGTATGGGAGGGACCGGGTAGTTTGGTCGAAAAGAAGTTCTGACTAACTGAGAGTAATGGGCTGAAAGATGTAGGAAATGGAGGCACTTGACAGTAAAGCAAGTAACATTAGAATAAATTATCTCCATTAATGGGGGAAGACGCAACTCACGCTGCATGTTCACTATCCTGGTCGACATTAGACAGCCGAGAATTATCCTCATTGCACTGTTCTGAAAATTTTCTAAAGTTTTAAGAGTAGCCCTGGGAAGTTGAATTAGAGCAGGGGAGAGGTAATCAACAACTGAACGGATAAAAGCAATATAGATGGTCCTGGCTACTGGAATGGAGATGCCCGAGGAGTTGTTAGAGAGCCATTGAAGTGGTGTAAGTCGGCGCTGTAGACGACCCAACAAGTCCTGGACAATGAGATGGTCTTGAGGTCTGGCAGGAACAATTGGCCAAATATTGACTGGCGCGCCCAGGTAGCGGTACTGGGAACACTTGGCGTACCAAGATGAAAACTGCGCAAAGGACTGAGCTCACCACTGAAAAACACACGGGAGGTCCTGTTACTGAGGTAGCCCCGAATTCACCTTAGTAAATTACCTTATACCAAAGTCAACCAGTTGATAAAAAATGACGTCTCTATTAGCAACATCAAAGGCACTTCGAAGGTCAATAAAGGCTACCACACTGTCCCTGAAAAGGCGAGAGTACAGGTCGACTAGGCAGTGGTGTGTGCTCCGCTGGGGAAGGAAACCAAACAGCCATGGAGAAAGACGATCCTGCAGTCTATACATGAGACGATTAAGTAAGATTCTCTCCATAACCTTACAAAAATAAGAAATAAGGGAAATTGGCCTGAACTTCGCAGTGCCGGGCTTAGGGATGGATATTATTGTGCTGCTGGTTCAGGCTCGTGGTACACAACCATCACAAAGACAAAGATTGTACAGATGAAGTAGGGGGTTCCCAGGAACTAGTTGAAGTAGGCCCAGCACAGCATAAGTAATACCATCATCACCAGGGAAAGAAACTTTACCCCGGGAGAGAGCACGGCATAACTCCTTCTCTGTTATTTGATCTGCATCATCGTCATCATCTTGCAACAGAGCAGACATTAGACGTAGCTGATTTCTAAATGTAAAGGATGACATTCACTGTGTGGTACCTTCATCACCTTGTTTGTTATAGTTTCGGTCATTTTAATGAAAACCAAGAAAAAACATCAGACAAGCTCACAATTATCTAATTACGTACAGTTGGCCTCATTCCTGTGAGGGCCACACAGCGTTTCAACTACTGTCAAGATAGTGATCCCAAACTTCCAGCTTGAAGCACACCTATTGGTGTCAATGAATGGAACTACAACTACTGTAGTGGTTCGGGGTTACAAACTCGGCCAGTGTTACCAACGCCGTGTGGCTCTCAAGGGAGTGCGGCCAACTGTACATTCGCATTCCAAAATTTGTATCCAGGTCTTGATGAAGTTTCGAATTATTTGGCATAATAGTGAACCAATTACAACGTTTATCCACTTTCATATTTGTTTGAGCTCACTTAATACTCGATCAGGCTATTCGAAGCAAGACTGGATACATATTTAGGATTGCGAGTGTGCAGCCTATACATACTGAAATTTATTCAAAGCTAGAAAAGATTAATTTGGCTATAACCCACAAGGCCTGGCCACTGATAGATAAGGCTGAAGAAATGTACTGGAAACATGTATTTATAAAGTTATATTAGTCTGATAAATATTGGTTCATGTTAACTATACAAACACGCAGACACACACACACACACACCTGCGGCACACACACACACACACACCTGCGACACACACACACACACACACCTGCGGCACACACACACACACACACACCTGCGGCACACACACACACACACACCTGCGGCACACACACACACACACACACACCTGCGGCACACACACACAGACAAACTCCCATAAACACACACAACTGCGGCACATACACACACAGACACACTCACACCTGGGGAACACGTACACACACCTGCGGCGCACACACACACACACACACACACACACACACACACACACACCTGTGGCACACACAGACACACACACTCACACCTGCGGCACACACAGACACACACACTCACACCTGCGGCACACACACACACACACAGCTGCAGCACACACACACCTGCGGCACACACACACACACACACACAGACACACTCACACCTTGGGAACACACACACACACAGCTGCAGCACACACACCTGAGGCACACACAGACACACAGACACACAGACACAGACACACTCACACCTGGGGAACATGAGTGTCACCGATCGAGTAACAATGCTCAGGGTAATACTGGAGGGTTCAGAACGGGGCTGTGGGAAGAGACAGGTGGATGGAGAGGACCGTATGTAAGAATACTGGTGTAGTGTTGACAATGTTGTGGTAACGTTACAATGGCTCTGTAGTTTGTCCATTTAGTCTTTGTATTAATACTATGCACCATCAACCCCATGAATATTCTTGCATACGTCCCTATAACTGACCATCTTCCTACAATATCAAGGATGTAAATACAAGTATACAGAACTAAACTTCTTCACTAAAGAGGGATACAACTAGGAAATCTTTATTTGTTACGCTTGTTTAGTATAGGAACTAATTGAGATGTTTAAGGAAGATGTAGGCCCTGTAGGGTTTATGTGAGTTAGGGTCTGCCCTTTAGGGTTTATGTAATACAATAGGACTGTTTTGTGGTTATGTGTGTTGACAGTCTGCCTTATAGGGTTTATGTAATACAATAGGACTGTTTTGTGGTTATGTGTGTTAGGAGTCTGGGAACCTACTTGATGGTAGGTGAATAGAGCTTTTGAAAATTGTCCAACATGAAGGGGATAGGAGTAAAGGTAATGTAATTAATTCACTTGAACATACTGACCTCACAGTGAGCGAGTGCCAACAACAGAGCAGTAAGCAGCAGTGGTATCATTGTTGGTCGTGATGATCCTGGCCTTTATATCTTCCAAATATCTGTAGTAGAAGAAAGTTCGTTAATTTTATATAAGAAGTCTCTCAGCCTACGACTCTAGTAAAAAAATCTCCGTTTAATGTGGATTGTGTTCTCAGACCTGCTAGTCACACATCATCTGTATTCACAAACCTTTAACAAGAGAACGTTGATCTGTACTGAGATAATAACAATGAACTGGAAGAACTCAGTAGTGTCTCACATCATTACAACAACACAAGGCAAACCTTGTAGGGTTATGGTTAAATCATTTTGTAGTATTCTATAATTTAAAACACTTGTCCACACTAGGAAACATTGTCGTGAAACATTGATTGCAACCTGTTTGAAGACAGATTTCAGGGCGAGACTTGATCCCCATTCGAAAAGGGAAACATTGAGTGTGTGTGTGTGTGTGTGTGTGTGTGTGTGTGTGTGTGTGTGTGTGTGTGTGTGTGTACACTCCAGGCTGCAGGAAGTGATAAATCATGGGGGAAGTACAGTGTTGGTGAATCTGGAGCACCCGATTCCTTCAAACTATTCCAAACAAGAGAACACCATTATATTGTTTTATCTGGTCCTGTTTCCTGGCATATTTTGGAGGAATCAATGTAACATAAAGTGAATGACCCCCTTATGTTAGTAGACCATGTGTCAGCCCCATAAAACTCTTGAACTAATTACAACTTCAACCATCTACTTTAAGTTGGCCAGAAGCAAGTTACCATGATAATTATGTTCCTTGTTCAAATTATTTCTTTACCCAAAAGAGTCTCGTTTTCTAACTCATGTTTTTCCATAAGTGCACTGGAAAAGTTACGTAAAGTGTAGAAGCTGCTGCAGTAACTCCCTAGTGTGAACAGGCCTTAAAACCAAGATATTATTCTTGTCAAAGGTTATCACTTATAACGCACCCAAAGGTTACCAGTACAAATATCTCAATGGACTCATAAAATATTACACCTTACTAGATTATATGTAGACGTTATTTAATGCAAAGGAAATAATGAATTTGTGCTTCAAGAGTTAATTAACCCTACTGAGGCAGAAGTGGTTCCCTTAGTATACCTAGGTAGACCTGTGGGTCTTACACACTCAAAAATGAAAAATCCATAACATGGTCTCTATCATGATCAAGTCTTAAGAAGAAATGTAATGGATGTATTTATAAATGGTTGTCAATCACCTTCATCCCCTAAGTATTTAATGGTAGATTTTTAATATGTTTATTGGAAGTCCCAAACGACCATATAAAACCCTGAATGATTACTTTTGCTTTAGTTTTAGATGAAGCCAATCTTTGTGTTAGATTGACTAAACCAACTAATGGAAGTAACACTATGAGCCAGAAAGCATCCTAGTTTTGGGACTCAATATGCAAACCTCTCCTATATAACAAAAGAAAAGCTAAAGTTAGAAGCAAAAGAAGAGCCAATGAAAGCATGGTTTTTGGCGTGGTTGTTTTGCTTTACATCACAACTATCGAAGGGAATAAGAAATAGACAGACATACGAAGGAATTTGTGCACTTTGCTTGGAAAAAATATGTACATAAACACAGACATATAAATATGTATACAGAAATTAAATTACAAAAATAGAATAATGATGATATACTGAGCCAATGTTGTCATGATACATGATCAAAGACAACAGTGGCAGGAAAAGTGTTTATCTAAGTACAGTTCAACATTTAATACGTGTAATTGTGGCCTAATAACATAGTCTAATAGAATGTCCACTCAAAACGGTACATGACGCTAACACTAAAAAGATGATTGTTGATAAAGTAACAAGTCAGTGACAACATACCTGAAGTAAATACGAGATGTGAAGTTAAATCTCGAATGTCTTTCCGTGAAGAGAGTGAAGATTCGATGCCACTTCAGTGGCTTATAAAGGATGCTTGCCTGCTTGATTTCTAGTTGCCAAGAGATATTTGAATTATTATTTATGCATGTTCTCCCTCTGTTATCGATAGGGAAGGATGGTAAACATGTTGAGAGGAAGTATCACGAATACCTCTACGGAAGAATATGTAATGCCTATACAGAAACAATGACTACAGAATAGGAAGGATGAATTGGTTCACAATGAATGTGTCTGGTAACACTACCAATTCTGGAAGAACACGTGTAATAGAGGGACGGGAGGGGGAGAAACGGGGGTGTGCCAACTCACACACACATGCACATGCTTACAAGCAACATCTGTTTTATCATTAGATCAGGGCTGGTTCAGGACATAGGCGACACAGGCGGCTGGCAAGGGCACCATATTACAGAAGGGGCGTCAAATTACAGATTAGAAAATAATAAAAAAATAATAATAATAATGAAATAAATATTTAAAAATAAATAAATACAAATATATGTATAAACAGTATAATAAACCTGTAACCCAAAGGTGGTTCATTAAAAAAAAAAGCATGTGGATAAAACATTAAAATCTTGTGCAGACACTGGATGTGGTTGGTGTCCCAAAGCAGAAGAGACTCAGAAGTACCAAAAGTCAGTTTTCCTATGAGGCTCCCGATGACCAGCTCAATGTTGCAATGAAGAGAATGGAAGTATCTTTTATTAATATAGATGTTGATGTGTGTATATCATTACTGAGAGAGAGAACAGACATAATGAGTGACATTACCAATAAGTTTCTTTTAATAATGGAGTTGTTGATGTGTGTATATCATTACTGAGAGAAAGAGCAGACATAATGAGTGACATTACCTATAAGTTTCTTTTAATAATGGAGTTGTTGATGTGTGTATATCATTACTGAGAGAGAGAACAGACATAATGAGTGACATTACCAATAAGTTTCTTTTATTAATATAGTTGTTGATGTGTGTATATCATTATTGAGAGAGAGAGAGAACAGACATAATGCGTGACATTACCAATAAGTTTAGTTTTCTCATAAACTTTTCTGATCTGCCACCTGATAAACTTGGGAAGCAAACTAAACAACTGACCCAAACCCTGACCTTTGGAGATAAGTGGGACTTAGTTATGGAAGAACTTATTGAGGAAATGTAATCTTTTCCAACTTGGCACAAAAGAAAGATGACAACATTTGAACTTTTGTTTTTTCTGGAGGAGAAAAATGTAAAGTAAGTATATGTCAATATATAGATAGCACTGAGAATCACTGTCACCACTACAGTGACTGTAACATCTGCTAAGAGTAAGTATATGTCAATATATAGATAGCACTGAGAATCACTGTCATCACTACAGTGACTGTAACATCTGCTGAGAGTTAAGTATATGTCAATATATAGATAGCACTGAGAATCACTGTCATCACTACAGTGACTGTAACATCTGCTGAGAGTAGCTTCTGCAAACTCAAGCTGATTATAACTTATTAAGAGATCTACAATGTCTCAGGAACGCCTTAATGGACTGGCATTAATAAGTATTAATACGGAAGTGTCTAAACAAATTTAATTTGATAAATAATAAATGCCTTTACTGCCAGGAAGTCCAGACGTGTGAACTTTTAAAGAACATTAGAGATGTCAGTGCTATTTATCGTTTAAGATTGTCTTGTTTGTATATTGTATTCATTGTCTTAAAGAGTTTTGTTTCTGAATATTATAACCAAACAGGAAAGTAGAAAATGTTCATTGCTCTAAAAATTTTATATTTGATTTTTACTTTTAAATTGCACTGTTTTTCATTGCTTTTTGGAATTTGCACCTTGTTTACCAGAACATTTGCACTATACCTAGAAGTTTTATTTATTATATTATTATTAATATAATTATTTAAATAGTTTGTAGTTTTTCTACAGGTTGTTGTGTTGCATTTAAAATAAATAATAAATTTGTACATGCTGCTTTTTTATTTTTTGGTGGGGGGAGATAGTGAACCTGCAGCGTGAGTTGTGTCTTGCCCTCCATGCTGAACCATCAGGTTTGGGAGGAACTTCTAATACGCCATCCTCGTTTTGGTGGATTTAAATAGTTCATATTGTAAATATTTGTCAGTTTTCTAGTGATTTATTATGCTATGTTTTCGTGATGTGTGTGTGTGTGTGTGTGTGTGTGTGTGTGTGTGTGTGTGTGTGTGTGTGTAGTCATTGGATTTTCATGGGTCCCACTTACCCTTATGTTTTATTGTCTGTCTGTTGATTGATACCAAGACACAATTAAAAAAGAAAAGAAAAAAAAGATCGTACCGAGTTGTTTTCCAGCGATGAGATCAACTCGTTTGTTCAGATACACTCACAGTCCACAATCCCTTATATCCAGTGGCGGATTTAGGGGGGGGCCGAGTAGGCCATGGCCTAGGGCCCCGCGCCTGTGGGGCCCCACGCCTGTGAGGCCCCACGCCTGTGAGGCCCCGCGAAATACATCCAAGGACTCCATAGAAAGATCAAGTTGAACCAGACATGCTTCAATAAATTGAATATTACTTAAAAAGTTAATTTATTTTAACGCTTCGCTCGTCCATTGATTTGAGGGCCCCGCAAGGTTTAGAAACTCTCGCATATTGTTCGAGTGCGACGATTTCTTTTGCGTTAGCAGTAGACTATATATAATAATATACTATATATAATAATAGACTATATATAATAATTGACTATATAATAATAATAGACTATATATAATAATAGACTATATAATAATAATAGATTATATATAATAATAGACTATATATAATAATAGACTATATAATAATAGACTATATATAATAATAGACTATATATAATAATAGACTATATATAATAATAGACTATATATAATAATAGACTATATATAATGATAGACTATATATAATAATAGACTATATATAATAACAGACTATATATAATAATAGACTATATATAATAATAGACTATATATAATAATAGACTATATATAATAATAGACTATATATAATAATAGACTATATATAATAATAGACTATATAATAATAGACTATATATAATAAAAGACTGTATATAATAATAGACTATATATAATAATAGACTATATATAATAATAGACTATATATTAATAGACTATTAATAGACTATATATAATAATAGACTATATATAATAATAGACTATATAATAATAGACTATATATAATAATAGACTATATATAATAATAGACTATATATTAATAGACTATATATAATAATAGACTATATATAATAATAGACTATATATAATAATAGACTATATATAATAATAGACTATATATAATAATAGACTATATATAATAATAGACTATATATAATAATAGACTATATATAATAATAGACTATATATAATAATAGACTATATATAATAATAGACTATATAATAATAGACTATATATAATAATAGACTATATAATAATAATAGACTATATAATAATAATATACTATATATAATAATAGACTATATATAATAATAGACTATATATAATAATAGACTATATAATAATAGACTATATAATAATAATAGACTATATAATAATAATAGACTATATATAATAATAGACTATATATAATAATAGACTATATAATAATAATAGACTATATAATAATAATAGACTATATATAATAATAGACTATATATAATAGTAGACTATATAATAATAATAGATTATATATAATAATAGACTATATAATAAGGATAATAGACTATATATAATAATAGACTATATATAATAATAGACTATATAAGAATAATACACTATATAATAAGGATAATAGACTATATATAATAATAGACTATATATAATAATACACTATATAATAATAGACTATATATAATAATAGACTATATATAATAATAGACTATATAATAAGGATAATAGACTATCTATTTCAAGTCTATTTATCCTTTGCTGTTAAAAACAAAATAATGGGAAATGTAGTGAGACAAATGAACAGATTTACTGAAGCAAATAGATTTACTAATATTTGGGGGATTAAAGAAACTATTCTGGTTTATAGATTGTAAAAAGATTAATTTCATTATTAATTTCATTAATAAATGACAATATAATTAGACCGAGATCGTTAATAAGATTGTCGGAATAGTTAAACAGGTTGTCTATAAATTCAATAATGTAAATGGACGTGGCAATGCAACGTCAGCAACAACACACACCTGTGGCCAACATTAATAAAATAAAACAAGTTGATTGATAAATGAGACAAGCTGTCTTGGTTCACGTCAGAGTTTTCAGACGTCACGAGGACATTTTTGTATACACACACACACACACACATTTATACACACACACACACACACACACTTATACACACACACACACTTACACACACACTTGTCTAGACTTTACGATCGTGTGTGTTAAGTGTTTTCAGTGAGTGCTGTGTGTGTGTATGTATAACCTATGTGTGTGTTGAGTGTTTTCAGTGAGTGTTGTAATAATAATAATAAATAATAATAAACGGTTTAATTCATATAGTGCAGCCCTGGGGCTGAAAATATACATGGGTGATACAATGGGTGTGTGTATGTGTGTATCTATGTGTGTATGTGTAACCTATGTGTGTGTTGACTGTTTTCAGTGAGTGTTGTGTGTGTGTATGTGTGTATGTGTGTGTGTATGTGTAACCTATGTGTGTGTTGAGTGTTTTCAGTGAGTGTTGTGTGTATGTGTGTCGGTGGTACGGTAGGAAGGATATTCAGTAAAGTTTCCGAGTTAGGCCTACACATGTGTGAGATTCCCAGACAAAATATAGTTGTTGTTTTTATAGTTTTTCATGCGAAATTTTCCATTTAAACATTCATTAATTGTGCACAATTTAATATCCTGTTTTAGCCAAACCTCATCACCCAGCTATAGGCAAAAGTTGGTTCGGGTTTCTAATTTTTAGTGAGCACAAAATAATAGTATTAGTTTGTTTTAGAATTAGGCAGACCTAACCTAACCTGACCTGACCTGACCTAACCTAAGCTAAGCTAACCTAACCTAACGTAACCTGACCTAACCTAACCTAACCTGACTTAACCTAACCTAAGCTAAGCTAAGCTAAGCTAAGCTAACCTAACCTAAGCTAACCTAACCTAACCGAACGTAACGTAACGTAACCTAATCTGGACCGTGGCAGACTACCGGAACTTAATGTTAATATTACCACTGTACAGCCACAATCAAATAACCATCGATAGTTTCCTTTCATGTTGCAAATAAATCAGTATCGTATCAAAATATAATCATACAACAACACCTTACGTCAACTCAACCCCCTCAATTATTATTATTATTATGTGCTGCAAAATCATACACGTGTTGTTTTTTATGACCAAGATATTATTATTATTATTATTATGTGCTGCAAGATCATACACGTGTTGTTCTTTATGACCAAGATATTTACTACAATGGAAGAAAAGTGTCGGTGGATATTTGGTTGTGGCTGTATATAGAGTGAGATCCTTGGGGACAACTGCCAAGCCCAATATTTAGAATCAATTTTATACTTTTAGGGTGATAATGATAAACTTAAGATTATTTGTTATCTAATATTTATTATCTAATATTATTATCTAATATTTATTATCTAATATTATTATCTAATATTTATTATCTAATATTATTATCTAATAATTTAATATTATATATTATTATTATATACTATATAATACAAATGTAAGAAATTAGCAGCATAATGTATAGGATGGTAATAAGATCATTTCCTTGACAAGATTTATTATTTAAAATGTTATATTATACATTGTATTATTGTAGGCCGAGGACGCTTCCCAGGCTTCACCAATCAAAATGGCGTATTACTTTTTACTGTAGGTCAAAGGATGCGGCCGTGCATAGCAGCTAAACACATACACAGACAGACGGAGTGTTTTATATATAGAGATTATATTGTTATATTGGCTACTGTATGTTAGATGTTATAAATGAGTAGCATTTGGTTTAGGTTTACTTTAGGATAATAATATAAAGAAGCTTAATTAAGGGAAGATTCTCTGTCTGGTGAATTGGAAGGTCTGTGATTCCTCCAAACTATGCCAGGAAACAGACCACCTTAATGTTACTTTAATTCCCGACGTCACGAACCTGAGAAAAACTGCCACTTTTCACTAGATAAAATAATTGTTAACGACAATGTTGGGGAAGTCTTCGGGCGGTGATCTCTTTCTCGCATAATTTCGGCCTCATAAAAATGTATAATTAGAGGTGAAAAACTTTTCTGATTGCTCTCTTTTTTTTTTAACATAGGGCATTGTTCTTTCAGAAACATAGTGTTATTTTGTTTTAAGCCAAAGGTGCAGGTATGAACTAATATAAATGTTATTAGTTCTGCCAACCCCTGTACTATTTTATGCTTGTAATTGCTGTTTTACTGTATGTTTCATACCAATTCTTATCTATGATGTTAATATAATTACTGAATAATAACATCTTAAAGTGCAGACGTACGATGTATCAGTAATTATCGCGGGGAAGATTTTACAAAATACATCTAACTCGGCCAACACTCTGTTCCCCAAATTCCATATTAAAACCGCTGGCGATCACACGCAACCCTTCAGTTAGTGACCCCGGGAATTAGGGATCTGTTTTGTGACCATTGTTTGGAGGAAACAGTAGTCTTCCAATACACCAGAAAAACAATGGCCCATACTAAGATAGAGGAAGGTGGAGGGTGGAAGGTACGGGGGAAGGTATTAGTGTACCAATAGTCAGAGCCGTTATTGGAACGAAGGTCTAAAGGAAGGTCGAAGGGAAGGTACGGGTATAACCGTGTCTTCCTGCTGACCTTCCACAATTATTTCCAATCTTATACAAAACTACTGTGAGAAAATAGATATGATGAACTGAAAACAACATCAGATAATGTAAGAAAAGGTGTTAAATTGATACTTTTGTTTCGGGGAATATGTGTGAGATATTTATAACACTTACAAATTCCTCCAGGAATTTGGGTAATCTCGGGAAGGAGGTTTTGCTTGTCATTGAATATTTGTCATCTGACAGTTTTCAAAGTCATATTTTCAGTTAATAGGTAAGATATACTGCTTTTCTCATGATAATACAAATGTTGTAGAGTGAGCACATCATCTAAGACAATGAAAGATGAAATAGAGGAGGTGAGAGGAGTATAATAATATTATCATTGTTATTAGCTACTAGGTTATCCTCCCGCTCTACACTCAGCCCAGCCCCACCCCCATCTCCTCCTTATTACCCTCCTCCCGTTACTTGAATTATTTATTGTCTATTATTTAATTTTATAATAATACTTTGCTGTACTAAGTAATTTACACAGCATACATGTATATAACAAAATTATAATGCTGTTTTACACAAATTGAGAGTCATTGTGTATTCATTTACAATAATATTGGCAATACAGATTATCTATATATATTAACGGTCACCGTATCTTCCATTCAGTTGTATAAAAACATAAGAGGGTGAGGACGTCAGCCCGTTCTCCTGCTTCAATATGCTGTTATATTTGCTGTATTATTTGAGTAGTTATTGAAATGGTTCTCTATTTGTATAGAAAAGTATTATAATATTGTTATTTACATCTATATGGTGTAAATTACACTGTATTATTATAAAAATAAGCAATATACAATATATTATTCAAGTTAGAGGAGTAAGGTAAGGAGGGGAGGGAGTTTGCTGGTAGGAACAGCCAGGACAAATGACTAGTGGTAAGGAATCTAAGGATTGAAGGTCAATGCAAAGGTGTTACCTTCGACCCTGGTGATGGTCGAAGGTATTACCTTCGCATTGACCTTCCTGACTCATAGTACGGGCCAATGTCACCTTAATTAACATAATTAGATTCACAAGATTTATGATTTTTTTATCCGATTTTTTTTTTTTTTTTTTTTTTTGTATAGTAGCCTACATTCACATAACCTTTTAAATCCCTCTATATCAGTGGTTCTTAAACTGGAGGGATGCGCCCCCTAGCTTCCGGGGGGTGGGGGGGGGCTTGGTATATAATCTGTAATGATAATTATTGCCAAATTGCCAAAAACGGGACCACTGTTTTCACAAATTGTGTTTTTCTTTTTCCTGTTTGCTATGTACATATATATATATATTATATTATCCATCTATATAATTATACACCATATAAGGCTCTCATCAATACACCTTTTATATAGTTTATGTTATAACTCTTATATAGTTTATGTTATAACTCTTATATAGTTTATGTTATAACTCTTGTATAGTTTATGTTATAACTCTTATATAGTTTATGTTATAACTCTTATATAGTTATGTTATAACTCTTATATAGTTTATGTTATAACTCTTATATAGTTTATGTTATAACTCTTATATAGTTTATGTTATAACTCTTATATAGTTTATGTTATAACTCTTATATAGTTTATGTTATAACTCTTATATAGTTTATGTTATAACTCTTATATAGTTTATGTTATAACTCTTATATAGTTTATGTTATAACTCTTATATAGTTTATGTTATAACTCTTATATAGTTTATGTTACAACTCTTATATAGTTTATGTTACAACTCTTATATAGTTTATGTTATAACTCTTATATAGTTTATGTTATAACTCTTATATAGTTTTGAAATACTTCATAATGGGTACAAATGTCCAAAATGTTGTACCTGGAACCCCCCAGCTGATACACCACGTGGACCCATCCATACCATAAGTCATTATTAATTCATATATACTGTTTGATAAACATTTTAATGGGTTAAGAATCACTACTTTATAATAATGGGTTAAGAACCACTACTTTATAATAATGGGATAAGAACCACTACTTTATAATAATGGGTTAAGAATCACTACTTTATAATAATGGGTTAAGAACCACTACTTTATAATAATGGGATAAGAACCACTACTTTATAATAATGGGATAAGAACCACTACTTTATAATAATGGGATAAGAACCACTACTTTATAATAATGGGTTAAGAACCACTACTTTATAATAATGGGATAAGAACCACTACTTTATAATAATGATACACAATGTTTTTCATAAGGTAGAAATACCAGGATAATATTGGTGTTGTGTTTTACTGAGTCCGTCATTGTAACACCAGGATGTGTGGTCGTGTTCGTCTCAGTCGTCTATCACGATTGATTGATATTAGGAACCTCAACAGCGAAGTCATATAGCGGCAGAAATGGTGATAGAGAGGAGGGAGCGCAAGCAGGAAGGAAATTGAAAGAAAAAAAGGACAGTTAAAAAACTGAAAGCTAGTATTGGGACCGAAGGGGCGCCGAAACATTTCAAGTTTTGCTCACATCACTAATGCAAACAATACAGTACTCCCCTACGAGGTCGTCTATAACGATAAATATTTGTACTGGGAAAACTATGTAATATAAAGTGTTGTCACTCCCTCCCTCCCATTGGACGAACCATTTGTAGGATGACAACACTTTCAAACCAAACTATACATTTTAAGAGTTGTATTGTGAGTAAAACAAACTTAATACTCTGTGAAGTAGTCCTAACTTAACTGTCTATGTGAAGTAGTCCTAACTTTACGGTCTATGTGAAGTAGTCCTATCTTTACTGTCTATGTGAAGTAGTCCTATCTTTACTGTCTATGTGAAGTACATAGTCCTATCCTTACTGTCTATGTGAAGTAGTCCTATCTTTACTGTCTATGTGTAGTAGTCCTATCTTTACTGTCTATGTGAAGTAGTCCTATCTTTACTGTCTATGTGAAGTAGTCCTATCTTTACTGTCTATGTGAAGTAGTCCTATCTTTACTGTCTATGTGAAGTAGTCCTATCTTTACTGTCTATGTGAAGTAGTCCTATCTTTACTGTCTATGTGAAGTAGTCCTATCTTTACTGTCTATGTGAAGTAGTCCTATCTTTACTGTCTATGTGAAGTAGTCCTATCTTTACTGTCTATGTGAAGTAGTCCTATCTTTACTGTCTATGTGAAGTAGTCCTATCTTTACTGTCTATGTGAAGTAGTCCTATCTTTACTGTCTATGTGAAGTAGTCCTATCTTTAATGTCTATGTGAAGTAGTCCTATCTTTACTGTCTATATGAAGTAGTCCTATATTTACTGTCTATGTGAAGTAGTCCTATCTTTACTGTCTATGTGAAGTAGTCCTATCTTTACTGTCTATGTGAAGTAGTCCTATCTTTACTGTCTATGTGAAGTAGTCCTATCTTTACTGTCTATACATGAACCTTGGGGTGGAGGAGGGTTGAACAATGTACTATATACTCCGTTTATTTAGACTTGTCCAGCCTCTCTACCAAATTCATGGTGAGCCTCGCAATAGATATGAATGGAGCTCTCTGATTGGTTGCCATGACTCTCGCCTGGCCTGAGATATGAATGGAGCTCTCTGATTGGTTGCCATGACTCTCGCCTGGCCTGAGATATGAATGGAGCTCTCTGATTGGTTGCCATGACTCTCGCCTGGCCTGAGATATGAATGGAGCTCTCTGATTGGTTGCCATGACTCTCGCCTTGGCTGAGATATGAATGGAGCTCTCTGATTGGTTGCCGTGACTCTCGCCTGGCCTGAGACATGAATGGAGCTTTCTGATTGGTTGCCGTGACTCTGGCTTTATCTGTCCGTCTCTGTATTTACAACAACACACATCTCTATTAATTTACGTGTTGCTCGACTATTACATAAAAGTTTATGCATATTGTTTTACATCATTACCCTTTGCAATAATATTTATCTCGTTTGGTGTTGCTTATTCATTCACTACTTTGATAAATTTATTATTCATAGATTTAATCATTGAATAGAAAGACAGTTTTCTTATTATAGTATTTTATCTCGTTTGGCGTTGGATATATTTTGATAATATTATTATCATCTAAGTTGTAATATATCGTTAATACTCTTGTCATAATAGTTAACAATTATTAGACAACAGCGGTGTTTCACTCCTACACGGTTAATGGAATATAATTATTAATAATTCACCACACAGAAATAAATGGGGTCTGTTAGAACCGTGGTAGGCAGCATGCAGGGTTGACCCAAACAATATGTGTCAATATTTTTAAGGGTGGATATGAGTGGTTCAGGGAATGTGGAACTGTATCTCCAAATTAATAAATTGATCAGAATGGAGTCGGATTTAAACTATAACTAAAAGAAAAAATAGGAATTCTGAGGGTTATTGTGTGTAAGATGAATGTTGTCACGTATGACTGAGAACTAGATATCCCCAGGAATCCAGCTATATCCCTACAATCATATACAGTGTTACAATGTGTTATAGTTCTTGTTCTGGTGTGTGTTGTGTTGGAGGTATAGTGAGTACTGTAATGTCATAGTGTGTGTTGTGTTGGAGGTATAGTGAGTACTGTAATGTCATAGTGTGTGTTGTGTTGGAGGTATAGTGAGTACTGTAATGTCATAGTGTGTGTTGTGTTGGAGGTATAGTGAGTACTGTAATGTCATAGTGTGTGTTGTGTTGGAGGTATAGTGAGTACTGTAATGTCATAGTGTGTGTTGTGTTGGAGGTATAGTGAGTACTGTAATGTCATAGTGTGTGTTGTTTAATTGGAAAAAGAGCAAGTTAAGAGTGAATGTTTGAGTAATTAGAATGGCCAGTATTCTTTTCATTTAACAATTTCTGTTATTATGTTGTGAAAGAGTAGATAGTCATTTCTTTTATAAATTAGGTCTAATACAACAAAGGAAGTTTAAACATTTATTAATTAGTTAGAATAATTAAATAAGGAGTCTTTGCTCTGTTAATAATGAATTAAGATAGGGTGTAAAAGTAAAGGGAGAAATCAGTCATATTCAATACAGTCAATATTATTAATTTTTGGAATCAGTCATAAATAAATAAAGGTTGTTAAAATTAATAGTTTCTATTGTTTCATTTACACTGCATGATTATTGGCTTCCTGTAAGGCCTTGGTAATGACCATGGGAACAGTTTTTGTTGTTTTGTGTGCTAATGACGGTGCTGTTCTGATCACAAGGGAATAGCATAGCATCGAGCTGCCCTTAATTTTTAGTTTTAATTATAGGTATATGTATATATATTTTTTTTTCACGGGTAATTATATATTTGGTCAAGACAGAACCAGTCGCTACAGGAAGTTTAGAAGAAAAGACGTGGTTTGAAATTGTGACTAGACCAGTGGAATATTCCTATAAAAAGTATGACTTATTTTTATAAACAAAAACATTTCTTACCAGGCAGCACACTCCTGCAACTTTAAACACATGTTCAACCATCAGAAAATTAGCAATGATGCAGGTGACAATAATAAAAAGTGGCAATAAATATAATGATTTATGATATATATATATATATATATATATATATATATATATATATATATATATATATATATATATATATATATATATATATATATATATATATATATATATATATATATATATATACTGGTTTATATATGATATACAGGTATATACTGGTATATGTATTATGTAGGTATGTATGTATGTATATATGTATTATGTAATGTATGTATGTATGATATACTGACACAATCTAGGATACAGTTGTATTTTGTTTTAATCTAGGTTCATTTTAAGGTAACATATGAGTTTTTACCAATTTAATGAGTTGCAACACTGATAAATATTATGACGCGTAGAAGAGTTGGTAGCTTGTGTTTATAGTTCACTATTACAAACAACTTTTCTATATATCATTTCTTCTGTAAATGCTGCATAACAGTAGTTACCTCTTATAGTTAGGTCCCGGTAGTCTGCCCAAATTAGGTCCCGGTAGTGTGTCTCAGTCCAGATTAGGTTAGGTTAGGTCCTGGTAGTGTGTCCCAGTCCAGATTAGGTTAGGTCAGGTCAGGTGAGGTCTGACTAATTTCTACTGTATATTTTTTCCTGCTTAGGTCCCGGTAGTCTGCCCAGATTAGGTCCCGGTAGTCTGCCCAGGTTAGGTCCTGGTAGTCACACTAAATCCTTCTAGGAAATAAAAAAAAATCCAGTGAAATCCTGCTGTGGCAACTCGTAAAAATTTACCAAAACCCCGATCACTTTACGATAGTTTACATCAGTCATATTCCGGCAGTTTGCCTAGGTTAGGTCCCGGTAGTCTAATGCGGTCTAATGCCATACATACCATACATACCAGATAAGCACTGATATATTTAGGCACTCATTCTTTCCCCGCAGCATCCAAGAGTGGAATCATCTCCCATCTCATATAGTTAATAGCCCCACTCTTGACACTTTTAGAAATAGGATCACCAATCATTACCTCCCCAATCCTAATGCTCAACCCACAGTCCCTGACCCAATCCACCCTCATCCTAACCCCCTTCCTAATCCTACCCTGGATCCCTAAATCCCCCTCACAACCTCCACATATTATGCTGCCCACGAGCAGCCCTCTGCGGGACCTTGAATGCGGACTAGGTTAGGTCAGGTAGGGTCAGGCTAATTTCAATATGCCCCATTTGAATATGCCCTATTTTGGAAATGGGGCATTTGTGGAGGAAATGGTATAGAAGAAAATAGTCTTAGAATGGTCTAAATTAGTGAGTAATGAAAGTAGAAAAAACATACGCAGTAACGTCAATTCATTCAATATTTACCAAATATACAATATAGTTGTAACGTCGCTATTTTTATCCCCCTTACTTTACTGGAGGAGGATAAAAAAAACACGGCCTTTTACAATAAAAAAAAATAACACACCAGTGTATGATACTCTATCCTATACTTGATCAACCCGGTCTGGGAAAAAAAAGGACTGAGGACTGAACTTGCCTTGCGAATACCATGAAAAAAATCATACAAAGGCAAGTCCAGTTCCTAGTCAGTAACGCTGCCACCACCAGACCACAGGTTGACCGCAGGAACCAAGTTATCACACACTGGGTGGGTAACGTAGCTTGAACCCCAGGCACGTGTGTAAGCAACCCAGAATTACTCCAACGGGGGTTCGATCAATGTCTTAAATGAAGTAAAAAATGTCTAAGTATGGACACAGTCTATTAGTATGTATACGGTAACGGAAAACTCAACTCCTTATTATTTAATTTATTAACATTCATTTTCATAAAAAAAAAAAAATATATATATACTCCCTAACCTTCAATCCCCCCTCCCTGAATCCTACTCCCGCTGCCCCTAGAACTGGAATAATTCCGAGTTTCGCTAGGGAACAGCACTAAACAAATAGATAATAATAAAAAAAAACAATTTACTTACTCCCCCCCATCAATAGGAAAAAAAAATACATCCACATATACATACAATAGTTATAAAAAAAACTATGGCCGAAACAATTGTGATACTCTACTTTTCTAAATTTTCAAATTATGCCAGAAATTCTAAATATTATCATTAGGTACACCAGTATTATTATTATGCCTTGCCGGAATGTGCTATATGGCTGTTCCCAGCGGAAGACGAAGAGAGACTCTATTAACAATCACTATCAAATGTATAACAAATATTTACCTCAATATTAACACTTGAAGTCACTTTTGTAGCAGCTGTTTTAATAGTTACCTGTTCCCAGCGGAAGACGAAGAGAGACTGACTGTGGATCCTTGCCCCCACTCATTCTCGCCTCGCCTTTCCCCCAGTCCCAGCTTCTACACGGACACAAACTAGTTCCTCCTGCTACATTTTTCTATTATATTAAGTATTCCTTCCTCCCTGATACCTTCCTTAGTTACAACTAATGATTATTTAACATCCCTTAATACTCCAACCCATTATCTCTTCCTCAGCCACATAGCATACAATTATTCCTGATATTGGTTACAAATATTGTTCCGCCAACGAAAATATCACGTCCTTTTATTGGGACTCCATCCCTCACTCAACTAATTTTCTAAGTAAGTTACCAGAAAGAAATGCTGGTATTTATGGAGAGTGAAGTTAGTAATTATACATTAAAAAAACATCCTAAATAACATACATAATAAAATGGGGGTGTTACATAGTGAACACAGTTCTTTTGTAAATTTATCTACTACTACTACTACTACTATTACTAATAAAAATAATAATACCATAACAATAATAATTATAAATACCATCTTGGTGTTGTTGTTGTTGTTGTTTACACTCTTGTTGTTTCTGCCATGTAAACACAGCCTGGAAAATTTGTATACATAAGTAACGCACACAATATGTATGTATGTATGTGTAGCTTACAATTATTATTATTATTAAGGGGGTGTGTGAGTAGGGGACAAGCTTAGGGGGTGCGGGAATAAGGGGACAGGCTTGGGATGGGTTGAAAGCCTGGTCTGGTCTGGTCTGGTGCTTTTCGGAGGTGAAACCAGTTGCTACGATCCCTCCTGTTGATTATTTTAATTTACCTGTGACTGAGCTCTTTATTGATTCTCTTTAATAAGTTTTACTCTTCTGTTCCACATGTATAAGCAGTTCACTTAATTTATTTTCTACATAAGGTTGCACAAATAATTCACTTTTTAATCTTATTTCTTGATATTTAGGACAGAATAATAGGAAATGCTCAAGATTTTCAATTTCCTCATTACATAGTACACATTTTACTTCGCCATTATTAAAACGTTTTCTATCATTTAGTGCAAGTGTATTACTTCTGCATCTAAAGAATGTCACTGACGCTGGATGATTATCATAACATTGTTCTTCTCGGGGATTTTTTTTCATTATTTTATACAGTTCTACACTGCTTTTAGAATTCAGTTCTGTTCTCCATTTTCGTGTATCATATTCCTTCACGATTTGTTTAATTTTGTCTTTGCTTAATGTTTTTATGTTAAGTTTACTGAGTCCCGTTTCCTTCGTTATGTCCATGATTTGCTGTGTCCAGGTGTCTTCTTTAAAATTAATCTTCATCTCTTGGAACACCCGCCCGACGAGGGAGTCTTCTTTATTTAATAGATATCTCAAGAAACTCATCTTGGTTTTCATCAGTCGGGTTTCCATCGCTGTGGCTCCAATCTCACCTCTGAGGACACATACTGGTGCATATATTGGGGCTCTGAGTATGAGTCTGTAAACTTTATTCTCTATTGATTGTAAATTAATTAAATTTGTTTTATTGAAATACACAATGTCTGCTCCATATAAGATAGATGGCAAAGCTACACTTTTCCAATATGTTTTTCCTATTAATAGTCTATTACAACTTTTAGCTACTATGGAGGTTGTTTGATTTGCTAGATTATTTGCCTTCTTGACCATCATTTTCCTATTTAGTGTAAAACAGTCTTTTTTGTCGCATAAAGTCATTCCTAAATATTGGAAACTATTTTTCACATCTATTCCTCCTATCTGATCAGGTTTATTTTTCATATTGTATATAATGATATTACTTTTATTCACATTTATTTCTAATCCAAACTCTCCCACTATTCTACCTAATTGTTCTACTCTGCGTCTTGCGTCGTCAATTGATTGTGTTAAACATAAGCCATCGTCGGCGAAAAACAATGATTTAATGTTGAAAAGATCATCTTTAAATCCTATATTGTACCTGCTTAATTCTATTATTATCATGTATGTTATTAATTTAAATAATGTTGTGGACATAGGACAGCCTTGTCTAATCCCACTAGACACTCTAATTTCTTGTTGGTCCTCGTCATTTAGTTTTATGAATGTTTTATCATTATTATAAAATCTAGCTACTATATCTATGATTATTGGATGTATCTTAAATTTAATTAAGGTTTCAATTAATTTTTCTCTTCTGACTGAGTCATAGGCCTTTCGAAAATCTATTGCTATTACTATTAATGGTTTCTTAATTTTGTAACTTTTTAGAATGCAGTATTTTAGAATTAGTATGTTGTCTTCTATTCTACATCCCGTAGTGAACCCCGCTTGTACATCCATTCCCCAACCATTCACCAGCACATGCTGCTCTATTTTATCCTTCATAATGGCCATGAGCATTTTATAAGAAATGTTACTTAATGCAATAGGTCTTAATTTATCTACTGTTGGTTTATTTGTCTTGGGAATCATTTTTGTTATTGTATACATCCAATTATCTGGTATCTCAGCTGTTTTATTCAGAATATTATTTAAACATTTACTTATTAAACTAACATAGCTATCATTGTTTTTTATGAGCTTATAAATGTCTGATTTTAATTCATTAGGTCCTGCTGCTTTACCGTTCTTTAATTTTACTAGATATTTTACAATCTCATCATTAGTAATATTAATATTTATCATGCCTGTTATGGTTCTATTATGGTGAATTGCCATATCTAAGTGTTCACCCAGGTTATCCCGTCTGTTCTCTAAAATTGACTCATATTCCCTTTCGTAATCTCTTTTTAAAGTTTCGTTCCAAACTGTATTAATCCTATTTTCATGTTTGCCATATATACCAGACCAAAAAGCTTCTAAAGCTTTACCTACTTCTTTAGGCTCAAGTGGTGTTTTATCATTTTCACTCCCATATATTTCGAGCTCCTTCCTGTTGACCTCCTTACCTTTTAATTTCTTGATATTATCCCAAAGTTTGGTTTTGTCTTTTTCTTCTTTAATTTCTTTAGTTATTTTAATTTAAAACGCCCACATCGCTTCTTTCACCAGAAATTGAACTTTAAGTTTTTGGTCTTTATATTTTCCTTCATATTCTCGTTTTGTGATTATATCCTTAGCATTTCTTTTGGTTCTGTTATAACGTTTTCTTATTTTAATTTCTTCCTTTATTTCCTGAGTTATCCATAACGGTTCTCTTATTAATTTTTCTGTATTGTTTACCTTTATTTTTATTATCTTTTGCATGGAGCTATCCCTGGCTATAGTTAGGTTATTCTCTAAGGTTTCTATTCTGGTTATGTTTACATAACATAATTTATTTAATTCTCTTAACAAGTTTTCTTTAGTATTGTCGTTGATTTCGGTTTATACTTTGTTTATGGTGTGATTATATTTAATTTTTCCTACATTAATTCTAAAATCAGTAGTAATTAAGTTATGATCTGACAAATCAAAGAGTTCTTTCTTTTCATCAATAAACATTTTCACAAATTTATCACTTAAAGTATTATTTATAAGGCAGTAGTCAATGACGCTATTTCTATCTCCCATACTCCAAGTATATGTACCCTCACAATCAATTACATCATTAAGTAATGTTAGGTCATATCTATTTACTAAGTCCAATAAACAAGTAAAATATTAATTTTAAACCCCATTATGACAAGTTCTGCTGACATTATATCTGGGTTTCTTGTTTGTTTTCTATTAATTGTAACTTTATTTTTATTATACATCAACATTAATCCTCCTCCCCGTCTGTCATTCATGTCTCTAAAGCTTTCAATTTTTTCCAATCCCATGCTTAATACATATTTATCAAATTTTAATTGAGTTTCAGTTAGAAACAATATGTCCGTTTCTTTTTCAATTAATCTTTCTACCTCTGGCAATTTAACTTTACTTAAACCTTGTATGTTTATTAATTTCAACCTAATAATCCACATATGCACATGAATATCCCTGTTTACTTGTTGTTGTATCCTATTTATTTATATTTATCAACTTACCCCCTTTTATTACCCACCCTTCTTCTCCCTTTGATTCTTTTTCAGCAAGTTTTTTCTTCAAGTCTTCAAATCTCATCTTATTCTCATATCTTTCTTGTTTTGTCATGTCTTTGGATATTCCTATCTTTTTCATCCATACCTTGTTGGTGTTCTTTAAGTTTTTGGCACTTTTTAGTACCTCCCACTTTTCATTTTCTTTTGATAAAGTGATTAATACAGGTCTTGACTTATCTTGTGTCTCTGTTCCTAATCTTACTATGTTACATATATTTGTTTTCTCATCTACCTTTATCTCATTCATTATCTCTTTACATTTCTCTAAGTCTTTGTTCTTTTTGTCTTGTTCTGTGTCAGCTAGACTTTCTTGTAAGTTGTATATTACAATGTTACTCTTCCTATTGTCTCTATCTTGTTTCTCCTTTAATTCCTCCTGTATTGTCTCTCTTACTTCTGATTTTAAGGCATTACTGTATCCTCTACCACTATCTGAATGTGTCTGGTTTATATCAGTGTTCCGTGCTGAAGGCCTAATGTTATCACTAATTAAACCTTTTACCATCTCTTTGATTTCACTCATAAGGGTATCTCTGACCAAACCTATTACTCTATCTGTTGCCTCATCAACAATTTCCCCCTTCATCGCCATTAATTCTGTTCTCAGCTTCTTATTCTCTTCCTCTAACACTCTACATTTATCTTCAAACTCTTCCTCTTTTCTCATTTTAGTCCGGAAATCTTTCCTACATTTAGGGAAACACCAAATCATGTCATCATCCTTAAGCATCTCATATTTTTTTGATGAAACCTTGACACACCCTATATGGAACCATTGTTTACATTGCTCACATAATAAGCCATTATCATGAGAAGTGACCTTAATGTTACATTTACATTTACTCATCTCACGCTTGTATCTCCCTTTTGTGTCCTGCGAATGTGACCTTCCTCGCTGTGGTGATGTTACTTCTACTTCCTCTTCAAATTCTTCTGAGGACTCACTCTGCGTCTCTCCTTCGGTGTCGGAATCTTCTTTCGACGCCGCCGCGGCCATGCTGGATCGTCTTGTTTCTTCTTCCTGACTAGGCTGGTTTGCCTTCTTCTCTCTGCTATCACTACTTTTCTTTCTTCTATTTCGCTTTGTCGGCATCTTGGTGCTTTCACTTACTCACTGGTTTAATTCAAAACTTAATACGTGGCCAAATAAGTGTCTAATTTGATATTTTAATAAGAGCTCAGTCACGATCAACACTTTGAGGTCATCTCTATCAGCCTGTCCCCTATTCCCACACCCCCTCCCTCCCCCCGAGTCTGTCCCCCTACTCCCGCACCCCCCAAAACCAACCCAAGGCTGTCCCCCTATTCCCGCACCCCCCTAAACTCCCCCCAAGCCTGTCCCCCTATTCCCGCACCTCTTAATATTATTAACAGAGAAATCTCTCTATCTCTACTTATATTTACTCTCTCTTCTTACCTGTGTGTGTGTGTGTGTATGTGTTACCTCTCTCTCTCTAATGTTACTCCAGAATTTCTTTAATTTTGATGTCATTTCTTGTTCACTCAACTTAATTACTTCCATCATTGTCATACAGTGTGTGATCTTCTTCCTTCTTCCTTAGATAAAATCAAAGTGAGTGAAAATATACAGAAAATAGAAAATATGAGAGATGAAAAGGACAGAAAAGGAGGTGGTCTTATGATCATATATAAAAGTAATGATTGTATTGACTTAAACAAAGAAGAAACAGAAAACAAAGATCTATTAAAAGTGACTGGAAATATAGGGATGATAAAAATAGTGATTCTCCTGGTATATATGTCGGTGCAAGATAGAGAAAGAAATGCTAAACTAGAACAAGAAATAGCGAAGAATATCGAAAAATTGGAAAATGAAACATTAATACTACTAGGAGATTTTAACGGTCATGTAGGATATATTGGAGAACAGAAACTAAATTGGAATGGATCCATAATACTAAACCTACAGGAAAAAATTAAATTAATTCTGACCAATGGAAATGAAAAGTGCACAGGAACTTACACCTGGAGCAGAGACTATGGGGACAGAAAAGTGCAATTGATTATGTATTACTGAATGAAACAATGTATGAGAGCTTTATGGACATGAAAATTGATGAACAGAAAGAAATAATAGATATATCGGACCATAATCTAATAGAAATAAGACTAAAATATTCACAATCAACCGGGAAAACATATAAGAAAAATATATACAAAGCCATACAGTAGCCTACTATACAACGGAAGAAAAGAATCTAAAAGAATTTACACAAAAAGTGGAAGAAGAGATAAGGAACAAAGATATAAATGATATGGTCAAACTAAACAAGGCAATGAAAGAACAAGCCGAACAAGTGCTAAAGAAAACTTATAAAAGGAGAGAAAGCAAAACACAAAAGGATACAGAACAACCATGGATAAACGATGAAATAAAAAAAACAAATATCACAGAGAAGAAACTTGAATAACAGAAAGATGGTAAAGTAAATATTAATGTTGGAAATAAGTAGATGATGAGTGATATATATATATATGATGTGTGTTTCAGGAGGATGGCTGAAGCGAAGACCAACAAGACCACCAGGTGAGTGTACAGTACTATAGTTACTCATTGGTATTATTGTCCCAATATTTATTATTATTAGTGATGTTGGTGTAGTTTTACAATGCATTGATTTGTTATGGAGGATCGGAGTGGCTAACTTAGGTAACATCTTTTTTGATAAGTTGATTTTAGTAACATTGGTAAATTTACACAAGTACTGTGTTCATTATATTGTATATTTTAGTATCATTACCCATTATTTTGGACCATTCTAAGAAACTTTTCATCTATGGCGTTTCTCTCGGAGATTCCCCTGTTTTCGAGATATGCCCCGTTTTACAAACATAATCTGGAAATTAATCTGACCTGACCTAACTAGACCACAGCAGACTACCGGGACCTAACCTGAGCAGACTACTGAGACCTAACCTGGGCAGACTACTGGGACCTAACCTGGCCAGACAACTGGGATCTAACCTGGGCAGACTACGGGGTCCTAACCAGGGCAAACTACTGGGATAAAACCGATGTAAACTATCAAAGTGACAAGGGAAAATTCTTGGGACCTAGCCATATGATTAGACATAAATGTAGAAAATAATAAATCTAAGCCGTTTTCAAATTATGATCAGCAATAAATGTTGAAACTTGAAAATCCAAGCCAAGTTTTGAAATTATGATCAGCCTTAAATATCAAAATGTTAAAATGCGAGCCAATTTTTTTTTTTTTTATCTAGTGGGGAAATACCCAAGATCTATGGATTTGTGCATATTTTGGGAAGATATCCACAAAAATAGGGAAAATTAATTGATCGTAAAATATAATATGGTACTATAATGATTATTTTAAATCATATTAATCAACCTGACCTAGACCAAGTTGTTCTTCGGCCCAAACCCTAGTATCCTTCGGCCCTAACTGTGGCATCCTTCAGCTTTAACCTTTGTTGGGTCCTAAACCTTGGCTTGGTTGGGTCTTTCAGTAGCAGTAGGGCAATGGGGTGCTTTCAAGTGTCCAACATGGCCGAGGTCTGGACACTGCACAGCCCACGTAATTCAAAAAAATAAAAATTCTTTGGTAAATAACTACATTGTTATGTAATATTGTGAATAGCCGTTACGTGACAAACTACAGTATAAGTAATACAAATAATAGATACAAACGGGACTTGGCGATATTTGTTCTGCTTACCAAATAAGGGTTGACGTTTTTATTGGCAGAAACTCACGGCTGTTATTTGGTAGTGTAATGAAACAATAATGCATTATAAGGAGCTGAAAGGCCTTATTCCATGCATGAGGTGGACTGTAGATTGCGCCTAGTAGCTATGTTGGCTCAGTCAATTCCTATATATATCTACCGTCAACCAGAGGAACTAATTTGGTAAGCACCCCATTCTGATTAATAATAATAAAAAAAATCTTGCCATCCCAAGATGATTTCCTCCCCAAAAACACACAAATTGATTTAATAATGAATCCATAGAATGCTTACTGAGAGATGAGTGCATGTTTATTACGGTACGGCACTTACCGGTATCGGTGCTGGAGATACCTAAGTATAGTTGCCAAAAAAGAAATTGCGACTAAAAAGAAATTGAATGTGGTGGAATCTGGCAGCTCCACCCGTAGCAAACATCCCCAGTCATGTGAATGAATCGTCCTCAACCCTACTTCCTGTGCAAAGAGAACTGGTACTCTACACCGTAATATGGTACAGTTGTAGTCAATAATAATCATCCACATATGATAAGTAAAATAAGTACCGGTATGTCAAACAATTTATTGTCTATAGTTTTCACGTTTACATATGATGTTATTGTGTGTGTGTGTTCCCAGGATTGTGTTATTCATTACAATACACTGTACTGTACACTACTAGCTGTAAATATGTGCCGTAAAATGTATTTATTTATTTATCTTTCAGTGAAATGGAGGAGGAAGATAGGAGTTATAACTTCTCAGAGGTAAGTAAACAGTAATAATAAAAATAATGCATACCATATTAATTTAGTTTTTTTTTTTTTTTGGTCAAATTGGAAGGCTACTGCTTCCTCCAAACTGCCATGAAACAGATTCCCTATTAGAACCATTGAGGGCATTTGTGTTGTGGCATATTTGGAGAAATTAAAGATTTTAATCAAGCAATCCTCTGGTGGCCCTTGGTAGGTAATAAATGGTAAAAAATAACAAAGTTGCAACTGAACATACAGAAGATTGTCTATGAATCTCAATGTCAAAAATTGCATTAATTAAAAGTAAATATGGCGGACAGGTGAGTAGCTAACATATCGCCTTAGCTATTAATAGTGAGCTACGAAAATCTTAGCGTTAAGGTAACATTAGCGGTCATTATAATCATATGAACATTTCATCTCAGAGATTATAAACATTCCAACACTGCTGTAGGTTCCATGCCAAGCCAAACTTTGTACTAACCTTCCAAATAATGCCACAGTTTCGTTAACCCCTAAAGAACGATTTTTTTTTTCTTTTTCACTTCCAGCCGACTTCTGGGGGTCAATTTTCAACTTTCATGTACGCAAATTTTGTTCTTACAGAAATATAGAGCTTGAATTTACACACCAGGAACAGAAAACGGGAGCCTCATAGGTGTAAGCATTTGCGTATTACAGAGCGTCAAAGTCCGATAATAAACAAAATAATTTCCCCTGAAACGCAGAGCGTATGCTCTAATTACACTCTAAACATGTAAATGAACACCTAAACAATGCGTCTAAGTGGTTTTCAATTATAATAACCGTATTTCAGTGTAATTTTGTCTGTCTAGACTCTCCTAGAGTATAGTAGACAGCAGAGAGATACAAGAAATACAAGAAAACATCATGTAAAATACAATAAATCAATTGAAGTAGGTGTGAAAAGCCAACAATACAACATACAACATACAACACACGCAGCTACATCTATGCTTCTACGTGTGTGTAAATAGGCTAGAAATAGGCAGCCAGTTGTACTGTATCAGGTGTGACACTGATAGGACACACAAGACAGAAAAACGTCCCACTTGAGACAGTGTGCGTATATACACAGCACTACACACTGTACACGGTGTGTACAAGGTTGTGTGTGTACGTATTTATGTGTAATATACTGCATGTAAACGCCTAAAATATTCAATGTAACTCTAAAATATTGTAAAGTCAAAATAAACTACATCAACAAACATATTACCATGCATATAAGGGGATACATTTGCGTATATACGCACGTGGCAACATATCATCCACAAACTGAAGTGTGTGGACAGAAGAGGAGGGAGGGAGATAGGGTTTGTATGAGTAAGGGAGGGGTAGCAAGGGGAGGGAAGGGGACTAGTGGTGAATGGGGTCCTTGTTGGTGGGGGTAGGTCTATGCTCCACCCACCAGCATACGTAGTTGCCAGACATCATTACCACAGTCATATCTTTTGTCAAGGACTTTAGCTTTCCATCGTTACCAACGCCAGCTCGCTAGCTACTCGCTACAGTTTTTGATAGGTACGTCGACACGTCGGTAATTCGGAGCGAACCATACATTTCTTTATCACCGACATGTTGGTTAATCGGTCCTTAGGGGTTAAGGGTTACAACACCACAGTCAGGAACATAACATATAATATTATATATTACTCTAACAGTGATACAATACATTATTCTAATTATCAAATTACATTATTTATTAATTTATTTATGTAAAGTATGAGTAAATAATGACACGATCTTTGACTTCCGACACCTTCTTCAGCTTATAACAAATATTAATGCATTCATCCTCGGCCAGGTGGAAATTCAGAGTGTAACCAGAACAGCAGTAAAGTTATCACAAATGACATTCTAACTACGGCGAGAAACATTTCTCCATAATTATAAATGCAGGGAAAAGGAAACAAAATTTATCATACCAATTCTGGAACCTTTAATGATAAAATACAGTGATCTAATAATTAATTTTAAAAAGAACATCAAAATTATTCTGTATATTAACTTTTTTATCCTTTGTGTACAACATCAAGGATATAATGTGAATGCTTTGGTTTATAGGTTTGTTAGCTTATTTCTTTGACAGGATTATACAAATAACTATGTGTGGATTTATTAATTAATATCAATGGTGGGGCTCAGGACTGGCAGCAAGTGATTACATAATTTTGGAAGTTATTCCTTTAGATTTCCACATAATTTTGGGTGTTGATGGTCCATTGTTAATAATTGGTAGAGGTTTGTGGTCTCAGAACACTTTTGTTTCTATAGTTAGTCAACTACATTTAAAACAAAATCACCAGTGAATCTGGAATCTATGGTAAATAGTTATATTGAAAAACATTATTGTTATGATGAATATAATGTCCACTTGATATCATATGAAACAAAACTTTTTAGTAAATCAAAGCATGCTTTCATTGTTGTTGTTGTTTTTAATAGTACATAATTATAATCTGCAATGTTTAGAGATTTATAGAGCAGAGTGATCTTGTCCTTTCATATACATGGCATTATTTTTGTTTTCAAGAAGCAGATGTCAGTTGGTTCACAGACTCCTGGAAATTGTCCCATGTCTACAAATATCTTCACTTAATTAAATTATGAGAGAAAAAAGTATGTTTTTAGTTTTAGGTTCCATCCGTAAGTCATATGTTAATTAAACTCCAGGTTGCTGTGAGTCCTTGGTAGATGTTGTTGCAGTCTAGGAGGTACACTTGAGAGATAGGTTCTTAGCAGTCTTGGCTGTAAAGTGATAGTAAATGATGAAAACCTGGTGTTGCAAAGAACTGTTCATATATGTTGTAATTATTTTAAAGACTCTGATTAAAATAATACGTGAAGTAGGATAATCTGGACCAATATCCATATAATAATGTTCAGCCACAATCAAATAACCACCCACACTTTCCTTCCATCGATTAAATAAATCAGTATAATGCCAAATTATAATCATACAACACTTTATGTCAACTCAACCCACTCAATTGTTAATATGAGGTGCTGCAAATACATACATGTGTTGTTCTTTACTGCGATAGATAGGAAAGTGTCGGTGGATATTTGCTTGTGTTTGTACCAACGTCCATAAAAAGGACTATATACCTGACTGGCACCTACAGACAGCCTTGGAGGCCAACAAGAGTCACACCACATATATAGGTAATGTTATTCTCCAGGTGGAGTATTGTATATACCTGACTGGCACCTTCAGACAGCCTTGGAGGCCAACAAGAGTCACACCACATATATAGGTAATGTTATTCTCCAGGTGGAGTATTGTATAATACCTGACTGGCACCTTCAGACAGCCTTGGAGGCCAACAAGAGTCACACCACATAGACAATGTTATTCTCCAGGTGGAGTACTGGTTCCACCCCCAATCCCTCCTCTGGTATGACATGTTATACCTAACAGTCATACATAGTAAGGTATATTTGTTTACATCATACATAACAAGGACATAACTTTAGTAGCAAGTGTCGTGATCAGATATTTTATTATATATCTTTTTGACATTCTATAATGCCCATTATAATTATATAGTATCAACTTGTTTAGTGAAGATTTACAATGATATTTCATTATTTGTATGGATTGGTTATGTAAGTATTGTACTGACTTTGATACCTAGTTACTTAACCTTTACAGACCGGGATTTGTCAACGGTATGTGTTTCCCTTCAGTCTCAATGTAGTGTTATATTTGTCAACGGTGTGTGTTCCCTTCAGTCTCAATGTAGTGTTATATTTGTCAACGGTGTGTGTTTCCCTTCAGTCTCAATGTAGTGTTATATTTGTCAACGATGTGTGTTCCCTTCAGTCTCAATGTAGTGTTATATTTGTCAACGATGTGTGTTCCCTTCAGTCTCAATGTAGTGTTATATATTCATCTTGAATTTATACACCAAATATGTATGTATGAAACTTACATGTCAATAAAATTTATCTCGCACTGCTGTATAAAAGAGGGAAAAATTATTGCTATCCATGTTTAAGAATAGTTATGGAAATAACCCACTAAAATACAAACTTTTAACCAAATACCATTTCATGAATTACAGAAAGAACTATAAAAAAACAACCTGTACGTATTACTAAAGTGACAGAGAATGACAACAAAGGAACAACATAAATAAGGACAGAGAGGGATGAAAGTTCCTGTACAGTCAGTGACAAAAGTCGTGTGGTCTTACTTAAAGTTTCTTGAAGGATTAAATAAAGGATAATTATCGAACCAACACATTCATTCACCAAACAGAATTACAATATCCAGGCGGCAAATTAGTAAACTACTCTACGTTTTCATTTTATGAGATTGTGAAGATTATAATAATATCCTTACTGTATTTTATGAATTGGCAGATGTGGCGACATGACTTTTGCTGTCCAGTATATTAAACTAAAGTCTTTAAAATTACTTTGTATCTGATGTGAGTGAACAGCAGTAAGTGAATCCTGACTCTTTATGTGGCAGGAGGAAGGAAAGTTAGAGAAGGAAATACACCACCACCTTTATCAATTGGTCCAAACATGACTTGGAAGGTGTCACCCTCAGATGACTATCCCCCCCCCCCCCCCTACCATGGGCTGATAGTATTATAATCTGTAGTGGCAGTACTAAACACTGACTATGTACCATAACTCTAGTGTAATGGTAGTACTACTAAACACTGACTATGTACCATAACTCTAGTGCAGTGGTTCCCAAACTTTTTCTGGTCGTTACCCACTTTTCATACATGATCCTTGCCCATGCCCCCCCCCCCCCCCAACCATAACCCGTTAACTGAATAATATGAACATCCTTGCTGATACGTAAGATTCAAGACCAGGTTATCATACAGAATACACAGCTTAGGAAGCCTTAGATTAAAATTATGTTGAGTTAAAATTATCTTGCTTCTCTAATACAACATCCCCACTGCTCTAGTGTAATGGTAGTACTACTAAACACTGACTATGTACCATAACTCTAGTGTAATGGTAGTACTACTAAACACTGACTATGTACCATAATGTACCAAGTGGGGAATGGATTGTCCGATACCCTTGGGTTGAGGTTACCACTACTCAGGATGTCCATCTCAAGTGGGAAAACTATCTTTCTACCATTAATAAAGCTTACCTGCATTTTTTCCCAGAGAAATCTGTCCAACTTCACCCATCAGACCTCCCATGGATCACTAACCGAATCAAACGCCTCATTCACCAATGTAACCAAGCTTTCAGTACCAATAATAACGCCCTTTATAAATCCCTTCGCAATAAAGTGATTCGAGAAATAAAGACTGTAAAAAGGTCATACTATCCAAATAAACTTCAACACCTCAAACATGCAAATATTAGTGACTGGTTCAGCAAAGTACAAGAATTGTGCGGTCTAAGAAACCGTCCCTCCACCTTCCCCTGTGTAAATAATTTGTCCAGTAATGAAGCAGCAGAGACAATTAACAACCACTTTTCAACAATTTGCCAACAACTACCCAAACTTAACCACAGCATGCTCCCGTCATATCTTCCGGCACCTGCCCCTCCACCAGTTGTGTACGAGTACCAAGTTTGCCGCCGTCTTCAACAACTGAAGCTCAAACGTTCTTCCACTCCATTAGATCTACCAATTCGGCTCTATAAAGAATTTGCACCGGAACTTGCCTTACCCCTTACTTCAATCATAAATGCTTCGTTTCAACAATCCATGTGTCCAACAGGATGGAAACGCTCATATATCACCCCAATCCCTAAATCAACCAACCCAAAGTCTCTTAGTGAACTACGTCCCATCGCTATAACACCTATACTAAGCCTTATTTGTGAAAGCTTTGCCGCAGAATGGACATATGCCGACATATATAACCAGATAGACCCTAACCAATATGGTAATGTAAAATCATCTTCCACCAGTCACTACCTCATCAACTTTCTTGATTTTGTTCACAAAAACCTAGTCTTTATTGATTTCACCAAGGCATTTGACTTAGTAGATCACACAACAATTATTACCAAAGCAATTAAACTTGGCCTTAGGGAATGTTTAGTCTCCTGGTTAGCTGACATTCTCCACAACCGCCAACAGTCCGTCAGATTTCAGGGAAAAACCTCCAATTTCCAAACCCTTACTTGTGGTGTGCCTCAGGGCACACGTATGGGTCCACTTTGTTTTTTAATTTTAATCAATGATGCTCTTAAAGATACACAACTCTCGATGATTCGACCATAGCCACGCCTATCAGTAATATTTCCCCAGACTACTGCAACCTTCAATCAAATCTTGATGCCCTACTTACCTGGACCTAAGAGAATCACGTCACTATCAACTTAACAAAAAAAAAAAACCCTCCACCAGTACTCAAGCTAGGCAACCATGCCCTCCAAGTGGTTCACTCCACTAAACTACTAGGCATTCTACTTCAAGATAAATTACAATGGGACCTTCATGTCAACACCACAGTTCAATTATCATCATATAGATTACATATACTAAGAACACTAAAGAAACTTGGAGTTCCATCCAGCGACATGACACATCTTTACAATACATTCATCCTACCCAAACTTTGCTATGCTTCTCCCGTATGGTCCTCATCACTTAACTTGACACAGAAAAGTAAACTTGAGAAAGTCCAAAAAAGAGCCCTGAGAATTATTCTTGGATTGAACTACACAAACTACCAAGATGCAATTAGTCAAGTAAACCTTCCCACCATATCAGACCTCCACAAACACCAGCTCCAACAATTCGCTACAAAGCTCTTGAAGCACCCAAGACATCGCCACTTCCTGCCAGACCAAGCCCCACCTCCTCTTAGGGCTGTTCGTCACCACAACCGTCTCATCCCAATCAAAGCTCCCCGGACAAACCGTTAAAAAAACAGCACCATTCCAACTATTGTTAAGATTTTAAATTCATAAATTTGTGCTTTTGTTAAAGAATTCATACGTAAGAATTTTATATGAACATGTATTTTATGCTTCTTCCATAACTAATTTTTGTATTATGTATATTATAATTTTATTCTTTACTTTCTATGTGTAAATGAGCTGTTGTGGGGAATCTGTGTGCTATTCATTATTCACTACTGTAAATCATTGTCTCTATGTATATTTTCAGCCTTAGGGCTGCCTTTATCAATAAACCGTTAATTATTATTATTTATTATTATAACTCTAGTGTAATGGTAGTACTACTAAACACTGACTATGTACCACAACTCTAGTGTAATGGTAGTACTACTAAACACTGACTATGTACCATAACTCTAGTGTAATGGTAGTACTACTAAACATTACCACCATAATCATTTAAATATAATATTATTGTAATGGTAGTCTTTAATTGCTATGATGGGTGTTTATTAGACACATGGAACCTTGTTAGTTGACCTCATTTTATAATGTTCACCATCATTTCTTTGTATGACCAAATAAAGAATTACTGTATGATTGAGTCAAGCCTTATTACTCTCTTGTATTCCAAGTAATAATTAATGATGCGTTATACATGACTGCTTCTTGAATAGGAGTAATATGTCTTCAGGATTAATGGCATAAATATTATGCTACGTTAGTCAGAAAGTAAGTAAAGAGAGAGATTAATAATGACGGGACGAAAAGAGAGTAATGGTACAGATGTAAAGAATTGAAGCAAAGGCAAGATGATGAAGTTTAAGTGACAAGACCAGAGTGATATAGAATAAATACTGGTGCAAAGGTTTGGGAATGTGATTGTAAAGTGATGCAGTCAACATACCTGGAATGCAGCAGTGACAGGTACTCTCATTTTTGCACCAACATGAGAACGATGTGTATCCCGTCGGGCATTTTACACCCTTCCTCAGACAGCGACCCTTGTGTTTACTGCACAATGACGTGCTGCCGCAATAGTGCACACAATGGCACTTGTCTACCTTACATGGCAAACTGCTAGCATAGTAATTTTTGCGGTAATGAAGGAAACTCTTAACATCCCCAACACAAATTCCATTATCCTTTTGACACCGTGTATCTCTACCGTATGATGAACAGCGGCGGCAGCATCTGAAATATAAAATCAACATAACCTTCTTGCCGGACATAAAAATATAAGTATGTTAATTGTTCCTTCAGTGACAACATCACGAATGAAATGGTAAAAATATTAACATGCATTAAGGATGGTGATGCCTAAGGTCTCTGTAAATATTTTAAATTTAATCCAAGTTGATGAAACACTAACTGTATGTGTGGTAAAGTTAAATTAAGGTCTCTGTAACATTATTAGTTTATTTCAAGTTGATGAAACATTAACCTTATCAGTGGTAAAGCTTAAGGTCTGTTTAACATTATATGTTTAATTCAAGTTGATGAAACACTAACTGTATGTATGGTAAAGTTAAATTAAGGTCTCTGTAACATTATATGTTTAATTCAAGTTGATGAAACACTAACTGTTTGTATGGTAAAGTTAAATTAAGGTCTCTGTAACATTATATGTCTAATTCAAGTTGATGAAACACTAACTGTAATAGTGGTAAAGTTTGGTTATTGATAACAAGTCGTACCAATGTTTGTTTACAGTCTTTACACAGACAAACTACTACGGAGTTACTTGTCATTTTGAGTTTGAAGCTAAATAGGAATGTCATGATGCCATAAACGGAAATAATTTGTATGTGTTGTCTGCGGGACTGGCTTTGTAGAAAATAATTACATACTGTATTTGAAAGTGGGGGGAATAGCAGAACAAACTAGTTAAGCTGGCAATACTCTTTTGATACATTGGAATGTCTTGATTCCTCCAAAGTACACCAAATTAACAAAAAAATATTGTTTCCTGTTCCTTAAAATAATTTAAAGAAATCAGTTGCTCCAAAATTACCAACATTGTATTACTGTATCCCCTTCTGAACAGATTGTGTCTGATGGGTGTGGCAGAGATCAGCATATATTCTGTACAAGTAATCCTGTACTACACGATACACTGGTTCACGTTGTGTTACGTTCCTTCCCCCAATATGTTTCTGATCATAAACCATTAACTTCAATACTGATAATGATTGTCTACAACACCCACGATACATCGGTTCACGTTGTGTTACGTTCCTTCCTCCAATATGGTCCTGGTCAAACAAATACCACTAACCTCAGTACTGACATTGATTGTGTACAACATCCATAAATGTTCAACAAGAATATTATAGTGTTCTTCGATATTTTTAGTTGTGATATAGGAGTATTTACGTATGGACGCTGTTCTTTTGGTCATTTGTTTAACAGGTTTAATAGTTACAGTTAATTACTTTTAAATGTGTATTTTAACAGGAGAGTGAGGCTTAATCTGTTTAACAATTAAATTAAACTACATGAATTTTTTTATGAAAACAGAATTGCACATAACTTAGGGCCTATATATCTATACCTGATCGACAACCATACAGAAAGGAGGAAATCACACACACACGCACACACACGAGGGACGACAGTCGTATGATGGGAGGAATTTTCCGAGGAAATCATACGCTTTAATATCAAAAAGAAACACTGAAAATAAGAACACACACACACACACAGAGAGAGAGAGAGAGAGAGAGAGAGAGAGAGAGAGAGAGAGAGGTAAGTAATTCTACTGACGTGCAGCCATTGGGAGCGGGACAAGGGTTGAACACATCAGCATACTCGTACATAGAGCACCCACATTCTGGTCTACACGTGCCGTACACTTTACCGCAGTATGAACCACACGAACATTCTGAAAGGATAAGGAAATATTATCACTCAATGATTGATGTTTGTTGATGTTACAAGGCAGTATAATCCACACTTACAGTCTGAGGTGGACAGGGAAATATTATCACTCAATGATTGATGTTTGTTGTTGTTACAAGGCAGTATAATCCACACTTACAGTCTGAGGTGGACAGGGAAATATTACCACTCAATGATTGATGTTTGTTGTTATTACTAGCAAGGAACGACTTGGCCACGGTTGGCCTCCCATCTATTAAAGGAATAATACACATATGGTACAGTGGAGTGTCTTGATTCCTATAACGTATATCAGAAAACAGGACAAGAATAGCAATAATAATAGTGGCCTATTATCTGGAATACTTTGTAAGAACCAGTTGCTCCAGATTTGTCAACACTGTATTACCACTTTATGGCCCCTGTGGTCGTGTACGGGATATGAAGGCTACTCCTAATCCTACAGACTCTCTCTCTCTCTCTCTCTCTCTCTCTCTCTCTCTCTCTCTCTCTCTCTATATATATATATATATATATATATATATATATATATATATATATATATATACAGTACAGGGGGGTGAGAGTAAGGGAACAGGCTTGGGGGGGGGGTGCGGGAATTTGGGGACAGGCTTGAGTTGGGTAGAAAGACTGTCCCCCTATACCTGCACCCCCCTAACCCCCCTAGCCTGTCCCTCTACTCCTGCATCCCCCAAACAACCCCCCCCCAAGCCTGTCCCCCTATTCCTACACCCCCCCACACACACACTATCTCTCTCTCACACACAAATATAACCAAACCCAGTATTACCTCTCTCTCACCCCCCCCCCCCTCTCTCTCTGAAATTAAAAATAGAGATAGAGAGAGAGAGCCTGTGAGGGAGAGAGAGAGAGCATGTGTGTGTGTGTGTGAGAGAGAGAGAGAGAGAGAGAGAGAGAGAGAGAGAGTTTGTGCGTGTCACTAATCCAGGGGTTCGAATCCCCCTCAAAACATTAAAAAAAAATGAAAAACATGATTTTTTTTTTTTATAGGTCCAAAACACTCCCCAAGTATTAGCGATCAAACCCATGTAAAAAATTTCACTCTATTACGAAGGATCAGGGCGTGCATAGAGGACACACACACAGAGATACAGAATTTTGGCTTTACGTATATATATATATATATATATATATATATATATATATATATATATATATATATATATATATATATATATATATATATATATATATATATATATATATATATATATATATATATATATATATTGTTTCGTGCCAATATTTGAAGGAGTCGTTCACCTCCAATTTTCTGACTACATCACGGTTCCCTTAATTAAGGTAGGCCCCTATACACCCATGAGGACATTGTGGAAGTAATTATAATGAATATCATTAATGCTGTTAAAATACTTACTTAGACAACATCGACATTTACTGGAACCGCAGAGGTCAGGATCTGTTGAGGCGTGGTGACAATTTTGCAACGAACTGAGAGACTGGCATTCACCACCCAGTTTTTCACACTTCGATCTGAAGAACATTGATATATTCTTTATTATAATACAGTAAATTATTCTTTATCATAATACAGCAAAAGATACATGAATACCCTGGATAACATATATGGATAAATATTGGTAACAAAAAGATTTAAAAAAAAAAAACTTGTTTCATATATGACAAGCGTTGATGTTGATTATAGGAGGAATGCCTTAATTATAAGCAGTAACTGCTAACCTGTCCAAGAGACGAAGGAATAATATTTAATGTCAAAACAATGATTACATTCACTTCAAATTCTTCTGATGTAACTCAAGAATCTATTTATCTTTCAAGACACTTTTTAGTATAGTACAGAAGTACGATATCCAGGAGGAACATTATTATACTTCTCTGTTGTTTTTTTCAGTTTACGATAACATGAAGCTTATATTTCCATACATACGTGAAGCTTATATTTCCATACATACATGAAGCTTATATTTCCATACATACATGAAGCTTATATTTCCATACATACGTGAAGCTTATATTTCCATACATACATGAAGCTTATATTTCCATACTTACTCATGACTTGATAGATGTAGTGACAGAACATTTGCATCAGACTGTACAATATACTGCATCTTGCCTCACACTTGACATAAACAAAAATCTGTCTACCTTTCAAGACACGTCTTAGTATTGTACAATATTATACTGCATCCTGAAACTTGACCAGGATAAAATAAAAATATTTTTTTTCATTTTATCTTCATCGTTTCAGTTTTTATATGTGGGATCTTATATGCATGGTTCATCAAGTATACAGGTAAAAATGTTGTTTTGGCTTTACTGAACGGAGAGGTAATGCAAACACGAGGAAATAAGAAGGAAAGAAGGGACAGTTAAAGAGAGGAAAGGGATTGACTCAAGTCCGAATGTGCACCAGAACTCTTAAAGTATTTGCAGTCAGTATTCCACTATGGGAGTTTGATCACTAAAGCTGTGGAAAGTACTGTACACTCGCAGTCCAAAATATGTATCCAAGGTTGTTTCGAATAACCTGATCCAGAATTAAGTGAGCTCAAGCAAATATGAAACAGGATAAGCGTGTAATTGGTTCACAACTTTCACAAGTATTTCAAATGATTTGAAACTTCAACAAGATCTGGATACAAATTTTGGATTGCGAGTGTACATTTTATAACTGACTAGCAGCGATACCCGACATTGTCTGGGTGAAGATCCTACATGTGGTTTAGTCAATAAATTTTCTCTAATTATCAAATTTAGGTGTTCAACATTTTGTTGTTTGAATTCATTCCTAAACTGGGCATGCAAGCCAAGCCTGCCTACATCCTTGATGCTTGAAACCATTGAGTCTATGTTGAGAAAGCCATAAATGTTTGGTTGTTTTAAGCTGATAATTCAAGAAACACATATCCACTAAATATAAAATTAGACCGAGGACATTCCCGGGACTACATCGGTCAGAATGGTGTATCATTTGTCAACATTTGTTTTTAGCTCCGGCCTAAGCCGAGAGCTCTAGGTTTTATCCGAATTATTGTTATTGTTCTTGTTCTTCTTGGGGCGACCACTTCTTAAAAGGGGTTCAACTCACTCACTCACTCACTCACTCTCTTCCTTCCATCCATTTTCTTTTACCGACATTGAATAATTTTTTATTATTATTATCATCATTTTTTTTTCTTCTTGGGTTGACCACTTCTTAAAAGGGGTTCAACCAATATTTAAGAGGTTCAACCGAGAGGGGGTTCAACCGAGAGGGGATTCAACCGAGGGGTTCACCCTCAATAAAAAGGGTTACTTTTCAAAATTTCAATATAACCATATGAATACGAAAATCCAGATAAAACATAATTAATATTTTTGAGACCTTTACATGTGGATATTTTATTATTTCACTTGAATCATTAACAGCCGTAGCTTTTGAAGGGTTTTCCTTCATGTTCTTGTTATAAATATGAATCCATGAGTTGTGCCCATTATTTACAGAAACATCAGACCCCTCCTGTTCGATATTTTCTTTTTATCGTGTGTACAGTCACGGGAACTAATAGGTATACAGTTTTGATTGAAGTCCAATTGATCAACGAACAAATTCCAATACAGATTTTATTGTACATTTATTTACTGTCTCTATGTATTTGAAACACAATTGAATACTTAATTGTGTTCGTGACTGTACAGTACTTACATTCATGAATACTTAATTGTGTTCGTGACTGTACAATACATACAGTCGTGGTCAAATATAATCAGCCATATAGGGCTAACTCACGTAAGAGTTTGACAGTTTCCCTCTGTTCCTTGGAGGATAAACTTTCTAATAAATAGGTTAACTACCATCTTTTAATTTAATACAAGCAGCTACACACTACTTAAAAACAATAATATCATATGTGAACGTGAAAACATTAGACAGTAAAATGTTTCAGATACCCATATGTGGATGATTATTATTGACCACGACTGTACATTCGTGAAGAACACTGAAATAATCTTTTCTGTGAAGTTTGAGCCCAAGTTTCTATCTTCGAAAAATGACAATGACTAAAAGAGTTGTGTAATGTTTGATTGTAAGTAAGAATTGATTGTAAAGGACAAGTAAAATGTTATGAAGATATAGTTGTAAAGGATGGGTTTATAAATGTTTGTAAAGAAAAGGTTAACTATTGATAGGTATTTAAAGCCCTGTGTCCCAAGTAGGATCAGGTGATATGTAAACTTTGTTTCATTTACAATTACATAAACATAAGAACTTGGAAAACTTCAAAAGTCCTGTTAGTGCAGTTTTGGGCAGCTCCTGATTTAGACCCATCCCTTTGAGTCCTTGTATCTGTTCAGCCTATCCTTGAAGGTATTCAGCGTTTATACATGTAATACTTCCCTTGGAAGTTTGAACCATTCGTTCACTACCTTATTTCCACACCAATATCTTCCACATTCATAATGGATAAATCATGTTGATGCCAATAGAATCATTAAACTCTTACTTACCCCTGAGTACAACAACCCGACGAACATACGGCTGTGGCAGATATGAGTTGACGTTCCACCACCACTCTTACTTACCCCTGAGTACAACAACCCGACGTACATACGGCTCTGGCAGATATGAGTTGACGTTCCACCACCACTCTTACTTACCCCTGAGTACAACAACCCGACGGACATACGGCTGTGGCAGATATGAATTGACGTTCCATCACCACAGACTGACCCTCCTTTTGATCCAAATCTGTCTCCTGCATCACTTCATTCTCGTATCCCATATTCATATCAATTGATTCCAGCTCCTCCATTGGTTCCAGAAGGGGCTGCAGGGTTCATGAAATAATGGTTGTCATCAATCTGTAGTCGTCATTTATGTTGATATATTTCTAACGTTTTTTTTTTTTTTTTCATTGCGCCGTAGCGCCAGTCAACAGGCAGTCAACAATACACAAGGGTAAGCGGGACTCATGAGAATCCTATGACTAGAAACACACACACACACACACACATCACGAAAAGATAACAGAATGAAGCACAAGCATACAGACAAATATTTTCATTATGACCTACTTAAATCCACCAAAATGAGGGTGGCGTACCAGAAGCTCCTCCAAACCCTGATGGTTCAGTAGGTGTCGACAAACCACATCAAGTGACAGGCCCCGGGGCAGCAAGTGTCGGACAGAAGGTAGGGCAGGCCAGGCAATAGTGCTCTATGGTGTTAGCACGAGGCGCTCGACACAAGCGACACTCAGTGAAGGGAGGCTCACCCTGCATCCCAGCAACCTGCCATGGTGGCCGGTAGCCAAGCCTCAAACGAGAAGAGACTACATTGTGCCTCCGAACCATGAGGCCTCGACGTCGGTAATAATATTTGTGGCGGCAGACAGACTCGTAATGGGTGATGGAGATGCTGAAGGGCCTCTCTGCATCCCCGTGTCGCCGTACAGGAAGGAGAGCGGCGAAGCTGACTCTAGAGAGGTAACATGTCAGGGAGAGAGGACGTCCAACACCACGAGGAGCCAGACATCCCTTGCGAGTCTGTCATCTGTAACATTTTGACATAAACCTACATGGGATGGCACCAATAAATATTTGACAGTCAAGTTACTATGACGTAATAAGGCCAAAAACGATACAATCTGCTGAATAACAGTAGAGTGTGTGGGCTGAACACTAGAGAGGGAATGAAGGGCAGGTTTGGAGTCACAACAAATGGCAGCATTCACTCCACGTTGACAAACAAGACTAACAGCATCCAGAATGGGATACAGTTCACACAATGTAGTGGTAGAGTGGTTACAGAGACAACTGCCAACCCAGCCCCCTGGAGGTGACTCCATATCAGGTGAGAAAATGGCACAACCTGCTTTACCATCCATTTGCAATGAGCCATCAGTGTAGAGGCAGTATGGATCTGTGATGGAGGACATCACTGTTGTGTTCCAGAGCCAACTGCCGCTGTAGAGAAGGCAGTTCCGACTTGGAAGTAAGTGTAAAGCTCATATCAGGTGTTGGTAGCATCCACGGAGGGGGCCCTGGGGGGACGTCTGCAACCATTATATCTATATTAACACTACGGAGCATAGAGGTAACAGACCTTATAAGAGTACGTCCAGCAGGCAGTATGGGAGGGACCGGGTAGTTTGGTCGAAAAGAAGTTCTGACTAACTGAGAGTAATGGAGTGAAAGATGTGTGAAATGGAGGCACTTGACAGTAAAGCAAGTAGCATTAGAATAAATTCTCTCCACTAATGGGGGAAGACGCAACTCACGCTGCATGTTCACTATCCTGGTCGACATTGCTCCTCATTGCTCTATTCTGAAAATTTTCTAAAGTTTTAAGAGTAGCCCTGGGAAGTTGAATTAGAGCAGGGGAGAGGTAATCAACAACTGAACGGATAAAAGCAATATAGATGGTCCTGGCTACTGGAATGGAGATGCCCGAGGAGATGTTAGAGAGCCATTGAAGTGGTGTAAGTCGGCGCTGGAGACGACCCAACAAGTCCTGGACAATGAGATGGTCTTGAGGTCTGGCAGGAACAATTGGCCAAATATTGACTGGCGCGCCCAGGTAGCGGTACTGGGAACACATGGCGTACCAAGATGAAAACTGCGCAAAGGACTGAGCTCACCACTGAAAAACACACGGGAGGTCCTGTTACTGAGGTAGCCCCGAATTCACCTTAGTAAATTACCTTATACCAAAGTCAACCAGTTGATAAAAAATGACGTCTCTATTAGCAACATCAAAGGCACTTTGAAGGTCAATAAAAGCTACCACACTGTCCCTGGAAAGGCGAGAGTACAGGTCGACTAGGCAGTGGTGTGTGCTCCGCTGGGGAAGGAAACCAAACAGCCATGGAGAAAGACGATCCTGCAGTCTGTACGTAAGACGATTAAGTAAGATTCTCTCCATAACCTTACAAAAATAAGAAATAAGGGAAATTGGCCTGAACTTCGCAGTGCCAGGCTTAGGGATGGATATTATTGTGCTGCTGGTCCAGGCTCTTGGTACACAACCATCACAAAGACAAAGATTGTACAGATGAAGTAGGGGGTTCCCAGGAACTTGTTGAAGTAGGTGCAGCACAGCATAAGTAATACCATCATCACCAGGGGAAGAAACTTTACCCCGGGAGAGAGCACGGCATAACTCCTTCTCTGTTATTTGATCTGCATCATCGTCATCATCTTGCAACAGAGCAGACATTAGACGTAGCTGATTTCTAACGGGTAAAGGATGACATTCACTGTGTGGTACCTTCATCACCTTGTTTGTTATAGTTTCGGTCATTTTAATGAAAACCAAGAAAAAACATCAGACAAGCTCACAATTATCTAATTACGTACAGTTGGCCTCACTCCTGTGAGGGCCACACAGCTTTTCAACTACTGTCAAGATAGTGATCCCAAACTTCCAGCTTGAAGCACACCTATTGGTGCCAATGAATGGAACTACAACTACTGTAGTGGTTCGGGGTTACAAACTCGGCCAGTGTTACCAACGCCGTGTGGTTCTCAAGGGAGTGCGGCCAACTGTACATTCGCATTCCAAAATTTGTATCCAGGTCTTGATGAAGTTTCGAATTATTTGGCATAATAGTGAACCAATTACAACGTTTATCCACTTTGATATTTGTTTGAAGTCACTTAATACTCGATCAGGCTATTCGAAGCAAGCCTGGATACATATTTAGGATTGCGAGTGTGCAGCCTATACATACTGAAATTTATTCAAAGATAGAAAAGATTAATTTGGCTATAACCCACAAGGCCTGGCCACTGATAGATAAGGCTGAAGAAATGTACTGGAAACATGTATTTATAAAGTTATATTAGTCTGATAAATATTGGTTCATGTTAACTATACAAACACACAGACACACACACACTTACCTGCGGCACACACACACACACACAACTGTGGCACACACACACACACACACACACACAGACAAACTCACATAAACACACACAACTGCGGCACACACACACACAGACACACTCACACTTGGGGAACACACACACACACCTGCGGCGCACACACACACACAGCTGCAGCACACACACACCTGCGGCACACACAGACACACACACACAGACACAGACACACTCACACCTGGTGAACACACACACACACCTGCGGCGCACACACACACACACCTGCGGCACACACAGACACACACACACAGACACAGACACACTCACACCTGGGGAACACACACACACACCTGCGGCACACAGACACATGCACACACACAGAGACACTCACACCTGGGGAACACACACACACACAGCTGCAGCACACACACACCTGCGGCACACACACACACACACAGACACACTCACACCTGGGGAACACACACACACCTGCGGCACACACACACACACAGACACACTCACACCTGGGGAACATGAGTGTCACCGATCGAGTAACAATGCTCAGGGTAATACTGGAGGGTTCAGAACGGGGCTGTGGGAAGAGACAGGTGGATGGAGAGGACCGTATGTAAGAATTCTGGTGTAGTGTTGACAATGTTGTGGTAACGTTACAATGGCTCTGTAGTTTGTCCATTTAGTCTTTGTATTAATACCATGCACCATCAACCCCATGAATGTTCTTGCATACGTCCCTATAACTGACCATCTTCCTACAATATCAAGGATGTAAATACAAGTGTACAGAACTAAACTTCTTCACTAAAGAGGGATACAACTAGGAAATCTTTATTTGTTACGCTTGTTTAGTATAGGAACTAATTGAGATGTTTAAGGAAGATGTAGGCCCTGTAGGGTTTATGTGTGTTAGGAGTCTGCCCTTTAGGGTTTATGTAATACAATAGGACTGTTTTGTGGTTATGTGTGTTGACAGTCTGCCTTATAGGATTTATGTAATACAATAGGATTGTTCTGTGGTTATGTGTGTTAGGAGTCTGGGAATCTACTTAATGGTAGGTGAACAGAGCTTTTGAAAATTGTCCAACATGAAGGGGATAGGAGTAAAGGTAATGTAATTAATTCACTTGAACATACTGACCTCACAGTGAGCGAGTGCCAACAACAGAGCAGTAAGCAGCAGTGGTATCATTGTTGGTCGTGATGATCCTGGCCTTTATATCTTCCAAATATCTGTAGTATAAGAAGGTTCGTTAATTTTATATAAGGAATCTCACAGCCTACGACTCTAGTAAAAAAATCTCCGTTTAATGTGGATTGTGTTCTCAGACCTGCTAGTCACACATCATCTGTATTCACAAACCTTTAACAAGAGAACGTTGATCTGTACTGAGATAATAACACCGAACTGGAAGAACTCAGTAGTGTCTCACATCATTACAACAACACAAGGCAAACCTTGTAGGCTTATGGTTAAATCATTTTGTAGTATTCTATAATTTAAAACACTTGTCCACACTAGGAAACATTGTCGTGAAACATTGATTGCAACCTGTTTGAAGACAGATTTCAGGGCGAGACTTGTTCCCCATTCGAAAAGGGTAACATTGAGTGTGTGTGTGTGTGTGTGTGTGTGTGTGTACACTCCAGGCTGCAGGAAGTGATAAATCATGGGGGAAGTACAGTGTTGGTGAATCTGGAGCACCCGATTCCTTCAAACTATTCCAAACAAGAGAACACCATTATATTGTTTTATCTGGTCCTGTTTCCTGGCATATTTTGGAGGAATCAATGTAACATAAAGTGAATGACCCCCTTATGTTAGTAGACCATGTGTCAGCCCCATAAAACTCTTGAACTAATTACAACTTCAACCATCTACTTTAAGTTGGCCAGAAGCAAGTTACCATGATAATTATGTTCCTTGTTCAAATTATTTCTTTACCCAAAAGAGTCTCGTTTTCTAACTCATGTTTTTCCATAAGTGCACTGGAAAAGTTACGTAAAGTGTAGAAGCTGCTGCAGTAACCCCCTAGTGTGAACAGGCCTTAAAACCAAGATATTATTCTTGTCAAAGGTTATCACTTATAACGCACCCAAAGGTTACCAGTACAAATATCTCAATGGACTCATAAAATATTACACCTTACTAGATTATATGTAGACGTTATTTAATGCAAAGGAAATAATGAATTTGTGCTTCAAGAGTTAATTAACCCTACTGAGGCAGAAGTGGTTCCCTTAGTATACCTAGGTAGACCTGTGGGTCTTACACACTCAAAAATGAAAAATCCATAACATGGTCTCTATCATGATCAAATCTTAAGAAGAAATGTAATGGATGTATTTGTAAATGGTTGTCAATCACCTTCATCCCCTAAGTATTTAACGGTAGATTTTTAATATGTTTATTGGAAGTCCCAAACGACCATATAAAACCCTGAATGATTACTTTTGTCATTTGTTTAAGATGAAGCCAATCTTTGTGTTAGATTGACTAAACCAACTAATGGAAGTAACACTATGAGCCAGAAAGCATCCTAGTTTTGTGACTCAATATGCAAACCTCTCCTATAAAACAAAAGAAAACCAAAAGTTAGAAGCAAAAGAAGAGCCAATGAAAGCATGGTTTTTGGCGTGGTTGTTTTGCTTTACATCACAACTATCGAAGGGAATAAGAAATAGACAGACAAACGAAGGAATTTGTGCACTTTGCTGGGAAAAAATATGTACATAAAAACAGACATATAAATATGTATACAGATTATATAAATATATGCATTAATTTGGTACTTTTATCTCTCTTCCTGACATTGAATTCATTTTGCCAAAGTACCAGATCCAGGAATTTGTCATGACACATGATCAAAGACAACAGTGGCAGGAAAAGTGTTTATCTAAGTACAGTTCAACATTTAATACGTGTAATTGTGGCCTAATAACATAGTCTAATAGAATGTCCACTCAAAACGGTACATGATGCTAACACTAAAAAGATGATTGTTGATAAAGTAACAAGTCAGTGACAACATACCTGAAGTAAATACGAGATGTGAAGTTAAATCTCGAATGTCTTTCCGTGAAGAGAGTGAAGACTCGATGCCACTTCAGTGGCTTATAAGGGATGCTTGCCTGCTTGATTTCTAGTTGCCAAGAGATATTAGAATTATTATTTATGCATGTTCTCCCTCTGTTATCGATAGGGAAGGATGGTAAACATGTTGAGAGGAAACATCACGAATACCTCTACGGAAGAATATGTAATGCCTATACAGAAACAATGACTACAGAATAGGAAGGATGAATTGGTTCACAATGAATGTGTCTGGTAACACTACCAATTCTGGAAGAACACGTGTAATAGAGGGACGGGAGGGGGAGAAACGGGGGTGTGCCAACTCACACACACATGCACATGTTAACAAGCAACATCTGTTTTATCATTAGATCAGGGCTGGTTCAGGACATAGGCGACACAGGCGGCTGGCAAGGGCACCAAATTACAGAAGGGGCGTCAAATTACAGATTAGAAAATAATAAAAAATTAATAATAATAATGAAATAAATATTTAAAAATAAATAAATACAAATATATGTATAAACAGTATAATAAACCGGTAACCCAAAGGTGGTTCATTAAAAAAAAAAGCATGTGGATAAAACATTAAAATCTTGTGCAGAGACTGGATGTGGTTGGTGTCCCAAAGCAGAAGAGACTCAGAAGTACCAAAAGTCAGTTTTCCTATGAGGCTCCCGATGACCAGCTCAATGTTGCAATGAAGAGAATGGAAGTATCTTTTATTAATATAGTTGTTGATGTGTGTATATCATTACTGAGAGAGAACAGACATAATGAGTGACATTACCAATAAGTTTCTTTTAATAATGGAGTTGTTGATGTGTGTATATCATTACTGAGAGAGAACAGACATAATGAGTGACATTACCAATAAGTTTCTTTTAATAATGGAGTTGTTGATGTGTGTATATCATTACTGAGAGAGAACAGACATAATGAGTGACATTACCAATAAGTTTCTTTTATTAATATAGTTGTTGATGTGTGTATATCATTACTGAGAGAGAGAGAGAACAGACATAATGCGTGACATTACCAATAAGTTTAGTTTTCTCATAAACTTTTCTGATCTGCCACCTGATAAACTTGGGAAGCAAACTAAACAACTGACCCAAACCCTGACCTTTGGAGATAAGTGGGACTTAGTTATGGAAGAACTTAATGAGGAAATGTAATCTTTTCCAACTTGGCACAAAAGAAAGATGACAACATTTGAACTTTTGTTTTTTCTGGAGGAGAAAAATGTAAAGTAAGTATATGTCAATATATAGATAGCACTGAGAATCACTGTCACCACTACAGTGACTGTAACATCTGCTGAGAGTAAGTATATGTCAATATATAGATAGCACTGAGAATCACTGTCACCACTATAGTGACTGTAACATCTGCTGAGAGTACCTTCTGCAAACTCAAGCTGATTATAACTTATTAAGAGATCTACAATGTCTCAGGAACGCCTTAATGGACTGGCATTAATAAGTATTAATACGGAAGTGTCTAAACAAATTTAATTTGATAAATAATAGATGCCTTTACTGCTAGGAAGTCCAGACGTGTGAACTTTTAAAGAACATTGGAGATGTCAGTGCTATTTATCGTTTAAGATTGTCTTGTTTGTACATTGTGTTCATTATCTTAAAGAGTTTTGTTTCTGAATATTATAACCAAACAGGAAAGTAGAAAATGTTCATTGCTCTAAAATTTTTATATTTGATTTTTACTTTTAAATTGCACTGTTTTTCATTGCTTTTTGGAATTTGCACCTTGTTTACCAGAACATTTGCACTATACCTAGAAGTTTTATTTATTATATTATTATTAATATAATTATTTAAATAGTTTGTAGTTTTTCTACAGGTTGTTGTGTTGCATTTTAAATAAATAATAAATTTGTACATGCTGCTTTTTTTTTGGTGGGGGAGATAGTGAACCTGCAGCGTGAGTTGTGTCTTGCCCTCCATGCTGAACCATCAGGTTTGGGAGGAACTTCTAATACGTCATCCTCGTTTTGGTGGATTTAAATAGTTCATATTGTAAATATTTGTCAGTTTTCTAGTGATTTATTATGCTATGTTTTCGTGATGTGTGTGTATGTGTGTGTGTGTGTGTGTGTGTGTGTGTGTGTGTGTGTGTGTGTGTGTGTGTAGTCATTGGATTTTCATGGGTCCCACCTACCCTTATGTTTTATTGTCTGTCTGTTGATTGATACCAAGGCACAATTAAAAAAGAAAAGAAAAAAAAGATCGTACCGAGTTGTTTTCCAGCGATGAGATCAACTCGTTTGTTCAGATACACTCACAGTCCACAATCCCTTATATCCAGTGGCGGATTTAGGGGGGGGGCCGAGTAGGCCATGGCCTAGGGCCCCGCGCCTGTGAGGCCCCACGCCTGTGAGGCCCCACGCCTGTAAGGCCCCGCGAAATACATCCAAGGACTCCATAGAAAGATCAAGTTGAACCAGACATGCTTCAATAAATTGAATATTACTTAAAAAGTTAATTTATTTTAACGCTTCGCTCGTCCATTGATTTGAGGGCCCCGCAAGGTTTAGAAACTCTCGCATATTGTTCGAGTGCGACGATTTCTTTTGCGTTAGCAGTAGACTATATATAATAATAGACTATATATAATAATAGACTATATATAATAATTGACTATATAATAATAATAGACTATATATAATAATAGACTATATATAATAATAGACTATATATAATAATATACTATATATAATAATAGACTATATATAATAATAGACTATATAATAATAATAGACTATATATAATAATAGACTATATAATAATAATAGATTATATATAATAATAGACTATATATAATAATAGACTATATAATAATAGACTATATATAATAATAGACTATATATAATAATAGACTATATATAATAATAGACTATATATAATAATAGACTATATATAATAATAGACTATATATAATAATAGACTATATATAATAATAGACTATATATAATAATAGACTATATATAATAATAGACTATATAATAATAGACTATATATAATAATAGACTATATAATAATAGACTATATAATAATAATAGACTATATAATAATAATAGACTATATATAATAATAGACTATATATAATAATAGACTATATAATAATAATAGACTATATAATAATATACTATATATAAAAATAGACTATATATAATAGTAGACTATATAATAATAATAGACTATATATAATAATAGACTATATAATAATAATAGATTATATATAATAATAGACTATATATAATAATAGACTATATAATAATAGACTATATATAATAATAGACTATATAAGAATAATACACTATATAATAAGGATAATAGACTATATATTTCTAGTCTATTTATCCTTGGCTGTTATAAACAAAATAATGGGAAATGTAGTGAGACAAATGAACAGATTTACTGAAGCAAATAGACTTACTAATATTTGGGGGATTAAAGAAACTATTCTGGTTTATAGATTGTAAAAAGATTAATTTCATTATTAATTTCATTAATAAATGATAATATAAGTAGACCGAGATCGTTAATAAGATTGTCGGAATAGTTAAACAGGTTGTCTATAAATTCAATAATGTAAATGGACGTGGCAATGCAACGTCAGCAACAACACACACCTGTGGCCAACATTAATAAAATAAAACAAGTTGATTGATAAATGAGACAAGCTGTCTTGGTTCACGTCAGAGTTTTCAGACGTCACGAGGACATTTTTGTATACACACACACACACACACATTTATACACACACACACACACACACTTATACACACACACACACACTTACACACACACTTGTCTACACTTTACGATCGTGTGTGTTAAGTGTTTTCAGTGAGTGCTGTGTGTGTGTATGTGTAACCTATGTGTGTGTTGAGTGTTTTCAGTGAGTGTTGTAATAATAATAATAAAATAATAATAAACGGTTTAATTCATATAGTGCAGCCCTGGGGCTGAAAATATACATGGGTGATACAATGGGTGTGTGTATGTGTGTATCTGTGTGTGTATGTGTAACCTATGTGTGTGTTGACTGTTTTCAGTGAGTGTTGTGTGTGTGTATGTGTGTATGTGTGTGTGTATGTGTAACCTATGTGTGTGTTGAGTGTTTTCAGTGAGTGTTGTGTGTATGTGTGTCGGTGGTACGGTAGGAAGGATATTCAGTAAAGTTTCCGAGTTAGGCCTACACATGTGTGAGATTCCTAGACAAAATATAGTTGTTGTTTTTATAGTTTTTCATGCGAAATTTTCCATTTAAACATTCATTAATTGTGCACAATTTAATATCCTGTTTTAGCCAAACCTCATCACCCAGCTATAGGCAAAAGTTGGTTCGGGTTTCTAATTTTTAGCGAGCACAAAATAATAGTATTAGTTTGTTTTAGAATTAGGCAGACCTAACCTAACCTGACCTGACCTGACCTAACCTAAGCTAAGCTAACCTAACCTAACGTAACCTGACCTAACCTAACCTAACCTGACTTAACCTAACCTAAGCTAAGCTAAGCTAAGCTAAGCTAACCTAACCTAACCTAACCTAAGCTAACCTAACCTAACCGAACGTAACGTAACCTAATCTGGACCGTGGCAGACTACCGGAACTTAATGTTAATATTGTGGCCCGACCCTTTAAAAATTACCACTGTACAGCCACAATCAAATAACCATCGATAGTTTCCTTTCATGTTGCAAATAAATCAGTATCGTATCAAAATATAATCATACAACAACACCTTACGTCAACTCAACCCCCTCAATTATTATTATTATTATGTGCTGCAAAATCATACACGTGTTGTTTTTTGACCAAGATATTATTATTATTATTATTATTATCTGCTGCAAGATCATACACGTATTGTTCTTTATGACCAAGATATTTACTACAATGGAAGAAAAGTGTCGGTGGATATTTGGTTGTGGCTGTATATAGAGTGAGATCCTTGGGGACAACTGCCAAGCCCAATATTTAGAATCAATTTTATACTTTTAGGGTGATAATGATAAACTTAAGATTATTTGTTATCTAATATTTATTATCTAATATTATTATCTAATATTTATTATCTAATATTATTATCTAATAATTTAATATTATATATTATTATTATATACTATATAATACAAATGTAAGAAATTAGCAGCATAATGTATAGAAAGGTAATAAGATAATTTCCTTGACAAGATTTATTATTTAAAATGTTATATTATACATTGTATTATTGTAGGCCGAGGACGCTTCCCAGGCTTCACCAATCAAAATGGCGTATTACTTTTTACTGTAGGTCAAAGGATGTGGCCGTGCATAGCAGCGAAACACATACACAGACAGACGGAGTGTTTTATATATAGAGATTATATTGTTATATTGGCTACTGTATGTTAGATGTTATAAATGAGTAGCATTTGGTTTAGGTTTACTTTAGGATAATAATATAAAGAAGCTTAATTAAGGGAAGATTCTCTGTCTGGTGAATTGGAAGGTCTGTGATTCCTCCAAACTATGCCAGGAAACAGACCACCTTAATGTTACTTTAATTCCCGACGTCACGAACCTGAGAAAAACTGCCACTTTTCACCAGATAAAATAATTGTTAACAACCAAGTTGGGGAAGTCCTCGGGCGGTGATCTCTTTCTCGCATGATTTCGGTCTCATAAAAATGTATAATTAGAGGTGAAAAACTTTTCTGATTGCTCTCATTTTTTTAACATAGGGTATTGTTCTTGCAGAAACATAGTGTTATTTTGTTTTAAGCCAAAGGTGCAGGTATGAACTAATATAAATGTTATTAGTTCTGCCAACCCCTGTACTATTTTATGCTTGTAATTGCTGTTTTACTGTATGTTTCATACCAATTCTTATCTATGATGTTAATATAATTACTGAATAATAACATCTTAAAGTATCAGTAATTATCGCGGGTAAGATTTTACAAAATACATCTAACTCGGCCAACACTCTGTTCCCCAAATTCCATATTAAAACCGCTGGCGATCACACGCAACCCTTCAGTTAGTGACCCCGGGAATTAGGGATCTGTTTCGTGACCATTGTTTGGAGGAAACAGTAGTCTTCCAATTCACCATATATAGAGTGAGGAAGGTGGAGGGTGGAAGGTACGGGGGAAGGCATTAGTGTACCAATAGTCAGAGCCGTTATTGGAACGAAGGTCTATAGGAAGGTCGAAGGGAAGGTAAGGGTATACCCGTGTCTTCCTGCTGACCTTCCACAATTATTTCCAATCTTATACAAAACTACTGTGAGAAAATAGATATGATGAACTGAAAACAACATCAGAAAAGGTGTTAAATTGATACTTTTGTTTCGGGGAATATGTTTGAGATATTTATAACACTTACAAATTCCTCCAGGAATTTGGGTAATCTCGGGAAGGAGGTTTTGCTTGTCATTGAATATTTGTCATCTGACAGTTTTCAAAGTCATATTTTCAGTTAATAGGTAAGATATACTGCTTTTCTCATGATAATACAAATGTTGTAGAGTGAGCACATCATCTAAGACAATGAAAGATGAAATAGAGGAGGTGAGAGGAGTATAATAATATTATCATTGTTATTATTAGCTAATAGGTTACCCTCCCGCTCTTCACTCAGCCCAGCCCCACCCCCATCTCCTCCTTATTACCCTCCTCCCGTTACTTGAATTATTTGTTGTCTATTCTTTAATTTTATAATAATACTTTGCTGTACTAAGTAATTTACACAGCATACATGTATATAACAAAATTATAATGCTGTTTTACACAAATTGAGAGTCATTGTGTATTCATTTACAATAATATTGGCAATACAGATCATCTATATATATTAACGGTCATCGTATCTTCCCTTCAGTTGTATAAAAACATAAGAGGGAGAGGACGTCAGCCCGCTCTCCTGCTTCAATATGCTGTTATATTTGCTGTATTATTTGAGTAGTTATTGAAATGGTTCTCTATTTGTATAGAAAAGTATTATAATATTGTTATTTACATCTATATGGTGTAAATTACACTGTATTATTATAAAAATAAGCAATATACAATATATTATTCAAGTTAGAGGAGTAAGGTATGGAGGAGAGGGAGTTTGCTGGTAGGAACAGCCAGGACAAATGACTAATGGTAAGGAATCTAAGGATTGAAGGTCAATGCAAAGGTGTTACCTTCGACCCTGGTGATGGTCGAAGGTAATACCTTCGCATTGACCTTCCTGACTCTTAGTACGGGCCAATGTCACCTTAATTAACATAATTAGATTCACAAGATTTATTATTTTTTTATCTGATTTTTTTTTTTTTTTTTTTGTATAGTAGCCTACATTCACATAACCTTTTAAATCCCTCTATATCAGTGGTTCTTAAACTGGAGGGATGCGCCCCCTAGCTTCCGGGGGGCGGGGGGTGGGGGGTTTGGTATATAATCTGTAATGATAATTATTGCCAAATTGCCAAAAACGGGACCACTGCTTTCACAAATTGTGTTTTTCTTTTTCCTGTTTGCTATATATATATATATATATATATATATATATATATATATATATATATATATATATATATATATATATATATATATATATATATATATATATATATATATATTATATTATCCATCCATTTAATTATACACCATATAAGGCTCTCATCAATACACCTTTTATATAGTTTATGTTATAACTCTTATATAGTTTATGTTATAACTCTTATATAGTCTATGTTATAACTCTTATATAGTTTATGTTATAACTCTTATATAGTTTATGTTATAACTCTTATATAGTTTATGTTATAACTCTTATATAGTTTATGTTATAACTCTTATATAGTTTATGTTATAACTCTTATATAGTTTATGTTATAACTCTTATATAGTTTATGTTATAACTCTTATATAGTTTTGAAATACTTCATAATGGGTACAAATGTCCAAAATGTTGTACCCGGAACCCCCCAGCTGATACACCACGTGGCCCCATCCATACCATAAGTCATTATTAATTCATATATACTGTTTGATAAACATTTTAATGTATAGGGGAACACGGGATATATACATAATACAGAGTAAACATTTTAATGTATATGGGAGCACGGGATGTATATATAATACAGAGTAAACATTTTAATGGGTTAAGAATCACTACTTTATAATAATGGGTTAATAACCACTACTTTATAATAATGGGATAAGAACCACTACTTTATAATAATGGGTTAAGAATCACTACTTTATAATAATGGGATAAGAACCACTACTTTATAATAATGGGATAAGAACCACTACTTTATAATAATGGGATAAGAACCACTACTTTATAATAATGGGATAAGAACCACTACTTTATAATAATGGGATAAGTACCACTACTTTATAATAATGGGATAAGAACCACTACTTTATAATAATGGGTTAAGAATCACTACTTTATAATAATGGGTTAAGAACCACTACTTTATAATAATGGGTTAAGAACCACTACTTTATAATAATGGGATAAGAACCACTACTTTATAATAATGATACACAATTTTTTTCATAAGGTAGAAATACCAGGATAATATTGGTGTTGTGTTTTACTGAGTCCGTCATTGTAACACCAGAATGTGTGGTCGTGTTCGTCTCAGTCGTCTATCACGATTGATTGATATTAGGAACCTCAACAGCGAGGTCATATAGCGCCAGAAATGGTGATAGAGAGGAGGGAGCGCATGCAGGAAGGAAATTGAAGGAAAAAAAGGACAGTTAAAAAACTGAAAGCTAGTATTGGGACCGAAGGGGCGCCGAAACATTTCAAGTTTTGCTCACATCACTAATGCAAACCATACAGTACTCCCCTACGAGGTCGTCTATAACGATAAATATTTGTACTGGGAAAACTATGTAATATAATATTATAGGGTGATGGGAAAGTGTTATCACTCCCTCCCTCCCATTGGACGAACCATTTGTAGGATGACAACACTTTCACACCAAACTATACATTTTAAGAGTTGTATTGTGAGTAAAACAAACTTAATACACTGTGATGTAGTCCTAACTTTACTGTCTATGTGAAGTAGTCCTAACTTTAATGTCTATGTGAAGTAGTCCTATCTGTACTGTCTATGTGAAGTAGTCCTATCTTTACTGTCTATGTGAAGTACATAGTCCTATCTTTACTATCTATGTGAAGTAGTCCTAACTTTACTGTCTATGTGAAGTAGTCCTAACTTTACTGTCTATGTGAAGTAGTCCTATCTTTACTGTCTATGTGAAGTAGTCCTATCTTTATTGTATGTGAAGTAGTCCTATCTTTACTGTCTATGTGAAGTAGTCCTATCTTTACTGTCTATATGAAGTAGTCCTATCTTTATTGTATGTGAAGTAGTCCTATCTTTACTGTCTATGTGAAGCAGTCCTATCATTACTGTCTATGTGAAGTAGTCCTATCTTTACTGTCTATGTGAAGTAGTCCTATCTTTACTGTCTATGTGAAGTAGTCCTATCTTTACTGTCTATGTGAAGTAGTCCTAACTTTACTGTCTATGTGAAGTAGTCCTATCTTTACTGTCTATGTGAAGTAGTCCTATCTTTACTGTCTATGTGAAGTACATAGTCCTATCTTTACTGTCTATGTGAAGTAGTCCTAACTTTACTGTCTATGTGAAGTAGTCCTATCTTTACTGTCTATGTGAAGTAGTCCTATCTTTACTGTCTATGTGAAGTAGTCCTATCTTTACTGTATGTGAAGTAGTCCTATCTTTACTGTCTATGTGAAGTAGTCCTATCTTTACTGTCTATGTGAAGTAGTCCTATCTTTACTGTCTATGAGAAGTAGTCCTATCTTTACTGTCTATGTGAAGTAGTCCTATCTTTACTGTCTATGTGAAGTAGTCCTATCTTTACTGTCTATGTGAAGTAGTCCTATCTTTACTGTCTATGTTAAGTAGTCCTATCTTTACTGTCTATGTGAAGTAGTCCTATCTTTACTGTCTATGTGAAGTAGTCCTATCTTTACTATCTATGTGAAGTAGTCCTATCTTTACTGTCTAAATGAAGTAGTCCTATCTTTACTGTCTATGTGAAGTAGTCCTATCTTTACTGTCTATGTGAAGTAATCTTATCTTTACTGTCTATGTGAATTACATAGTCCTATATTTACTGTCTATGTGAAGTAGTCCTATCTTTACTGTCTACGTGAAGTAGTCCTATCTTTACTGTCTATGTGAAGTAGTCCTAACTTTACTGTCTATGTGAAGTAGTCCTATCTTTACTGTCTATGTGAAGTAGTCCTATCTTTACTGTCAATGTGAAGTAGTCCTATCTTTACTGTCTATGTGAATTACATAGTCCTATCTTTACTGTCTATGTGAAGTAGTCCTATCTTTACTGTCTATGTGAAGTAGTCCTATCTTTACTGTCTATGTTAAGTAGTCCTATCTTTACTGTCTATGTGAAGTAGTCCTATCTTTACTGTCTATGTGAAGTAGTCCTATCTTTACTGTCTATGTGAAGTAGTCCTATCTTTACTGTCTATACATGAACCTTGGGGTGGAGGAGGGTTGAAGAATGTACTATATACTCCGTTTATTTAGACTTGTCCAGCCTCTCCACCAAATTCATAGTGAGCCTGGCAATAGACATAAATGGAGCTCTCTGATTGGTTGCCGTGACTCTCGCCTGGCCTGAGATATGAATGGAGCTCTCTGATTGGTTGCCATGACTCTCGCCTGGCCTGAGATATGAATGGAGCTCTCTGATTGGTTGCCATGACTCTCGCCTTAGCTGAGATGTGAATGGAGCTCTCTGATTGGTTGCCATGACTCTCGCCTGGCCTGAGACATGAATGGAGCTCTCTGATTGGTTGCCGTGACTCTGGCTTTATCTTTCCGTCTCTGTATTTACAACAACACACATCTCTATTAATTTACGTGTTGCTCGACTATTACATAAAAGTTTATGCATATTGTTTTACATCATTACCCTTTGCAATAATATTTATCTCGTTTGGTGTTGCTTATTCATTCACTACTTTGATAAATTAATTATTCATAGATTTAATCATTGAATAGAAAGACAGTTTTCTTATTATAGTATTTTATCTCGTTTGGCGTTGGATATATTTTGATATTATTATTATCATCTAAGTTGTAATATATCGTTAATACTCTTGTCATAATAGCTAACAATTATTAGACAACAGCGGTGTTTCACTCCTACACGGTTAATGGAATATAATTATTAATATTTCACCCCACAGAAATAAATGGGGTCTGTTAGAACCGTGGTAGGCAGCATGCAGGGTTGACCCAAACAATTTGTGTCAATATTTTTAATGGTGGATATGAGTGGTTCAGGGAATGTGGAAATGTATCTCCAAATTAATAAATTGATCAGAATGGAGTCGGATTTAAACTATAACTAAAAGAAAAAATAGGAATTCTGAGGGTTATTTATTGTGTGTAAGATGAATGTTGTCACGTATGACTGAGAACTAGATATCCCCAGGAATCCAGCTATATCCCTACCATCATATACAGTGTTACAATGTGTTATAGTTCTTGTTCTGGTGTGTGTTGTGTTGGAGGTATAGTTAATACTGTAATGTCATAGTGTGTGTTGTGTTGGAGGTATAGTGAGTACTGTAATGTCATAGTGTGTGTTGTGTTGGAGGTATAGTGAGTACTGTAATGTCATAGTGTGTGTTGTGTTGGAGGTATAGTGAGTACTGTAATGTCATATTGTGTGTTGTGTTGGAGGTATAGTGAGTACTGTAATGTCATAGTGTGTCTTGTTTAATTGGAAAAAGAGCAAGTTAAGAGTGAATGTTTGAGTAATTAGAATGGCCAGTATTCTTTTCATTTAACAATTTCTGTTATTATGTTGTGAAAGAGTAGATAGTCATTTCTTTTGTAAATTAGGTCTAACTCAACAAAGGAAGTTTAAACATTCATTAATTAGTTAGAATAATTAAATAAGGAGTCTTTGCTCTGTTAATAATGAATTAAGATAGGGTGTAAAAGTAAACGGAGAAATCAGTCATATTCAATACAGTCAATATTATTAATTTTTGGAATCAGTCATAAATAAATAAAGGTTGTTAAAATTAATAGACTCTATTGTTTCATTTACACTCTGCATGGTTATTGGCTTCCTGTAAGGCCTTGGTAATGACCATGGGAACAGTTTTTGTTGTTTTGTGTGCTAATGATGGTGCTGTTTTGATCACAAGGGAATATCATAGCATCGAGCTGCCCTTAATTTTTATTTTTAATTATATATGTATATATATTTTTTTTTCACGGGTAATTATATATTTGTTCAAGACAATACCAGTCGTTACAGGAAGTTTAGAAGAAAAGACGTGGTTTGAAATTGTGACTAGACCAGTGGAATATTCCTATAAAAAGTAAGACTTATTTTTATAAACAAAAACATTCCTTACCAGGCAGCACACTCCTGCAACTTTAAACACATGTTCAACCATCAGAAAAATTAGCAATGATGCAGGTGACAATAATAAAAAGTGGCAATAAATATAATGATTTATGATGTACTGATATATGATATATTGGTATATATATATATATATATATATATATATATATATATATATATATATATATATATATATATATATATATATATATATATATATATATATATATATTCTGGTATATATATGATATACTGGTATATTCTGGTATATATATGATATACTGGTATATACTGGTATATGTATTATGTTGGTATGTATATATGTATTATGTAATGTATGTATGTATGATATACTGACACACACTAGGATACAGTTGAATTTTGTTTTAATCTAGGTTCATTTTAAGGTAACATATGAGTTTTTACCAATTTAATGAGTTGCAACACTGATAAATATTATGACGCGTAGAAGAGTTGGTAGCTTGAGTTTCCTCTAATTCATAAAATTGTAAACAACACTGATCGCCCCTTATTATTTACGTTAAAATATTTATACAATCTTTGGATGCACTTTATACATAATACGAGAGTAATAATGTATTGCATATGTATTTACCGTGTTTAATGGAAACTCCTTTCATGACGTCATTACCCCGCGTTGGATGCCACGTGATTGGCTGCAACTCCTGGCTGCTGATTGGCTGGCTTGGGTGTTAAGACCAAGAATGAGAAACAATAATAATGAAAGTTCATTGAAACGTCATCATTTCAGCCGTGACATCAAAGTGATGACGCTTGCTGGAAACCTTCGAATGCAGGAATCTCGTTCAAACTTAAATAATCTCTCCTTTTTCTCGATTTTAATACATGATTTATACATCATACGTGTGTGGTGTTCTCTAAAAGAGTTAATTGATAGTTGTGGATATAGTTTTCATGAATAGTAGACTACTTTGGGTTTCAGAGGCCTTGTGTCACTGTTATTCGGGGATAACTTATTAAATAACAGTTGGATCAGTATGATATTTTGCCACAGATTGTTTCACACCGTCCGCTAATTTTCGGCGATATACTGCAGAACAAAAAGTAGATAATAAGGGCCCTTTACTTAGAGTCGCGAACCTTAAGTCAGACGCCAGCCAGTATTCATGAAAGGGAAACGAACAAAATATCTATGACGTACCACTGAAGCTCCACCCACCCCCCTCTTTCTCTCTATCCCTCACTCACCTTTCTCTCTCCCTCCCTCCTTCCCCCATCTCTCTCTCCCTCCTACCCCATCTCTCTTTCCCTCCTTCCTCCACCTCTCTGTGTATCTTTCTCTCAGACACATACGGCAACAGGTGGTGTGTTTTTGTGGTTGTTCGAATCATGGACGAGTTGTTTCTCAATAGCGACGTGGACTAAGATAAAACGTGTGCTGTGCATTTTGTTTTTATTTTTTTCCAGCAATTATGTCTCTCCTTCCTTTCGTCGTAAACATTGGCATATTAATAAAACCGGCCTACAATCACCCCTCCCTATTCTTACCAACTTTGTATAATTGTCTTACTGTCCCCCTCCTCAATTTTTTTATTGTTTGTCTTATTAACGTAGTCTCCCTCAACGTACTTCCTTACCATATACTACCCTGCCTCCCCCGTCATATTCATATCCTCACGCCTTCCCTACGCGTACATGGCTGAAGGATTGTTGTGTGCTACAGGTGACAGTCACTAAAGCCAAAAAATATACGACTAAATTCATACATTAGATAACATATAGTAGTATAGTTGATTTTTTCTTAAAGCAGGTTGGTGGTCTCTATGGTAGAAGTGACACCTGCGCTGAGTGAGCTGATTTGACTCACTGATTCCTCCCCTTGATATACAAAATATAATACGTCTTTATCATTATAATTGCTTGAAAATAATTACAAAGAGCAATTACAAGCTCTATTCTAAGTTCCACAAATACAGACCTGCAATCGTGAGAATTTGGGACTTGGAACGTTTAGAACAGTCAGCACAATTGCGTAGTTGCCAAAAAAGATAAGTTAAGAAATAGGCTGCACTCTGTCACCACGAACCATTTTCGACCTCCAATATATCCATGTCCTACTTCTTTTAATTAGTTTTAATTTATATCCGTTCAAAGAGTTAAATTATAAAGATCTTTGAAATTAATTATGCAATTCTATTAAGATTCATGACAATCCATAATTTAGCGGCAACAACTTGATTTATTTTATCATGTCCGGAATCAAGAATGGCATTTCGTTAGGCTTAACAGAGACTGTTCAATATAGGCAAAAATGTTAAGTTATCGGATGAACTCAGGCTGTAGCCGAGATTCATTACAGAATAAAAGTGTTGATTCGAACTTTCGTCGAGCAAGTTCACACGAACCATCATTATACACTATTGCCAACAACGTTACTCACCTCTCACAGTGGGGTGGCCCAGGTGGTTGGGGAGGTGGCGGAGTGGTTAGTGTTCTGGACTCATATCCTAGAGGTCGGGAGATCGATCCTCTTCCGATACTCTTCCGATTTGAGTATCAGGCACTAACTATAAGGCCACCGAACATCGTAAAACACCCTCGCTGGTACCATAACACCCTCACTGGTACCATAACAGCTGCAGTATTTGGGAATCACCCTCACTTCCCTCTCTCTGTGGCTGGGTACCAGTTCGGAAGTCGTGACGTGTGTGTGTGTGAACATCAGTTGACCTGGGCCACGATAACGGGCTAGATTAAGCCTATGTCCAGTGTCGGATCATATAAAAAAAAAATAATAATAATAACTTTCAAATGTGACCTTTCATTACTTGCATGAAAAAGAATGTTTCTTTACAGGCTGTTTGCCCTTATGTAGTTTTGTATATCCAGTAGTCTGTGCAGTCATTTTGTTATTCCGAGAAGTTTGTTATCTTTTCTGTTTGCTCTTAATTACTATTTACTTTGACAGTGTGCAATACATCTTTGTGTTTGAGTTATCTTGGCATAAGTAGAAAACACTAATGTACTTCCTTTAACTACTTTAGTACTGGAGACTGAAGATATTAAACACATTATTATTAAATTTGGTAGTGAGAGAAGATCTAATTGGCAGTACAAGGTTGGAAATAAAATCTAATATATAAAACATTCTGTCTGTTTGTGAGTTTAGTTGCTATGCACGGCCTCATCGTTGCACCTACAGTGATATTTTTTACATGATTTTGATCCTTGAGACCTGGGAAGTGTCCTTGGCCTAAAAAAAACGTTTTTAAATGATCAATGGGGGGGTTAGGGGGGGTTCGAACCCATGTGCAGGAGCCGTTTTCTTTGGTACTCACGGTTCCTATTACCCCCTCCCCTTCATGCACGCTTCTCTCTCTCTCTCTCTCTCTCTCTCTCTCTCTCTCTCTCTCTCTCTCTCTCTCTCTCAATTCTTTGAGACAAACTATTCGGTTAAAATAAATGTTATTGATTCTGTGTGTTTGTGAAATTTAGTGCGAGAGAGAATGTGTATATGTGTGTGAGAGAGAAAGAGAAAGAGAAATTGTATGTGTGTGTATTTAAGAGTGAGAGAGCGTGTGTATACGTGTGTAAGAAATAGAGAGAGAGAGAGAGAGAGAGAATAAGCGTGTGCGTGTGTGTGTTTCTATGTGTATGTAGGTGTATGTGTGTGTATATATGACAAGCTGAAGGCTAACCGAAAGATCGCAGGTTCGAATCCCCACTTTCTCAACATAGACTCTATGGTCTCAAGCATCAAGGATGCAGGCAGGCCTGGCTTGCATGCCCAGTTTAGCAATGAATTCAAACCACAAAATGTTGAACACCTAAATTTAATACTAAACATAATAACACATAACGTAACATAATATTACCTAGCCTAACCAATCATAGCATAACATAATGTAACAGTATGATCTAGCATAACCAAACATAGCATAACGTAACGTAACATAACATGACCTAGCCTAACAAAACATAGCATAATATAAAGTAACATAACAGGACCAAACCTAACTGAGGGAAAAGGTAGTTTAAATTGTTCCCTAAGATAATGATAGCCATTGGGGCTTATTGATTTTAGTGTCAATGATCGAGCAACGTCATCATCTGACCACTTTCTCACAGATTCACCTGTGAGAAAGAAATCAATCTGGGTGTCAGTAAACTATGGAAAATGTATGTCTCTCATCTGCTTTTCCACCTCCTCATGAAATGCAGTGATAGGTTTATTGGCATAAGTTTGTTTTGCTTTTTCAAGGTTGTAATCTGATATCAAATTTTTATACTCTGTATTTTGTATATCATTGTCTAAAATTTGTTTTAACAATAAATTTTTAATGTCACCATTTTCTCCAACAACCTCCATTAATCTTTCTATGTTCTAAACTGCCTTCCTTTGCTCGTAATTCCTCTGAATCTAGTTCTAACTGTCTTTTAATTTCTGTTACTTTCTCCAATTTTAGAGACAACTCAGACAGCTGATGTTGTAGGGAATACACACTTTAATTCTCAGAATGTAGAAACCACAACAGGACCAACAAACTGCCAGATTATGTCCACCTGATGAAGCGTCAATCAAGAGGCATGCAACCATACATACAGGTAGGCAGACCCCTTGAGAATCAAGTTACCACACACACACACACACACATCATGAAAACATAACAGAATGAAGCACAAGCATTTAGACAAATAATTACATTATGACCTACTTAAATCCACCAACACGAGGATGGCGTACCAGAAGCTCCTCCAGAACCTGATGGTTCAGCAGGTGTCGACAAACCAAATCAAGTGGCAGGCCCCGGGGCAGCAAGTGTCAGACAGTGGGGCAGGCCAGGCAATAGTGCTCTATGGTGTTAGCACGAGGCGCTCGACACAAGCGACACTCAGTGAAGGGAGGCTCACCCTGCATCCCAGCAACCTGCCATGGTGGCCGGTAGCCAAGCCTCAAACGAGAAGAGACTACATTGTGCCTCCGAACCATGAGGCCTCGACGACGGTAGGAATATTTGTGACGGCAGACAGACTCGTAATGGGTGATGGAGATGCTGCATCCCTGTGTCGCCGTACAGGAAGGAGAGTGGCGGAGCGGACTCTAGAGAGGTAACATGTCAGGGAGAGAGGACGTCCAACACCACGAGGAGGCAGATGGCAGGCTTCCTTTGCGAGTCTGTCAACTGTACCATTGTGACATAAACCTACATGGGATGGCACCCATAAAAAATTGATAGTCAAGTTACGATGATGTAATAAGGCCAAAAACGATAAAATCTGCTGAATAACAGAAGAGTGTGTGGGCTGAACACTAGAGAGGGAATGAAGGGCAGGTTTGGAGTTTGGCAGCATTAACTCCACGTTGACAAACAAGACTAACAGCATACAGTTCACACAATGTTGAGCTAGATTGGTTACAGAGACGACGGCGCTAGAGACTATGGTATCCGAGTGTATGTACTGTATACATAAAGCTCTCACAAATTTGTGGTGAAATTTATAGGTATTTCTCATGTAACATGTTCTCTCGGTGAAGCTTTGGTGGATGTAATCTTTCTAAACTATTAATGTGGACTGAAACTTATAACCAGGGGCCGGATACTCAAAACTACTTAGGAATTCTTATCTCACTTAGGAATTACTAACTTCTCCAGTCGAGCTAAGAACTCATATACTCAAAACATTTAGGACACTGTGGGCAGCCATTTTGTGATATCCCAACTCGCTTGGATATAGGAATACCTCCACCCTCTCCTAAGTGAGTTACAAAGTCCAGCTGGTATCCAAGCTATAGAGTCGAGTACAATGTTTACCTTTGGGCTGCAACCAGCAGCAGGAACCTATCATTACTCTGGACGTAATATCCCTAGCTGGTGGCCTGGTAATTGGTTCGCCCTTCCACTACGATTGACGCGCCATTTTCACTGATTGTCATGCTGATGCGACAATCACCGGAGTTATATGGACATCCTTGGACATTTTTAGCCGGTGAAGGGGACGAAAGATCAGAGGGATTGGTACAGTACTCGTCCACAACTTGTTCATAAATTATGGCGTACGTAATTTCTCACCAGAGACGAACGACAGGCACCACACACTCCTACTCTACATTCGAACTCAGCCTCTACTGTATAGGTGTACTGGGTGGGGAAATGAGCAATACGAGGCGATTCGAAGCTTTCTGATCCTCACACTCTGATCAGAAATTATGTATCACCAGTGTACAGTATAATTATATATTCTTCTTTGTCAGCTTTATTATCTGGTCTTTATACGGGGTCGCTGTCATTGATGAGCCGCTTCCACCTGTTTCTATCGCCTTTCATGTTAGTATCCAGGCTTTTTTCTCTTATATCCACTGTAATGCAAACTTTCCATCTTGTCTTTAGTCTTCCTCTTTTCCTTCTCCCCTGAACTTCTATATCAAGTGCTCTCCTTTCGTCATTTTCTCAATCCCTTCTCATAACTCTTGTGTCTTTTTCTAAATTTCTTTTCCCGTCACTGTTCCTCTAATCCTTGTATTCCTGATCCTATCCTCCATTGTCACTCCACACATCCATCACAGCATCCTCATTTTAGCTACTACCATCCCCCTCTCCCTTACTCATTAAAGAGGGACCGCCCTCTAGGGGCAGTCCTATGTTGGATGGTTGGGTGTTAGGGAAGGGGGTCTCAGCACCGTCGAGGGCACACTTTCGAGCCATTGGGGTTGCTATTAAAAACGAGTGGCCCCGTGGGAGACGAGGTACCCCGCCCATGGCAACCAGCGCTCGGTCCCCTCATCTGTCCGGTCTCCTGGGGCCATTTTAATTAATAATAACAATGTCATATGAATAACGAAAAAACTCATTCTTTTACTCGAGCAGTGGTGACCAGGCCCTCAAGACATCACTCTCTGGTCGTGGTGGTATCCAAAAGACTGCAAATAAGAGAAGACCCAGTATGTCGGGTGTTGTGTCGACGAACCCTGTTAGCGGTTTGGTCACTTTAATATTTACTAATGTGCTTACATCCCTTTCCTATGACTCTATCCACTCCATTTTGAAATGTTTTGGAGTGGTTCTTCGTATCCGAATTACCTATGACAGTCACTAGATTTAATCGGTGCTATATTACTTTTAATAGAAATGGTGCTGCTAAAGCAGCTTTTGAGGCAAGATATTTTCTGACTGTGTCAGATATTCACTATAAGGTTCAGATGATGCGTCCCATAAATATAGTGACAATGACTACTGCTCTAACGTTTTCGATGACTGTGTAGAGCATGTCCCTAAGGAGCGTCACGTTCCTACACCCTTTTGGGTTGTGGCTTACTACAGGGATGGACGTGGTAACCTTATCCATGTTTCCCGGTATCTACAGAAAGAAATGGGAGTACTACCAATGGGCAACATAAAGAAATATGGTAAGGGCGTTTTAATCAGAGCCAAATATCTTACTCAAGCCATGATGCTCCTCAATCTCCCAATTATAGCAAGGGGCGTATATATAATGAAGACCTATATGAATTCTCAGAAGAGGACATTCTTGCTATGTGCCCAGACAATGTCCAACGAGTAATAAATATGAAGGGCAGTAAAAATATGATAATCTTCACTTTTATGGCTCGTATATCCCAGATCACATTAATATTAACTCCACAGTGTTTCTGTTGTTATGATTTTGATCATGGGAGGAGGAACTGCAACAACCGTTACCGGTGTGGTAATTGTTCTAAGGAGAACGATAAATTACTCTGGGTCGATTCCACAGTGTTATTTTATTTAGAGGTGTTGGAACAGTTTATTGCTATTCTCCATTCCAGTCTGAACCCAAAACTGTAAAACTGTGAAATTAAGGGCGCAGCTGTTAGTGATTCCTATTAGCCGTTAGGTGGCTCTGTCGTACCGCGAAAGCCAAAATCTCGTATAAGAGTGGTCCGTCCTCCTACAATGATACTAATGATGTCCTTGGCTAAAGTACACTCGTGATACAAAATTTCTGACCAGAGTGTGTGGAGCAGAAAGCTTCGAATCGCATGGTATTGTTCATTTCCCTACCCAGTACACCTATAGAGACTGAATTTGAATGCAGGATATATGTGTGTGTGTGTGGTTCCTGCTTTTCGTCTCTGGTCAGGGATTACGTATCACGAGAAACTTTTATCTGAGGTAGACATACACAAAGCGACTGGACCAGACAATATACACTGCAGGATATTGAGGACTAATGCTAAAGTTCTTGCCCTTGTCCTGCAGGTTATATTCTCACAGACTTTACAGACCGGTGAACTCCCTCAAGACTGGCTTTTGGCAAATGTGACCCCAATTTTTAAATCCGGAGACAGAACCCTTTCCATTAATTATAGACCGATTTCACTTACCTCAGTCCCCTGCAAAATTTTAGAACACATAATTCATAGACACATAATGGACCATTTTAATAGGCAAAACATACTGACTGACAATCAACACGCTTTTCGGCCAAAACGATCGTGTGAGACGCAGTTACTGGTAACTACTCATGACATCTTGCAGTCTCTCAATGACACAAAAATTAGACAAGTTGACGCCATAGTATTAGACTTTGCCAAAGCCTTCGACAAAGTCCCTCACCAAAGACTACTACACAAGTTAGAATTCTATGGCATACAGGGACAACTTCTTCACTGGATTAGAACGTTCTTGACTATCAGAAAGCAACGCGTAGTTCTTGACGGTAGTCAGTCTTCACCTGTTCCTGTGATCTCTGGGGTATCCCAGGGCACTGACCTGGGCACCCTTCTCTTCTTTTCATATATTAATGACCTCCAACTCTCACTTTCCTCTACCACTAGACTCTTTGCAGACGATAGCTTAGTTTACAGACCAATCAAAGATAGGAATGACTGCCTTCGACTACAGGACGACCTGCACTTGAAGACTGGGAAGTCAAGTGGCAGATGACAATTAGACCAGACAAATGCCATCACATCCGTTTTACCCTTGCCCATAATCCTATTCCACATACATATCAGCTACATAACACCAACCTCAACACAGTCACTTCCCACAAATACTTGGGTGTCCACATCTCAGCGGACATGAGGTGGAACACACACATAGGTAGCATCAGGGCCAAAGCTAGTAGGGGCCTGGGGTTCTTGCGCAGGAACCTCAGCAGGTGTAACACAGACATCAAAATTATTGCTTATAACACTTTCGTTCGGCCACACTTAGAGTATTGCGACACTGTCTGGGACTACTAACAATAATATCAATAAATTAGAGTCCATATGAAATAAATCTGCAAGATGGGCCAGACGTGATTACAAACACACTACATCAGTCACTTTGCTTAAACAAGACACAAAACTAGACCCATTGGCAACAAGAAGACAAATACACAGACAACAGATGATATACAAAATCACAAACAAGTTAGTTGACATAGACAAAGACACATATCTACACCTACAAGTATACGATCCATTAGAGGTAGCCACAACTTAAAATACCATACATACCAGACAAGCACTGATATATTTAGGCACTCATTCTTTCCCCGCAGCATCCAAGAGTGGAATCATCTCCCATCTCATATAGTTAACAGCCCCACTCTTGACACGTTTAGAAATTGGATCACCAATCATTACCTCCCCAATCCTAATCATCAACCCACAGTCCCTGACCCGATCCACACTCATCCTCACCCCTTTCCTAATCCTACCCTGAATCCCTAAATCCCCCGCATATGATGCTGTCCATGAGCAGCCCTCTGTGGGACCTCTTAACTTGAACTTGAACGAGTGTAATACAGTCTACCTCTGGTGTGAGAAAATCTAACTAGTCGATGGCCACGCAAATTTGAAAGATGTGGTGTGGAAACACACGTTTTCTTTTAATTAATTGCGCCGTGGTGTCAATCAACAGACAAACAACAATATATAAGGGTAGGCGGGACCCATGAAAATCCAATGACTACATAGTTACACACACACACACACACACACACGCATCACGAAAACATAACGGAATGAAGCACAAAAATACAGACAAATATTTATATTATGATCTACTTAATAAGGGTGTGTGGGAGTAGGGGGCAGGTTTGGGGGGAGTTGCGGGAATAGGGGGACAGAGACAGGCTTGGTGGGGGAGTAGAAAGCCTGTCCCCTAATCCCGCACCCCCCCAAGGCTGTCCTCCTACTCCGGTACCACCCTAACCCCCCAAAGCCTGTCCTCTATTCCCGCACCCCCCTAACCCCTCCAAGCCTGTCCACCAATCCCGCACCCCCTCAAGCCTGTCCCCTATTCCCGCTCCACCCTGACCCCCCAAGGCTGTCCCCCTACTCCCCACAAGCCTATCCCCTACTCCCGCACCCTCCTAAACCCCCCACGTAAAGCTTTAAAGGGAAATTTATGTAAACTAATTCTCTTATTGGTAAACTGGAAACTGTAGCTGTGATACTGCATGGTATTATTAAACTTTATCTTCCACGAAAGTATACTCCTATTCTTCGTCGCACAGTTCTCAATATTTTGCAATGCGAATATAGCAACGATGAAAACACTTCGTTGAAAAGATTGTTGCGATTCCTCCTAACTATGCCGGGAAACAGATAAACCTAATATAATATGTTACTATACTTAAGTATTTGTTTAGTGGCATATAGTTTCGAATATTCAGTAGTCTACCATTTTACCCCACAAAGTATATCCCGTTAATTGTTTGTACAGCCACAATCAAATAACCTTCAACACTTTCCTTCCATCGTACAAATAAATCAGTTTCTTATCAAAATATAATCATACAACAACACCTTACGTCAACTCAACCCCCTCAATTATTATTATGAGGTGCTGCAAAATCATACAAGTGTTGTCCTTTCCCAAGGATTTACGTCCTTTGTTCAAGGTACGGGCTCATGACATCAGGGGTATTGCTGCATCTTTGGAAGAACAGTTCCATTGCCGAGATATTAAAAGCAGCCTGTTGGAAGACGTAATCAGTATGAGAGACATACAAAGGCAAGAAAATTATATGTCCGCTTTGGGTCTAGTGATCGCTGTTGGGGACGTGGTGGGCTAACCTTCACATCAGCAGAGCCTCTCGCAAGGCAGCAAGTGCCTTATATGTCAGGATTTCTTTTGTTAGTGGCTTTGTGTTCCTCGTCACATACCCCTCAAAACAAATGTTTGGTGAAGTAAGGAAACTTCCAAAGGAAATTAATTGGGTTATTCCTTAGTCTTTCACGCTCTCTCTGACACCTACCTTGGTATACTTTGGCTCCTCGCATACCAGTTCTCAAGATTCATTGATGACATCCTAGGAGACCAGAAGTCCCATTCTGCGAGAGGACGCAATCTCCTTGAAACTCGCATGTCTCTATGCCTAATATAGGTGAGATCAAGAGTTATAATGTGGACCATTCATCCTTTGTCATATTCCATAAGAAGGACATTGAAATTCAGTTCAGGGATACTGTGAAATTCTCGGGGCTGGTATTTGATACACATCATAATATGAAAACACATACCTGAGTTAATTTCATGAATCATCAATATTCATTTAGTTTTTTAACCTTCTGCTCCCACCCATGTTCTTAAAATTGTACAAAGTCATAGTTTTAATACTGAAACTCTGAAAATGTATATATATACAACATTTCTTTGTGTATAGTGGAAGTCACTTTATAGTCTTTGAAAAGTGAATTGCCTATTTAAGGAGGTAATTCTTTTTTGGTACATTGAAGTGCCTTGATTCCTTTAAAGTATGCCTGGAAACAGGACCAGAAAAAGAGCCACGATAATGGAAAAATTGGAGGATTCAGTTGCTCCTGAATTATCAACAAAAATTTCACCCTTAAGGGGATGCGGGAGTAGTAGACAGACTTATGGGGGTAGTGCGGGAATAGGCTTGGGGTGGGTAGAAAGCCTGTCCCCTATTCCTGCACCCCCCTAACCCCCCAAGCCTGTCCCCCTATTCCCGCACCCCTTTAAGGAAATAAATAACATGCTGGACAAATGGAATACTGACAAAGCTGCAAATCACCAAGTTTGAAATGATAGCCTTAGCAAAGCATGAGTGACTTGACATTTACAATTCCTTGGAAAAAGACTTTTACAATTTGCTATTTAAATGTCACAACACCGATTATTTTTTGTTGCTACTTTTAAGGGAGAAGTTTTGTGTTGGTAATTTTGGAGCAACTGCATAAATCCTCCAAACTATTTTTCCAAGCAACAGAAAGAACACCATTATTTTTGCTCTTCTGGTCCTGTTTCCTGGCATACTTTGGTGGAGGAATCAAGACACTCCAATGTACCAAAAAAGAATTACCACCTTAAGAAATAAATTATAATTCCATTTCAGTGAGAAAATACCACTGTTTACGGTATAATAATAGAGGTACGGTCGGCGGCAAATGTCCTGTCGCCACATTTGCCAAGTCCTAAAGTAAGTATGGAAATATAAGTTTTACTGACACGTAAACTGGAAATACAGAGAAGTATATTAATTTACCTCCTGGATATCGTATTTCTGTATGGTGAATGTGTTTATAAGACGATTAACCTTTATGTTATCTTGTAAGAAGTGTTGAGTTAGGCGACAAGACTTTTACCGCCGACTGTACACAAACTATACTGACAAGCCTTAGGAAAAAAAGAATCTGTTATATCTGACCTTTTAACAGTAGGAGCCATCTCAAAAAATGTATTACATTTGCACTTGCAGAAGATATACAGCATGAATTGCATGTTTGTAAACTACAGAAAGATGCACTTCCTTCTTAATAACAAGTGATCTATTTTTCATGTGGACTATCCATGTTGTGATATGTAATTGAAATATCTTGCTATTATTCATTATAATTATTCAAATTTCTCTGACAAAAAGACCCCCCAAACGGGAATTGCCTTGACAAGGTGGGGGGGCTTGCGTGTCTCTATGACCTGGCGAGCTAGGCTAGAGGGGGCTTTGGCCCCTGCTCTGCCCCAATTTTTGGGAAAGAGGGTTTCCCATGCTAGTAAGGTCGCCAGTGAGAGACCAGACTAAATGGTTCCCATGCGATAGGCTGCCAGTACAGGCCAACAGTGCTGCCCTCCAGAGGGACTGCCTTCTAGGGGCAGTCCTATGTTGGATGGTTGGGTGTCTGGGCCGGGAGATGTTGGGGAAGTGAGTCTCAGCACCGTCGTGGGCAAACTTTCGAGCCATTGGGGCTGCTTTTTAAAACAAGTGACCCGTGGGGGAAGAGGTACCCCGCCAGCGGCGACCAGCGCTCGGTCCCCTCATCTGCCCGGTTGGTAGTAGCTCTTGGCTCCTGGGGCCAACAACTTTAATTTAGTGATATATGGATAAAACAAAGCCCAAATCTCTCTCTTGAGCGGTGGTCGACCAGGCCCTCGAGACGCCAAAATCTGGTCATGGTGATGTGCAGAGAGCTGCAAGTATGAATAGACCCAGCAGATCAGATGTTGTGTCAGAGAACCGTGTTAGTGGTTGTGACACATTGATGATAACAAATGTACAGGCATCACTTTCGTATGGCGCTATCCACTCCATTTTTAAGTGTTTCGGAGTAGTCTTTCGTATCCGAATCACTTATGACTGTGATTGTAGGTCTAATCAGTGTTATATTACATTCAATACAAATGCTGCTGCCAAAGCTGCATTTGAGGCAAAAGATTCTCTGACAGTGGGGGATACTCACTGTAAAGTCCAGATGATGCGGTCCACCAATGTAGTAGATAGTGATAATGACTACTGCCCTAACCTCTTTGATGACTCTACAGACAATGTCCCAAACGAACGTCGGGTTCCTCCACCCTTTTGGTTTGTGGCGTACTACAGGGAGGGACGTGGTAATCTTATCCATGCTTCCCGTTATTTGGAGAAAGAAATCGGAGTACTACCAATGGGCCACATAAAGAAATATGGTAAGGGCGTTTTAATCAGAGCCAAAGATCTTACTCAGGTCATAATGCTTCTTAATCTCCCTTGTCCTACTGATAGCATGTTTGAATCTATCAAACCACACCGAACATTCAAATATAACAAGGGGCGTATATATAATGAAGACCTATATGAATTCTCAGAAGAGGACATTTTTGCTATGTGCCCAAACAGTGTCCAACGAGTAACAAAGATGAAAGACAGTAAAAATATGATCATCCTCACTTTTTATGGTTCACATATCCCAGATCGCATTAACATTAACCCCACCTCTTTTGAGGTAAAGCCTTTTGTTGAGCGTCCCTTACAGTGTTTCTGTTGTTATGAGTTTGGTCATGGGAGGAGGAACTGCAACAACCGTTCCCGGTGTGGTAATTGTTCTGCTTCTGACGCACATTTTATTTCTGAATGTCGGTCAGAGAGTTACTGATTTTACTGCAGAGATGCTCATCCCTTGCGGTCTTGCCAATGTAAGATGTACCTCCTTGAGCAGGATATTCTCCACTTGGCTAATACCCAATTCATTAGTATTGGTAGTGCCAGACGGCAACTCAACTTCAGGCGACAGAAGGATGGTGGTGTTAAGACATACGCCTCCACCCTTCACCCCAAATCAGTTGCAGCACCATCTCAACCCTCTCAAGAGGCAGCAGCTTTATACTCCAATGAGAGTGTTACTAAGGTAACACTACATAATACCTTCTCTCATTCTGGTGACTCTTCAACTGATGACAATTCTGCAACTTTAGCTAAAGGTGTCCATGTGGTAGAGGTTCACGCAGCCACACGCTCTCCAAAAAGGAAACTTAAGTCACCTAAACGGTCACAGAGACGTCTTCATGGTTCCTCTGAGGCACTTGACTCAATAGATGTTCCTCCTTATAAGGCAACCATCTCTGAGGACTCATCCGTAGTTTCCTCCCAATGTCACCAGAAGCATTCTCTGATGAATCTCTTGATTCAACAGAAGTTCCTCCTCGCAAGTTTCCTTCGGGACCATCAGAGGAGCGTGAAGTTAATGTGGATGCCACTGATGTCCCGACTTCAAAAGATTCAGTTTCTCCTCCGCCTGTATTATGGATGTTGATGTGACTGCCTGTGTCAGTGATACCACTGCTGCACAGGACCATACCAATGTAAATGTTTCTAAAAATATCCCTGCTCATATATCTTCATCTTCTTCAAACATATCAGATGCTTCAGGGACTCGTCAACGGGTCCCAATTACTGCCCCAAGTATTTCTCCTCGGGTTCGCTCTTCTAGTGGCCCAGGATTTGACAAAACGTATCGTTTGAGTAGACCCTCAGGTCGAGGTGGTAGTGGGAAGTACCTCCATGAGGCTTCCCAAATACCAGGTCCAAAGTAACACTGTTCAAGGTCCTTCAGTGGAATTGCCGTGGCCTGCGTGCTTCTTGGGAAGAACTGCGCATTCTTCTCTCTAGCTTCTCTCCTGCATGTGTTTCTCTTCAAGAGACAATGCTTGGGGATTGCATTCCTGCCAGTCCTCCAGCATACTCTGCATTTTATTCCAATTCATTTGAAGGGCAAGGTCACCATGGTGGCTCTGCCATCCTAGTTCGTCGAGATATTCCATACACGAGCCTGGAGCTTGACACACCGCTCCAGGCTGTTGCTGTTGAGGTTTTTATGGAGCGCCCCTACACTGTGTGCAGTCTATACCTTCCTCCCAGTGTTATAGTAGAGAGGGGTGATCTCAACCGTCTTGTACGGGACCTTCCCTCTCCATTTATTTTAATGGTCGTCATCCTCTGTGGGGTGACAGTTCGGTCTACCCCAGGGGTGTTTTATTAGCTTCTTTTATTGAGGATGAGGGATTAGGGGTTTTAAATATGGGAGATGTGACACATTTTAATAGCCCATCTGGGACTTTTACCGCCATTGACATTTCTCTTTGCTCACCCAGTGCTCTGTTAGATTTTACTTGGAGAGTGTTGCCTGATTTATATACTTTTAGAAGGTAACAAGTACGAACCACAGTCTCGTCTTCTTAGGTGGAAATTATAGAAGGCTGACTGGCAGTTTTTTAGAGAGCTAACTTTTGCAGTCTCTTCAGTAGCCAATTTTGGGAGCTCTAATGAGGCTGTAACATATTTCACTGATATACTCCACTCAGCCGCTCTCAACTCTATCCCTAAGACTTCTGGCTTCTTTCCCAAACGTCCTGTCCCTTGGTGGTCACCAGTCTGCACCACTGCTTTGCGGGAGAAGCGCGCTGCTTTCTCTCACCTTCGTCGCAATCATGGGGACCCAACTCTTTTAGAGGACTTCCGACGGGCAAGGGCCCGGGCTAGACGAGTTTTAAAAGAGGCACGACGTGCATCTTGGAAGGCGTATGTATCTTCAATTAATAGTAAAACTCCACTCACCCAAGTGTTCAGGAGAGTCCGTAAGATGGCGGGGAAGTTTTCTTCTAGTTCTCCACCTGTACTTAAGGTCAATGGAGTTCAGATTATGGATAGTTTGACTGTGGCCAATACCATGGCGGAGGCTTTTGCTAGAGTCTCCAGCCGTGACTCACGACCTCTGGCTGTGAGACATGAGTTAAGAGCCAATGAGCACACTTCCCTGGATTTCTCAGGGAACGAGAATGAAAGTTATAACCATATATTCACCCTGAGAAACCTGCATTCTGCTCTCTCTCTTTGTGGGGACACTTCTCCTGGGCCAGACAACATCCCATATGCAATGTTGTGACACTTGGGTGAGGAGGCAATTTCATTTCTCTTAGCTTTATATAACAGAATCTGGGTGGAGGGTGTCTTCCCTTCTGGGTGGAGGGTTGCTACCATCCTTCCTTTCCCCAAGCCAGGCAAAGACTCTAGTGTTGCCCTCAGTTACCAACCGATTGCGTTGACCTCATGTCTATGTAAACTATTTGAGAAGATGGTGAATGTCAGATTGGTAGCCTTCTTGGAATGGGGTGATTTTCTGTCTCCGTCCCAGTCGGTTTTTCGTAAACATCGTAACACTACAGATGCTCTGGTCAGGTTGGAAGCTGCTGCATGTGAGGCCTTTGCACGACATCAACACCTTGTCTGTGTATTCTTTGATTTTGAGAAAGCGTATGACACTACATGGCAATATGGCATCCTGCAGCAGCTCCATGTATATGGCCTGCGAGGTCGCCTTCCACGATTTCTTAAAAAGTTTCTTAGTGGTTGTAGTTTTTCTGTAAGGGTTGGTAGTTTGGTACAGCTCTCTCAGCATCTGTTGCACAGGAGGAGGGCGTCCCCCAGGGAAGTGTCCTCAGTGTTACATTTTTTGCAGTAGCAATTGATGCCATTGCCTCATCCCTTCCGGATGGTATAGCCAACTCGATGTATATTGACGACCTAGCAGTCTGGTTTGCTGCCTCTCGTATGTCAGTGATGGAGCAGCGCATGCAGCTTGCCCTTGACAGAGTGTCTGATTCTTATAGATTTCGATTTTCTGCTGCCAAGACGGTTGCTATGCACTTCTGCCGCATCCGAGGTGTCCATGTATGGTCATCGAATATGTTCCGGTTTCACCTTCATTAGAGGGCTATTTATAATAACTTACTTAATACTTACTTATATAAGTCACTTAGACACTCAGACTTACACCCATCACATGATGCTCCAATACTGCTGACCTACGCTTGAACAGGAAGAGAACGGGACTCACTCTCTGTGAGAACCACTAACACACCAGCATAAAGTGATGACACAGGTCATGTAATACACAAGGGACGCGCCCTAGTTGCGCTCCTATAGTTTCAGTTAGCTACTGATAACCGATCCGATAACAGGTTACTCTAGCGTGTAATCTCTCTTAAAGTTAGCTTCCTAGCCTAGCTTAAACCCATGCAAGCTACATATTGTGACTCTGTATACAAACTCGTGTTATAAATAAAAAGTGAGTAAACTACTTTAACCTTGTTGTATCTTCTCAAACCATAATAGTTATAGAAAACCTAATAATTAAAATCAAACTCCAAAGAGACAACAAAGACAACAAACCAGTCGCCAGCCACACTACCTACATCGACTCATGTTTGGGAGTAAGTAAGTCTTTCTTACACCAGAACATTTGGTGAACAGCGGTGAGGATACGAAATAAATGGTTTATAATAAAAGAGAAATACAAAGTTACAAAAGCAAGGAATCCGAGAAAAAAGCACAAAATAATATAAGGGATAAAAAGAGAAGTAAGAGAAGTGAAGTTAAGCGAGACAGTGAAGAAGAGGTTACAGGAGTGAGAGGGGAGTGATTGCAAGAGGTCACACTGCAAATGTATGAAAGGAGACGAAAACCATTACGATTAATTGAGCCAGAACAATTAATTAGAACCCAAATCGGGATGCCGAGTATTAAAATCTCCCATATACACCATACCACGCACTGTTGGAGGAGGAAGAGCCTCAAGAGTGAGTCAAGCTGGGCTAGAATAGACATTACATAATTGGAGTACTCCATTCCCAGGTAGAACCTCAAATAGCTGAAAGGTCATGTCAGGATCAATGGAGGTAAGGAGAAGGTGATGTGGCAAGGATCTATGTATGTAAGTCAGGAGACAATTCCTTACCAGATGAACATATGACACATAACCTGAAAGGGGAGGAGCTTGCCCAGCAGTGAGTGGCCTTCCTGGAAATGGTTCCTGAAGAAAAATAACACTGGGATGATGACGAAAAACATATGTCTTGAGTTGAGTGAGCTTAGCATAACTGGTGATACCACATACATTCCAGGAGATGACATCCAGCCGGCAATCACATAGCAAACTTTGTATTTGGAGGAAGAAGTCCAGTGAGCGGGGACAGATGGGCGACTTGGGGAGGGTGATGAACCAGGAGAAGGGACTGACTCGAAAAGCTTTTCTAGGCGAGATGCAACAGTATCCATCTTTTCGGTAAGGGTAGTGACAGTTGAGATGATGGCCTGCTGAGCCTCGACCAAGGTGGAGAGTTTGGAGTTATTGGCAGCCTGAGCGGCAACCAGCCCATCAATCCTGGCTTCAAGGGCAGAGAAGCGGTTCTCGAGGGCCGTACATTGTGCCATGAGGGTACATTCATGCCACAGCCCCTGGCTGATGGCATCGTGGATACTTCCATCGAGACGTATCCTCAGGAGGTGAAGACTCTGAGGTGGAGGCAGCAGGACGTGATGGTTCATCCCTGACAGGACACGTCTTGGAATCATGTTCGGCGACACACCATGCACACTTCGGCCTGGCAGAACAGTACCGGGAGATATGCCCAACTCCCCAGCACCTGTAGCACCAAGGCTGGTCATTATTAAGTTTCTTCACCTCACACGGTGGAAGACGTGGGAGGAAATCAAAGGAAATCTCATTTGGAGGTGGATCAGGTTGACTCCAGACAACAACAATACTTCTAATGGGGGAACCATCTTGGAATAACCGATGGGCAGAGTACACACCAGGGTATTCCTTGGCATGTTTCGGGTCTACATCAATCGGAAAACGGGTGAGGATGTTGCTGGGGCACTTACGAAATCTCTAGGGTGAGTCTTCAAGAATGAGAGCCAGAGACAAAAATTCACCAGCCTTGACTCTATCAATGATGTCCTGACGCTTCCTAGAGATGTAGACAAACCGGGAGGTGACAGCAGCCATCTTGACTACAGCTAGTTCACACTGCAGCTGGAAGGTCCTGTATGTGTGGTGCCTGACGTTCGTCTCTGGTCAGGGATTACGTATCACGAGTGTACATTTTGTATCTTATTTTTTATTACTTGGTGAACTGTACACTCGCAATCCAAAATATGTATCCAGACTTGCTTCGAACAGCCTGATAGAGTATTAAGCAAGCTCAAGCATATATTGTATATATGAAACAGAATAAGCATTTTAGTTGGTTCACTAGTATGTTAAATGATGCGAAACTTTAACAACAAGACCTGGATACAAATTTTGGATTACGAGTGTACTCATTTTCATTGGTGTTTTCTGTTACTGACATGTTTTGAGTGATAATAGTTTTACTCCAGCCTAACCTTATTTGTAGCTATATGTAATCTAACCAAGATGATGCTAGTTTTGCCAAAGTTAGGTTTTCTGAGATTATTAGATTGATAGGTTATTTTTGGTAATGGTGAATTAGCAAGTTCATACTGATATGGTTTGTAGGGTTAGTGTGCTTCTGTATATGTAACCAGTTTTTTTGTATCATTTACCTTATTTTTCCTATGTATTATACCAATTCTGTATATCCCTTTTTCAATTAGAAATGTTTGAAGGAAGAGGAAATTATCATGTCTCTCTTATGAACCAGTAGGACTTACAACTTAAGATGGTAATTTTTTTTTGGTACATTGTAGAGTTCCTTGATACCTCCAAAGTATTTTAGGAAACAGGACCATTTGAACCAAAATAATGGTGTTCTGTTGCCTGGAATAACACAAAACGTCTCACTTAACCCCTGCAGACCGGAGGGGGGGGGGGGGTAGTTGCCTCCCTGCTCTACCCAGCCGCTAGCGTCAACATTCCTCGATTTCCCCTAAATTCACAACGCTCTCACTCTTAACCTATATAGTGAACTGACTTCAATATAGTTTCTAACATACCTTCAACTCTTCCTCTATCGAATGGTACCATCAGGAGGGCTGTACGATGAGTAGTTGTGGAGATAGGGCGAGTTGAAGTGGACCATCTTTGTGCGCGAATCAGCAGTGTGTCTGTGTGTACGCGCGGGTTGACTCAATTGTGGCTATAGTGTCCAGTTGCCCGTGAAACTCCCTTATCTACTCACTCGTATTACTACTATTATGTATAGTATGTCATGATTATGTAACGACTCGAAAAATAGGTGAATATTAATCCCACTGCTTTACCACCAGTGTAACGTCCCGAATAATAGAGGTGAATGAATATTTCACGAGTGTTAACACAAAAAAATAATAATGTTGTTGGTATCTTTTTAGCTTTCCTCGCTCTGGCCAGGCGGTAGGAGAATCAAGAATATCATTGGAATGGGGCAAAGAAACGACAAATCAACTACAAAGTTCACCCGGGATTTATTAATTTTCCCACAAGATATAAATTAAATAGAATCACAGAAATCACTAGAAAAATAATGGCGAACTTTCCCCTGAGGATTATATATATCTGATACTGAGATCGATGTTGATTAGAATATCCCTTATTACTAGAATAGACCAGAATTAAACCTCATAACTACAATTGAACTCGACTTAGAACTACACCTAACCCTAAACTGAACACTTGTACACGAGATAAGTTCCACCAGGGAATAGAAATGACATAAAAATTAATAATACTGAATAGAAATTATCACAGAACTTAAACACTCAACTGACTCGCTGATTATACACAGAAATAATCGAAAGAATCACACATAGAATGGAATATTCACGGCAGGTAATGTACCCTGTACCATAATAGAAATAAACTTAGAACTATACTTAAGCCTACAAAAACACTTGAACACTAAATAAATTAAGAATTATGAATGAAAGAAATTACATAGAAATTGATACACTGAATAGAAATGACAGCAGAACTTGATCAACTCGACTAAACTCGATGAAATGAACACACACAGATATACAACGCATGGCAGACAATGTACCCTGGACCATATTATGACTAATCGAAAATACACGCAGAAATAAAGACACTAATGCACTAATGCACAGCAAGCAATGTACCTTGAACCTTGTTACGAAATAACTCAAATACACCTAATAACTAATGTCCCAGAGATATCATTGACTGACTAGTGCTGATGGACGCCACCTGTCCCGAGGGGGGTAGAAGAAAGAATCAAATCAATCTCACTTTATCACTGTCATCTTAGGATAAACTACTAATTAACACACAACAAACACTTATTTGACATTTACTTTACTGATATTGAATATTATTATCACCTTAATCACTTGATTACTATAAATATTGCCGACGTATTGTCGAACGTACAGTTGGACACAGGAATTCGAGGAATAGCCCAAGTGAAAGATGGTCAATTTCTCCCAATATCAAGTTCGTTAGTGCAAAATAGGAGACACCAGGGGCAGAAGTCAGTATTGAGAATGGTAATAAAAAGCAACTGCCTGATAATAGACACTGGTTACTCAAATGGGACAACTATATTTCACCTGGGGTGTAGCACAATTCCTGTGTCCAACTGTACCTGTCCCGAGGGGGGTAGAAGAAAGAATGAGTTTATCAAGCTTAGCGAAATATTGGAACATTAATTATTTTTGTCAATAATTCTCTGAAACTGTCAATTACTTTTGTAGTGAGTTTTAAAAATAAGATAGGAGATTGGTGAGTCAGGTAAGTGATATTGGAGGTTAGTTAACTATACATTATTGCTAATCTGGGAAATACAATACATTATTTTGAAGACTACACTCCCCGTGATTGATTTTGATGCTAGCTGATGCAATAATCGTTAAATAACAACCTCGATTGTTATCACATCCTGATCAACCCTTCTCCCAAAATACATACACATAATTAATTTCCTACGTATTATAATAACTAACATGTCCATAACATATCTATATATACATATTTCATTACAGTAATTACTACTATCACGTTTTCTTTCTTCGTCCGTAAATATAACTATCGAGGATGGACGAATAAAAAGGGGTAACTCAAAGAGACCCATTGAATAAAATAAAACGAGCATTACAATTACAAAACTAAAAATAGTATGAACACTTGTAGGTATATATCATCGTGTAACTGTCACATAGAAAATGATAAACAAACTGATTTGTACCGTAGGAAACACGTATATTTACTATCACTCTCCTTTGCCTGGGCGTATTTGTGGTGTTATTTTCTTATTACTACCAATATGTATTATGTGTCATAATCTATACACTAAATAATAATTTGTAACCTTTTAGGAATATCATGGTGTCACTGTCACGTAGGCCTACATATATTCACTATGATGTTGTCTTACGATCGTTAGAGCACAAATTCGGAAGAGGGCAAATACTTAAAAATAGCCCAGCCATCGTGGCGTCCCAGATTTAACTGATTGGATAGCGGATCGATATTGTGAGTGTGTTTACTAGCCCGGTGACAAGAAAAACAGCCCTACATAGCTGTAAATGGCGCTAAATAGCTATGACGGTCTATCGCATCAGCCGGTCACTAATGTATGACGGTCTATCACGGCAGCCGGTCTCTAAGGGTTAAACGACTGATTTCCTCTCCAGTCGAACGAGTTATGGGTTTTCCAGTTACAATACAGTACTTATGTTCCAACTGAGTGGGCGTCAAAATACTACTTAGATTAGCTCTCATATTACACATTATATCATTTAGCTTGACATATTAACTCTTTACGAAGTTTCACAACGTTTTCATGATTCTTCGTCCGAATGACAACTCCCTCAATTATTATCAGGTGCTGCAAAATCATACACATTGTCCTCCTTCATCAAACATAGAATTTCTTTATGAAGTTCCTCATTTTCTCTCCTGAGGTGATTTGCTTGTAACATCAGCTCCTCCGTACTTACTGCTATACAGAAGTTCTGTCGCCTCATCTGCTTCACCAAGACGCATAGTGTTCATGGACACGAGAAATACACATGATTTCTACACCTAATAATCTCGAGTCTATGAACATTGCGTGCCTCTGTGAAGCAAGTGAAGCGACAGGACATTTGTCGCTGACTGTACTTGCTGCTTCACTTCCTTCCACTGGATTCTCTGCCAAAATATACAAGGGTCATATTTACATGTATAACAAGAATAATAAAGTATTCTCAAGTTATTTTTTAATGTACTGTACAGCCACAATCAAATATCCACCGACACTTTCCTTATATCTAATAGGCCTAAATATCTTGGTAATAAAGAACAACACGTGTATGATATTGCAGCACCTCAGAATGATAATTGAGGGGGTTGAGTTGACTTAAGGTGTTGTAAGATTATATTTTGATTTGATAATAATTTATTTTCACGATGGAAAGAAAGTGTTGGTGGTTATATGATTGTGGCTGTGCATGGTTTGTATATTCACTGAAAACTAATCCTATCAGGAAATGAAATAAAAAGTACGCCTTATAACTGTCAGTGGATTCATTATTTTACTCTTAATTTTGCAAGAACAGTGATAATTTACATCCCAGAAATTTCATTAAATATATACATATAGTACAAACAAAATAAAACATCCACCGACACCTTCCTTCCATCGTGCAAATAAATCAGTATCATATCAAAATATAATCTTACAACACCTTATGTCAACTCAACCCCGTCAATTATTATTATGAGGTGCTGCAATATCATACACGTGTTGTTCTTAATTACCAAGATATTTACTACGATGGAAGGAAAGTGTCGGTGGTTATTTGATTGTAGCTGTACTATCCCTGGTCTGGAAGAGAAGGCATTAATATTGTATGGTACAGTAAACTTCCCTGGATCTAGAATGGTGAGAACTGAGCACGGTCTGGCAGCCACGGACATGCGCCAGTATTTCATCACATCCTCATATGAGTAGGAATATAAAAGGAACCGAGATTCGTACTGAGCTTTATAGTCAAACAACTACCTACTGCATCTCACTTCTAGATATTTTACTTCTTCCATGCACCGTGAGTTAATTGTTTAATACACATACACATACGATATATATATATATATATATATATATATATATATATATATATATATATATATATATATATATAGAGAGAGAGAGAGAGAGAGAGAGAGAGAGAGAGAGAGAGAGAGAGAGAGAGAGGTACCGTACTTGTTTCGGAAAGGATACAATTATTAATATAATCCTTCTTCAAACACAATGGTTACATGGTAATGTATTGTAATTGCCACCAAGTTTGGTAGAATGCACTGTTATAATTTTTGTAACTTGTACAGATGTAGTCTAGGAGATCTTTACAATATTACTTGCAAGTAGAATTATCTTTATACTTTATGGAGAAGGCTGCATTGAGACACCAGCCAAACAGGGCAGTACTCCTCTAGGGTGAACACTGGACTAGTGATAGAGAGGGTTGGAACTCACATTTCATCTGTCTCTCTGTTCATCTTTGCTGATCTTTTTCATGTCTCATATACACTGAGGGTCGATTCCACGGTGGTATTGGTTTGTTAGCTTCCCAACCAACTACACCTATAAGGCTTCGTTATTGTCCAAAAGCTGAGTATCCACATTCACAAAATCTATGAAACAGTAAGATAATAATGATCACTGCATAGTTTGCCCTCCAAATTCATTAGATAAATCACTCATAAGCCATATACAGTAATCTCTCAATTATTATCAGGCGTATAGCAGCCGAGACCGCGTCGGATAATGTCAAAAGACGTATAATACATCACTACCTCCCCCACCACCCATACCTCCTTCCTCCATAATTCATGAGTTTCTACTCATGCAAATACATTTCCTCAGTGTATATTAATTACACCGCCCCAACCCGAAGGGGGGCGGTGTATGGTTTTCGGTGCCGGGTATTTATTTATTTATTTATATATTTATCTGTTCGTATGTTAACAGTCTAGCGTCCACAGGCTTAGCCGTATGATGTTCATTTTTTTTCTATTGATAGATATTCATCAGATAACAAAAGGATTTACTTTTGGGCAAAGTCGCTCTAATGTACACTCGTGATACATAATTTCTGACCAGAGTGTGAGGAGCAGAAAGCATCGAATCGACTGGTATTGTTCATTTCCGAACCCAGTACACCTATAGAGGCTGAGTTCGAATGCAGGATGTGTGTGTGTGTGTGTGGTGCCTGCCGTTCGTCTCTGGTCAGAAATTGCGTATCACGAGTGTATAGTTGCTGTTTAAGGGGCGGTGTTGCCATCGGATGATGTCTTGTTATTCTTTGTAATTTTCTCATACAATCACTTGCACTTTTCACCATATCAAATATCTGTACCGGGATATGTGTTAAAAGTATGAAAGTTTTGCGAAGTTGTTCACTATAAAGGGGTCAGGCTTATCTCGAGTGTATCAAGCGAGCGTGAGCGTGAGTGATAGTGGGGTGGAAATTTCAGTTATCACTAAAACTAATTTGCATATAGGTACGTCTAATAGGTGGGAGAGTGTGGGTGGCCCAGCTGTACGCGAATCGCATAGGCATATGTGACGACGCACCTGGAAAATCCCCACATAGGCCACTCGGGCACCAAAATTGAAATATTTATTACCACTTTAAAAAATCCTGACTATTGGGATTTTCTGTATATTACAATTCGTATCAAGCATATTAAATGCATATTACAATTTGTATTAAGGTATTTGCAAGCGACTCTGTAACTGAGATGAGTGTTGACATCGTTTGTTTACTTTTAATAACCATACGCAGCTGTTTCCTTCTTCTTTCTGTTACCGAGAAATAACTTCCTTATTTATATCGAAGGATATGGCCTTCCGTTTTATAAATGCACGACCTGGCATGACCGAGTGTTGAAACTTGTAATTACTAAAAACGAGCGAGTCACACAACGCAGGCTAGTAGAGTGATTGGAGACTGAGGGTAGGGGGAAGTAGGGGAAGGAGCGTGAGAGAAGGGGTGGGAATACACTCACCCACACTTCACAGACGACAGTGATATAATTTCGTGGCACGTTCATTATGATTTCGCTCGTTTTGTATAAGTTGCCATAAATTACACCAAGACGAATACACTCCCGTTTTGTTCGGTGAAAAGACGGATAATGCATCGTGCGACGAAAGGATTTCGTGCGGCGGATAATGTCGCATGACGGATAGCACGACGACGGATAATTGAGAGATTACTGTACACGGCTAACATTTTTTCGTTTACGTACTTACAAACCAATACCAACCACTGTGGAATTGAGTAGTCCAACATATTTCCAAAGACACCAATCACTCTCTTCCTATTTTTAATTAATATAAACAAACACTCTACACATCACACCCTTTATAGGGTAAATAGTTGTCTGTATGCTTGTACTTCATTGTGTTATGTTTTCGTGATGTGTGTGTGTGTGTGTAATCATTGGATTCTCATAGGTGCTGCCTACCCGTATGTATGGTTGCAACGCAATTAATTAAAAAAAAAACATCAACAGACAGCAACCCCTACTCATTCTCCTCTTACTTTCTCTATCCTCAGTTTCGTGCCAAAGGCGGATGTTGCGTATAAAAAATTCTCATAGAACATCTCGTACCTGTTATAACCCAATTATTCATGCTATGGATTTATGACATCAGCTATACTCTGTTCAAAATTTGTGTTCTACTCGCCTCTATCTATCTATTTCTATCTATCTACAGCATCTCTATCTATTCTATCTATATATCTATTTTATCTATCTATCTATCTATTTCTATCAATCTATCTATCTATCTATCTAAGCATAAGAGGCCAGTGGAACACAAATTTTGAACAAAGTATAGTGTAACACTCTGTATTATCACACAAGCCAATTTGATAAATTCAATGAATAGAAAATATTAAAAAAATCTTTATTGATACCCTAGTGTCATCAACAAGAAAATTGCCATGGGGGTACAGTTACCGGCACTTGTAACTGGTACAGTCCGCCTTGTCAGTCCACTTCTCCTGTACTAGTGCTGGCAATTGTAAAGTTGGCTCCAGTCCCGCGTTGACCACTGCGCGTTGCAAATGTTGAGCCACCCAGATATTCGAATCCCGAACGAAACGAAGCACTCATGACCGAGTGAGATGGAGGGAGGGACGACTGAGTTGGGGAGATGGAGGTCATGAGTGCTTCGCTTCGTTCGGGATTCGAATATCTGGGTGGCTCAACATTGGCAACGCACAGTGGTCAACGCGGGAGTGGAGCCAACTGTACATGTAATAGACTTAACACTATACCATCAGACCTCGGCCAACTATGGCCCACCCTCGATGAAATGCCCAGAATTTAACTAGTTTTTAAAATAAACATTGTAGGAAAAAATATTTCTGACTAAAACGTAAAGAATAAATCCTAGCACATAATTACTCTCAAATCCAGTGTCTCTAAAATCGCATAACCTATATTTTATGAAATTCTAAAATTTCCAGAATGAATCAAAACAAAAAAGAACGAAAACCAGTGAAACTTCAGTAGACTGGCAATACTGTTTTTTTTTTATCATTGTCAGCAGAACTTATCTCTCGCTATTATTAATTTTCGAAATACATAAACTTGATAACATTAAAACAATATTATCCCTCGCTGAAAATCAAATTTTCTTAGTTCTTTTTTACATTTATATAATACTAGTAGTGATACACGACGTTGTCCGGGTGAAGATCCTACATGTGGTTTTGTCAATAAATTTCCTCTTATTATTTTTATGTGAACTTATTAGGAAGGTGGGAGGAGTCCATTATCTGATGTGGTTGCTGGTCCCCCAGAGAAACCATGCCAGCTTTACAACCACAAAAGTTATCCATGACGCAACTACAGCATTGTAACAGCCACAATTAAATAGCAAGGCCCGAGTGGCGAATTGGTAACAGCCTTCGGCTTGGGCTGCAGGGGTACTGGGATCGACCCCCCCCCCCCCTCCATTGGTCATTTATAAACTCTTTTTTCACTGTCCTTAGATTTAGTATTAAATTTAGGTGTTCAACATTTTGTGGGTTGAATTTATTCCTAAAATGGGCATGCATGCCAGGCCTGCCTGCATCCTTGATGCTTGAGACCATAGAGTCTATGTTGAGAAAGCCATAAATGTTTTGTTGTTTTAAACCGATAATTCAAGAAACACATATCCATCAAAGATAAAATTAGACCGAGGACATTCCCGGGACTACACCTGTCAGAATGTTGTATCATTTGTCAACATATTTAGCTCCGGACTAAGCCGAGAGCTCAAGGTCTAATCGTAATTATTCTTGTTCTTCTTGGGGCGACCACTTCTTAAAAGTGGTTCAACTGACTCACTCACTCACTCACTCTCTTCCTCCCATCCATTTTCTTTTACCGACATTGAATCATTTATCCGAGGGGTTCACCCTCAATAAAAAGGGTTCATTTTCAAAATTTCAATATAACCATATGAATACGAAAATCGAGATAAAACATAATTAATATTTTTGAGACCTTTACATATGGATATTTTATTATTTCACTTGAATCATTAAGAGCCGGAGCTTTTGAAGGGTTTTCCTTCATGTTCTTGTTTTTTAAATATTGTACCCCCACCGGAGATTCGAACTTGAGATTTTTCGGTTAAGGCCAAATATCAGCCTTTGGCTTGGGCTGCAGAGGTACTGGGATCGAACCGCCCACCCATTGGTCATATAATTTTTTTTCACTGCATGCCCATGGGCTATCCGGGATGACTCTTAACATCCACTCTGCCTGTCGGGGCGTTTTACCAAAATAGCTCTATTTCACTTACTCTCAACGTCTAAACTACGATACTGAACAACTTAAATTTGGTCGTGTACTCACCACCAACTTTTCCTCTTTCCAATAAAACCAACCCCAGCTCTCTACAACTCTCCGTTGCCGAGAAATTAAGTGAGGAATGAAGGGTAATTTCTCGGGTGAGCGCGGCTGCGTTCGGGTACATGTAGGTGGCTCTGACGACAACTGAACGCGGCCCGTGCGGGTGGCAGTCAGTGTTGTAAGTAAGCATGGCGCAACACAGAATCGGACACGCACGAGAAATTTAATCCACATCCATCCATGTTCACAGTCAGTAACACACTTACTGACGATGGTGATTTGTAGGGCTGGTGGTGAAGTATAGCCAAGTAAAAAAAAAACGCCAAATTGGGCTCGCAAATACCGACATTGGCAATAGCGGTGCTTCATCCCGCCCGGTCACCACATAGCAGTGGCGTACAACACGACCCGGGCACTTCCTGGGGGCGTCTATGACCACAATCCGGACATTAAGGGTTAATACTATTAGCTAAAGATAAAAATGCATGAAAAAAAAGTTGATTTTACTGAAAGAATAACAAATCTAACATGAAATGTGAATGCTAAAAGCTGTATTTGAAAGATAAATTATATAATGAAAGTAAATAACATAATTTCTTAAAAAACATAAGCAGAAGTTAACAATACTTTAGACTGAAACCTACACACAAACCACACAACTAAAACCATACATACACTCTAATAACTCTGTCACAAAATATAACAACTTAAACTACACTAATCACTAAAAAAAAAAAAAAAAAAAAAAGACGTGAAAACAAATCACCTTTTCTCGATTGCCTTTTTAATGTTCACCAAAGTTTCTGATATTTTGGTTATATTTTCTGCAAAATCCATCCAAATATCCCTTATAGTCTTATGGAAAACTAGTATATCTTATCTGGAGGTAGCGTAGCTTCTAGATAAGCTATCACACCTCTAGCAGACCTAGAGGAAGGGTGACTTGAGGCTACAGAGCTGTGGTATGAATACTCCTCACTTGGTAGAGGTTCTACCAGCTTCGGCAAGCTGTCGCCAGTCAAAACCTCACAGTCTTCCACTGTAACTGGCCCAAAGTCCTGCCAACTGGGCCCACAGTATTGCCAACCCCTTGATACTTTTTCGCCCTCGGGTTAGCAAGTTGGGATAAAGATATTACTCAACTACTTGAAGCTTTTATTTGTACTTTAATATTATATAAATAAATAAATAGCCATTAGGTATTCATTTAACTAAAAAAGACGATAATATTGTCGGTCATCATCAAATCTAACTGGCATTCTATAATTTATTATCCCTTCACTTTACATGACTTCAGTTACATAACAAACATGAGATAGGAAGGTAGCAGCCTCGCAGTCTCTGCTGTTATATTATAGTATTAGTGAAATTAGTAGGGAGGGAGGCAGGCAGGCAAGTAAACAGATAGAAAGAGAGCAGATAGGCAGGCAGGCAGGCAGCAGGTAGGAAGGAGAGCCAGGCCCCTCACTTCCCTCTCCTGCCCCTATCCCCGTCATTTGAATTATTTTTTATAGTTAATTTTATAATAAACCTTTACCATACTATGTAACTTACACAACATTCATGTGAATAACAAAAGCCTGTCCCCCATTTCCTGCACCCCCCTAACCCCCCAAGCCTGTCCCCCTACTCCTGCAACCCCCCAAACAAACCCCTCCCCCAAACTGTCCCCCTATTCCTACACCCCTTTAAATGTGTGACATTTGAACGGGGGGGTTTGGGGGGTTGCAGGAGTAGGTGGACAGGCTTGGGGGGTTAGAGGGGTGCAGGAAATGGGGGACAGGCTTTCTACCCCTCCCAAGCCTCTCCCCATATTCTCGCACCCCCCCAAGCCTGTCCCCTATTCTCACCCCCCCCCTTAATTAAATGTCTCAATTACCGCTAAACTAAGAAAAAAAAAGATCACATCAATAGAGTATTTTCTTTTCAGAATTAATAAAGCATGCATAAGCCAAAAATTCGGGTAAAAAATTCCGGACACCCTGTATTTGTTTCAAATGACGAGGATAGGGGGAGGTGGGGGGCCTGATAAGTAACGGGCGAGAGTAGGTTTGTTTACATTTGTCCAGTGAACGATTCATTTCAAATCGTCTACCCACATACTTTCGTCCATATCATACCACAGGTACCCACACATGAACGCGAATATGTAGCTTGAGGCGGATGGGAAAGGGTTAAACTAATGTACAAATTATTTTTTCTTCAAATAATATATAAAAAGAATGATTGATCTGAAGTTTCACAAATCAAAACCGTTTCTTATTCAGTATTCGAACATCTGAATTATTTTTATTAATAATCGAGACGACAGACAGCTTACTAGATTACCCTAGATGTTAAAGTGATGCACCAAATACGCATCATGAATATAATTTACGCAAATACATTAAAACTCGATCATAAAGTAAAATATCACATTTGCATTAACAATTATGACTAGGCGTAAATGTATACAGATAGCTTAAGGTGGTAATTCGTTTTTGGAACATTGTAGTTCCTTGACTCCTCCAAAGTATGCCAGGAAACCGGACCAGCTAAACAAAAATAATGGTGTTCTGTTGCTTGGAATAGTTTGGAGGAATCATATGCTCCAGAATTACCAACACAAAACTTCCCTCTTAATGGTAAAGAATTATAAATGTCTGGTACTGAAAACAGATTCTGTATAATCTCTATTAAACGATGTATATCTTGCTATGCTTAAGGGGATATATAGATATATTTTTGAAAAATTGGAGTGCCTTGATTCCTCCAAAATATGACAAGAAACAGATCCAAATGAAGAACAATAATGGTATCCTTTTGCCTGGAATAGTTTGGAGGAATCATTTGCTCCAGATTTACCAACAGTGTAACCCTAAAACTTCCTGAATCATAATAAGGTAGAATTTCCCCTGAGAAGAGATTTACCTACAGTGTAACCCTAAACATTAACCCTTAAACTTCCTGAATTATAATAGCATAGAATTTCCTCTGAGATGAAATTTACCAACAATGTACAGCCGGCAAAAAAAGTTTCGTTACTATACGTTTAAAAGTCTGATGTAATGGTGGTACGCCTGACTGGCGAGTCAAGTGTGACTCAAGTGTAATATATACATCCGTCACCCTCCCTGTCCGTCAGTGTGTAATGTTCAGGTAAGTAGAAATGACTTTCTTTCAGCCAGTGTAACTTTTTCTTGGTATTTCACGATCATTCTTCTTCTAAAATATTCAAACGTATTTTCTTTTGTTTGATAATGAATATTTAAATAAAAATAGTTCTTGAACACTCAGAATTTAGTTTAAAATCAGCTAAACTTTTGTCACTGATGCAGCAGTGCAGCCCGCATATTATCAGAGGGGCAAAGACGATAGCTGTCTCGGATGACATGAGGCACAGCTTCCCAGTCTAGGGAGTACCAATCCTACCGCGCTTCCCGAAGATGAAATTAACGTAGGGGTGGTAACGAAACTTTTTTTGCCGACTGTACTATCCCCTTAACCCTTAATTAAACTTCCTGAATTATAATAGCGTAGAATTGATTTCCTCTGAGATGAGAAAATTAATCTCTTCGCACAGGTAATGGTTCGACGTAACGTAACATCCTTGCACGATCGGCTAAGGTTTGTGTCGATGTGGATGTCAGGTAAAACCTTCCGTGATATAGCCCGAGAAGCTGACGTCCGGCCTACCACAGTATCCAGGTGGGTGAGGCGTTGGGTGTATGAAGGCCACGTTCAGATTCGACACAACATCAGACCAGCAGGACTATACCAATACCCGCTATTATTCTAGTAATGTACACTTGTGATACGTAATCCCTGACCAGGACTGCATCAATACCAGCTGTTATTCTAGTAATGTACAGTCAAGAGCATTAATAAGTATCCAGGTGTACTTTGAATACTTACAGACACAATGAGATCTCCATTGGAATTACTTCGTTGGTGAATTGGACCGTTCGAAGCTTCAACCAAAGTTATATACTTATTAGTGATCGTGACTGTACAGTTGCCGGCACTTATAACTGGTACATTCAGAGCTGTTAATCCTCATTTAATTAATTCGTGTACCAGTTATAAGTGCTGGCAATTTTACTACACCCGTGATACGTAATCCCTGACCAGAGACGAATGACAGGCAACACATACACACACATACCTTGCATTCCAACTCAGCCTCTATAGGTGTACATCCATGGCTGATAGTGCTTGACCAGGATCCAAGCTTTCTGCTCCTCACACTCTGATCAGAAATTATGTATCACGAGTGAACCATGTTATTAGAAACAGTGATAAGTAAAGCAGTATCGGGTTAAATGGAATTCTTTTATCATCTATGGCATGAAAAAGTTGCAATAATATGAACTCTATAAGAAACATACGGCAATGCAAAATTCATCGAAAGAATTTACTGTAGAATACGAAGTGAAATCAGTGACGCAAAACTTGATTGTTATGAATATGTGTTTGAAAATATTTCTACAATTTCTAAAAACTGTAAATCTGTAGGCCTAATGTTACAATATTGACAAATAATGGCAAATGGAAAATAATAATTGCCAAACTGCAAAATACGATGTTGTTCCATTTAAGATTGTAATTCTTTTTTGGTACGTTACATTGGAATGCCCTGATTCCTCCAAAGTATGCCAGGAAACAGGACCAGATGAGCAAAAATAATGATGTTCTGTTGATTGGAATAATTTGGAGGATTCAGTTGCTCCAGATTTACCAACACAAATCTTCCTCCTTAAATGGAGTACCATGATCAGGGTGTAGGTGTGTTTATACATATTAATTTAAACTGTAATGTGAATATAATTATCTTACTTCTAAATACATCAACCAGAAGAGGTGTTCATGGGAACCGAAACACCATGAAGAAAAGAATAACCAAGGAGGCTACGAATGGCATCATTATTGGTGGTTCAGTCACAATCAAATATCCACCAACACTTTCCTTCCATCGTAGTAAATATCTTGGTAATAAAGAACAACATGTGTATGATTTTGCAGCACATAATAATAATAAATATCTTGGTAATAAAGAACATGTGTATGATTTTGCAGCACCTCACAATAATAATAATAATAATAACAATAAATATCTTGGTAATAGAGAACAACACGTGTATGATATTGCAGCACCTAATAATAATAGTAATGATAACAATAATAATAATAAATATCTTGGTAATAAAGAACAACACGTGTATGATTTTGCAGCACCACGTAAGGTGTGGTCGTATGATTATATTTTGATATGATATTGATTTAATTGCACGAGGGAAGGAAGATGTCGGTGGATATTTGATTGTGGCTGTACTATCTTAACCTTCACAACACTCATGGACAAGGTGGAATCATAAGCCTTACATCTCATCAACTTTCTGAATCACTCTAGCCTCCTTCTCTTCGCCGCATAGTTCCATCACTCTCTTACGATACTACACTAGACATTGCTCATCTAAACTCTCTCATTGTACAGTAGCGGTCTATAATAATCATCTACTTATATGTGTAACTCAAACAATTTACTGTCTAATGATTTCATCTTCACATATGATGTTATTGTTTTAAGTTGTGTGTAGCTGCTTGTATTAAATCAATAAATGGTAGATGATGTATCTATTTGAAAGTTTAAAATCTAAGGAACAGAGGGAAGCAGTCAAAATTTTACGTGAGTTACTCCTATATGGATGATTATTTTTGACCTTGACTGTACAGTATGCTTCTTCCATTCAGAATAATATGCAACACTCGCCCAGCTACTTAATCTTATCCACATTTCACCGATACTACTGTACTCGTTACTAATGAAGACAACTGTACAACCACAACTACAACTCCATATACACTGATTCTCAGATAACGTTATAGAAGGAAGGGCTCTATTTTTATTATTATTTATACAAGATTTTACTTATCCATTTTCTTTCCAACTCTCTAATCCAGGAGTTAACCGTTAAGCTCAGTCTTTTCTGTACGCAACTGGTCAACTCTGGAACACACACACACACACACACCTCCCTAATGGAAGAGTTAGTTGGTATAGTCCTGTCAATCTGGCACAAATATAAGCCTAAGCTAGAATAAAATTGAAAAAGTATTCATTCGTTGTTTTATGAGATCCTGAGGGACACGATTGCAAATTACTTAATAAATGGACAAGACATGGCAGCAAGTGTTACAGTTTTTTGGCATTTAGAATACCTTTGAAATTGTTTACAGACCAAATGGTTATGGACCCTGTGATCGTGGATGGGAATTGGAAGTTGATGTAAAGTGTTGTAAGATTTTAGTTTGATATGATACTGATTTATTTGCACGATGGAAGGAAAGTGTTTGTAGTTATTTGATTGTGGCTGTACCCAACTGGTCAACTCTGGAACCACACATCATCTGTCATTCCCCCTAACTATGACTTATTATGCTTCTTCAAGGCTCAAGCGTAATGTTTTTAGGCATCTCATATTTAATATTAAGGGGGTAATTCGTTTTTGGTACATTAGCTAAAATAATGGTTGTGTTCTGTTGCTTGGTATAATTTGGAGGATTCAGTTGCTCCAGAATTAACAACACATAACTTCCCACTTAATTAAGTGGAAATGATTATGGAATTCTCCTACTTTTTTTATTATCTTACAGGTGAAGCCTTTGGTACTTACCATCTTTACAATAGAAAATAATATATATGGATCAGTCGAGGAACAGCTTAGAGAAAAAAATATTATAATATTATTAACGTCACTTAAAGGGGGAAGTTTTGTATTGGTAAATCTGGAGCAACTGAATTCTCCAAACTATTCCAAGCAACAGAACACAAACGTTTTTCTAGTTAACTTGGTCCTGTTTCCTGGCATACTTACTTTGGAGGAATAAAGGCACTCCAATGTAACAAACGTGAATTACCCCATTAATTAACAATCTTTAGAATCCCACTACATTAGAATGATGTCTCCTAAGATGTTAAAGGGGTGCGGGAATAGGGGACAGGCTTGGGGGGTGCGGTTTGTTTTAGGTGGGTCGGGTTTTTGGGTGGGAAGCGGGAGTAGGGGGACAGGCTTGGGTGGGGGGTAGCAGGGTGTGGGAATTGATTACAGGCTTTCTACCCACCCCAAGACTGTCCCCCTATTCCTGCATCCCCATACCCCCCACCCAAGCCTGTCCCCCTATTCCCGCACCCCATAATTAAACAGCCCTGCGTCTGTATAACTTTTTTTTTTTAATATAAATGTTATGGACGAATTTAACCTTGGATTTTTATTTGTATTGATATTCTCTTTTTTTATACAGATATATATTTCTCAATAAGTCACTACAGATAACACTATGAACGTGTCGAAAGTCTGTTCCCACTAGTAAAAGTGCTGTTCATAATATTTTGGTTATTTTTCGTACAGCCACAATCAAAATAATATCCACCAACATTTTTCTTCCATCATGCAAATAAATCAGTATCATGTCAAAATATAATCATGGAACAACACCTTACGTGAACTCAACTCCCTCAAATATTATTATGAGGTGCTGCAAAATCATATACGTGTTGTTCTTTATAACCAAGATCATCATCATCATTATTATTATTATTATTATTATTATTATTATTATTATTATTATTATTAGGTGCTACAAAATCATACACGTGTTGTTCTTTATTACCAAGACATTTACTACGATGGAAGGAAAGTGTCGGTGGAGATTTGATTGTGGCTGTACATGTAAGTATAAACCATAAAACCTAACAAGACAACCTGAACTAACTAGTCTACCCATCATGCAAGCTATGGGCTGAACTTGTTTAAATTCACATGTATTTATTATTAAGGATGATAATGGTTCTCAGTTGGTTAAAAATGATTTAAAAGTACTGTATTTTATATCAAATATTACTGATTATGATTTAGAAATATTATGTTCTGCTATATTATTATATCTAAACATTCACCTTGTTAATTAAGTTCACAAGTGAAAGTATCACACATCAACAATATACAAAACATATTAAAATATTTTCAATATTGGTCCATAAGGATTGTTATATCCTTTTTTCTTTTAATATTTGAGAGTAAGAATACTTATCAATCTGAAAATAATATATTCTTTCCATTTTTAGTTGGAGGATGTACAGTATTTTCGGATAAATTCTCCGAGGATGAAATGTGCAAAATACTTCATGATATTCTAGAATTGTATATATGATTACTTTTTCATTCATCATCAGTGTTCATTGCTTGTTAGTTTTAAGAGTTATATTTTGAAAGTTTTTTGTGTGGACTACAGTTATGTTTACAACTTCAATTATATTGTGTTCTGTTTCTGTGTTATATACTGTATTTATTTTTGTAATTTTTAAATCAATAGTGTTCATGTGTAATCTGTGGTGAATAAAATTATCTATCTATCCATCTATCTATATATCTGTCTATCTTTTAATACAACTCGAAACTATTGACGTTAACTGAGAGTGAAAATCTTCCGTAAAGCGAGGTACTCCGCAGATGATTAAAAAAAAAAAAAATCGTCGCTTTTATTTTTGATTGAGGTTTAGAACTGTAAACTTTAACAAAATATATGAGATACAATGGCTATAAAAGGGGGATTTGAGACTGATTATATTCTTCAGTTTGTTCTCTATTTTTAGCAAGTGAGATTTTTCTATATTACAGATCTAAAGGATAAGTGAAAAAAAAAAAATCGAGGGTGGCTAAGGTAGGATGAAGTAATGTTAATGTGAGTATTTCAGTCAAAATATTTTGAGATTATGTTTTTCAAGGTTATATCACCATAAGCCACCTTGGGTATTTTGGTTTAAAGCGGATTTAAATGCCCTGAACTAGGCTCTTTAACTGTCCCTTTAAGCGGGTTAATTAAAGAACAAAGAATAAGAATGATAAATGTTGGTGCTGAGTCTATGAATCAAAGTGGCAAATACATGAACACCAGAAAAATACTGACATATTATTATCTCTTATTACCTTAGCGGATCCTTGCTGAGGTTGTGATGCTGCATGTCGCAAAAACAATCCTTCTGGCTATAGCCTTCACTTCAGTGGCTGTTTGTTTGAATCAAAGACAATATTATGGTGAGTATAAAGGTGGTAATTCTATGTTAGTACATTGGAGTGCCTTGATTTCTCCAAGCTATGCAAGGAAACAGGACCAGATGTGCAAAGATAATGGTGTGTGTTCTGTTACTTGTAATAGTTTGGAGGATTCAGTTGCTCCAGAATTGCCAACACAAAACTTCCCCCTTGAACTGCTTCCTGTGTATGGTAACTTCAATCTCACACCTTATCACAAGCTTTAATATTGATCTTAAGGGGAGAGTACAATGTTGGTATATCTGGAGCAACTGATTCCTCTAAACTATTCCAAGCAACATGACACCATTATTTGTTTGGAGGGTATGGGTCATATACCGCCCAACATCATATAAAATTGTATGGATTTTAAAATATGGTTATTTATATCATTTATAAAATACATACACATTTTTTACAGGTTTCACTACCACAAAAGGAAAATCAGCGTGATTAAAAGGACATATTATATAAAACTTACATTTTACAAACTGGGGGTAAGGTGTCCCTCGTATTTGATGAGGGGGAAATATATACCTCACGTATCCAGTGCGTGTCGTAAAAGGCGAATGGGAATGGCAGTGCACTTGTTTTTTTATCTATGTGTGGGGAGGAGGCTGATGATTGCCAACACCTTCTTTCAGCACAGGAGAATACACAGGTGCACATGGAGAGTGGAAAGGAGGACAGATGATGAGATAGTGGAACGGAAGGCTTTGATTGACTATGTATGTGTGGATGAAAGGTTGAGGAAATCGGTGATGGATATGAAAGCATATAGGGGGATTGGGGAGGAGTGTCTGACCACTATGTCGTAGTGGCCAAGCGAAAGACACAAGGGAAGTGGGTACAGAGAGCAAGAGTAGGGAGAAAGGGGGGAAACACTGACGAGGAAAGGTTGCAGGAGGAAGAATATAGGGAGGAGTTTAGGAGAGCAGTTGAGAGAAGACTAGAAAGGTTTGACTTGGAACAGGAGGAGGAAGGGGAGGAAGTGAGTAGAGTGTTTAAAGAGGAAATGCGTGAGGAAGTGTGTGGGGTGAGGAGAAAGGGGAGAGGAGTGAAAGGAACAGCATGGTGGAATGAGGAGATGAAGCCAGCAGTTGAAGAGAAAAAAAAAAAAACATACAGAAGGTGGTTGGGTTGTAGAGGAAACGAAGAGTTGGAGGGACAGAAAAGGGTGATGTATGTTGAGAAGAAGAGAGTGGTGAGTGAGAGTAAGAGAAGAGTAGACGAGGAATTTGGAAGGAACTTAAGTGAGAAGTGGAGGGAGTGTAAGAAATTGTTCTGGAAAGAGATCAAGAAAGTGAGGTAGGGAGACAAAAGAAGTAATACGGTTGTGAAAGATAAGAATGGGCAAGTGATTGTAGAGAAGCGTGGTAGAGTTGATAGGTGGAAACAGCATTTTGATGAACTGTTGAATGAAGGAAATGGAACGCCGGCAAACATAGTTGGATGGGGTATGGGAGAAAGAAGAGAGATGATGGAGGAGGAAGAGGTGGGGATCAGAAGGGTAGAAGTGAGTGAGGCTTTGAAGAAGGTGAAGATGGGTAAAGCATCAGGGATAGATGGAGTGTGGTGAGATGTTGAAGTGTGGGGGTTAGATAGTGGTTGAGTGGGTGTGGAAAATGTGTAGATTAGCATGGGAAAAGGGAAGCGTGCCTGAAGATTGGAAAACAGGAATGATAGTGTCTCTGTACAAGGGTAAAGGGGAAAGAGGAGTATGTGATAACCACAGAGGGATATGTCTCCTTAGTGTAGTAGGTAAGGTATATTGTAGGGTAGTGATTGAGAGAATGAGAGCGATAACTGAGAGGTGGGTGAGTGAGGAGCAGGATGGGTTTAGGAAGGGTAGAGGATGTGTAAATCAGATTTTCTCCTTGAGATGTGTAATAGAGAATTATTTAGAGAAGGAACAGAAAATGTATGCTGCTTTTATGGATTTGGAGAAGGCATATGACAAAGTCGATAGAGAAGGTCTGTGGGAAGTACTGCGAATGTATGGAGTGGGTGGAAAGTTGCTTGAGGCAGTAAAGAGCTTGTGTGAGGGTGCAAGAGCGACAGACCGGGTGGAAAGTGAACAAAGTGAGTTCTTCAACTTGAACATTGGGTTGAAGCAAGGGTGTGTGATGTCTCCATGGTTGTTCAGTGTATATATGGATGGAGTCATGAAAGAAATACAGGAAAGAGCAGTTAATGTTGGTGTACCTATGATAAGGGAAGGAAGTGAGTGGAAGTTACCTGTGCTGCTGTTTGCTGATGATACAGTTCTGTTAAGTGACGATGAGAGGGAATTACAGGGATTGGTGAATATGTTTGGAGATGTGTGCGAGAAACAAAACCTGAAGGTGAATGCAGCAAAGAATAAAGTTATGGTTTTTGAAGGCGGTACATCCACGGGTAGTGAAGTGAGGTTAAATGGACAGGTTATGGAGAATGTCAGCACATTCAAGTATTTGGGCAGTGTGATGAGTAAAGATGGGAGTCTGGAAGATGAGATGCGGGAGAAGGTACAACAGGGGAAAAGGGTTGTAGGAACACTGAAAGCAGTGACAAGGGATAGGGACCCAGATATTCGAATCCCGAACGAAGCGAAACACTCATGACCTCCATCTCCCCAACTCAGTCGTCCCTCCCTCCATCTCACTCGGTCATGAGTACTTCGCTTCGTTCGGGATTCGAATATCTGGGTGGCTCAACATTGGCAACGCGCAGTGGTCAACGCGGGAGTGGAGCCAACTGTATGTGAGCGATGTGGTGTGGATGTGGACGTACTAGAGAGTGTGAAGAGAAACACCTTGAGGTGGTTTGGTCATGTGGAGCGTATGGGAGGTGAGAGGTTGGTTAAGAAGGTGTACGAGTGAAGTGGATGGACAAAGGGGAAAGGGTGGAGGGATGGGGTTGAGAGGTATAGGAGTGAGAGTGGCATTGGGTGGGAGGAAGGACGCCAGTTAACGGGGAACAGGGGTTCATGGAGGCGATTCATTTGTGGCCACCCCTTCGGGGATTGAGGCGTCGGGCAATAGATAGATAGATAGATTTTACAAAAAAAATCTGATTTTCTTAACTTAAGTAAAATATATATGAGAATAAAAAAAAACATTAAACTATTTACAAGCAGAAGCCATAAAAATAATAAAATTCACAACTTGTGGAGGAGGCCAGCTTCGTTCACAAAGAAGAGGGTGCTCCCTCACACACTACAAGCCTCCTCCCCGAGCACCTAGTAAAGACTGTAATGAATTTCTACTCTCTGTTGTAGGTGAGAAAAACACGGTTGGGTTTGTTGGAGATGCAGTGGTTGCCTTGTTATCTACTGAATCTCATCCACGCTGTTCAGTTGTCATAATCTCAGATGGGAATTACACCACAGTTGCTGCTGCTCTCTATAAGGTAGTCACTCACTCTATGTTATTTCAGTATTATTTTAGTTTTATCAATTTGAAAAAAAAGGTTAATAAATCTATATTCCACAATTATGATGTTACTAGTTATGTTTGAATTAGTTTTACTTATAATCTCTCTCTCTCTCTCTCTCTCTCTCTCTCTCTCTCTCTCTCTCTCTCTCTCTCTCTCTCTCTCTCTCTCTGAATTAGTTTTACTTCTAATCTCTCTCTCATTTATTCATTTATTTTTAAATTTTATTATTTTTGTAGCCATCCGGCGACCCTCAGGAACACCATAGGTTTGGGAACCATTGCTCTATACAATAATATCCCTCTGTATATATAAATATCTATAATATAATCCATTATATTATCAACAATGGTTCATGGGGGTTCATTGGTATTGACTGATAAGGTGTACACTCGTGATACATAATTTCTGACCAGAGTGTGAGGAGCAGAAGGCTTTGAATTGCCTGGTATTGCTCATTTCCCCACAAAGTACACATATAGAGGCTAAATTCGAATACAGGGTATGTACAGTTGGCTCCACTCCCGCGTTTCTCCCCTGTCGTTGCAAATGTTGGGCCAGTCTGAAATTCGAATCCCGATTCACAAGTTAAAATATTCGAAACATTTATATATTTCACTCTAAGGATATGAATGTTTCGAATTTTTTAACTTGTAGATCAGGATTCGAATTTCTGACTGGCCCAACATTGGCAACGCGAGGGGAGAAACGCGGGAGTGTAACCAACTATATGTGTGGTGCCTGCCGTTTGTCGCTGGTCAGGGATTACGTATCACTAGTGTACTCCATTAATTATTTATATATATTGTGTAGCAATACTAATAGATCCTCCTTAACCCCATCTCTCCAGGCATTATTCTCGCTGCAGGGTTGGCATGGTGTCACCATATTCGATGTCGAGTCCAGTGGAGCCGTCAACCTTACAAGAGCACAGGTGTCATATGTGGTGTCTCAGGCAAGACGAGTAGGTGTCCTTCTTCCCTTCTCCAGTGCATGTACAGCCACAATCAAATAACCACCACCGACACATTGTCCAAATAAATAAATGAGTATCATATCAAAATATAATCATACAACAATAACTACTTACGTCAACTCAACCCCCTGAATTATTATTAAGAGGTGCTGCAATATCATACACGTGTTGCTTAAATTATAATTATACAGCAACACCTTACGTCAACTCAACACCCTCAATTATAATTATGAGGTGCTGTAATATCATACACATGTTGTTCATATCAAAATATAATCATACAACAACACCATACGTCAACTCAACCCCCTCAATTATTATTATGAGGTGTTTCAATATCATACACGTGTTGCGTAAATTATAATCATACAACAACACCTTACGTCAATTCAACCCCCTCAATTATAATTATGAGGTGCTGTAATATCATACACATGTTGTTCATATCAAAATATAATCATACAACAACACCTTACGTCAACTCAACCCCCTTAATTATTATTATGAGGTGATGCAAAATCATGCAGTACACGTGTTGTTCTTTTTTACCAAGATATTAACTATGATGGAAGGAAAGTGTCGATGGATATTTGATTGTGGAAGTACAGCTCCGAACAAAACTCTCTCGACTGTTTGGCAGCATTTGGCTTCTCATGGGCTGATGTGTTTTTTTTAATTGCGCCGTGTAGCGTTAATCAATAGGCAGGCAACAATACATTAGGGTAGGAGGAAACCATGAAAATCTAAATGACTACAACCACACACACACACGCACATAGACACACACACACACACAGCACGAAAACATAACAGAATGAAGCACAAGCATACAGACAAATATTTACATTATGACCTACTTAAATCCGCTAAAACGAGGGTGGCGTACCAGAAGCTCCTCCAAAACCTGATGGTTCAGCATCAAGTGGCAGGCCCCGGGGCAGCAAGTGTCAGACAGTGGGGCAGGCCAGGCAATAGTGCTCTATAGTGTTAACACGAATGGAATAATAGGAATGGTTTCCTGACTTACATGCAATTGGCTCCACTCCCGCGTTTCTCGCCTCGCGTTGCCAATGTTGGGCCAGACAGAAATTTGAATCCCGATCCACAAGTTATAAAATTCGAAACATTCATATCATTAGAGTGAAAGATATCAATGTTTCGAATATTTTAACTTATGAATCGTGATTTAAATTTCTGACTGGCCCAACATTGGCAACGCGAAGGGAGAAACGCGGGAGTGGAGCCAACTGTACAAAGCTTCTTGCCACATCGCCTTCTCCGTACCTCCTCTGATCCTGACATGACCTTTCAGCTGTTTGAGGTTCTACCTGGGAATGGAGTACTCCAATTATGTAATGTCTATTCTGCCCCAGCTAGACTCACTCTTGAGGCTCTTCCTTCTCCAACAGTGCATGGTATGGTGTATAGATGCTCGGCATTCTGATTTGGGTGATGGTTCTGGCTCTATTAATCGTAATGGTGTTCGTTTCCTTTCATATATCCGCAAGCATCATCTGACACGCTGGGACACTGGTGGTGCCACTCATTGCCAGGGAGGTACTCTGGATTACATCCTCTCGTCTGGCCTGATAGCATCTCGGGTCCAGTGCTCCTCAGTGCCAGACTTATTCTCTGATCACATCGCTCTTCGGTTTCATTATTCTCTCCCTGCTGAGTCAAGTGCTTCAGCTACTCGTTTGTGTATTGCTGTGCTCCCTAAATATTGCCCGACTTACATCTTATTTATGGCCCATGTATTACCTACATTTGATATATCATCAGCTAAACAGTTGTACTCTGATCTTGTATCTGCTACTCATGACTTTTATAGGCTATATGTCTCCCGGCCACACCTCCAGCATCGCCATACTGCCCACTCCTGGACGCTTGATGCACGTATACAGAAGGCAAAGGAGGAGGCTGAACGTGATGGCCTATTGTTTCAAGCCAACCCAACTCCTGACCTGCTCCATCGTTACCAGATGTCTAGGGATGCTTTTGTTGTCCTGCAAGAGTGTGCTCACACTGAGTCTTGGCATCAGTTTACAGACAGCATCAACCAGCAAACAAGTGTTACTTCTATGTGGCACCTCATCTGTCGGGTTGTTACAAAGATGCCGGCCACTGCTCGTCATCACACTCCAGCCAATTATACACAACAACTTGTCGATGCCTGGTCAGAACAATCTACCCCAGCAAGTCTACCCATTCACATACAAGATGCACTCGCTTCCCATGCTGTTATCCATCGGCTACGTCTAATGTCTGCTCTGTTGCAAGATGATGACGATGATGCAGAGCAGATAACTGAGGAGGAGTTGCGCTGTGCTCTCTCCCGGGGTAAAGCTTCTTCCTCTGGTGATGATGGTATTACTTATGCTGTGCTGCGCCTACTTCAACTATTAACCATTCCAGGCCCCATGTTGCATCGTTTTTCGAAATGATCTTGAAGGCTCTTAGTCAGATCATTATAACATTCTAACACAATGTTTACGACACCACGCCGTAATTTATGGCGGTATAGTAGTTAGTCAAATTTGTATACTTAAGGAGTTTACTCCTATGATCTTAAGTTGTAGTCAGTGAGAACACAAAATCCTGAGCAAATTTTCGGACAAGGCGACCAGACAAGCTCCTCACCATCCCCCGTCTCCCTCCCTCTCCCTCTCCACCCCTCTCCCTCTCTTTCACTCTCCTCTCACTGTGATATTATTATCTCACCAGATAAGAGCAGAATATACACCTGCCGCCTTCCTCAAGTACCGCTACCAGGGCGCACGAGTCAATATTTGGCCGATTGTCCCTGCCAGACCTCAAGACCATCCCATTGCCAGGACTTGTTGGGTCGTTTCCAGCGCCGACTTACACCACTTCAATGGCTCTCTAACAACTCCTCGGGCATCTCCATCCCAGTAGCCAGGACCATCTATATTGCTTTTATCCATTCAGTTGTTGATTACCTCTCCCCTGCTCTAATTCAACTTCCCAGGGCTACTCTTGAAACTTTAGAAAAATGTCAGAATAGAGCAATGAGAATAATTATTGGTTGTTCAATGTCGACCAGGATAGTGAACATGCAGAGTGAGTTGCGTCTTCCCCCATTAGTGGAGAGCATAGAGAAAACAGACCTTATAAAAGTACGTCCAGCAGGCAGTATGGGAGGGACCGGGTAGTTTGGTCTAAGAGAAGTTCTGACTAACTAAGAGTAATGGGGTGAATGATGTGGGAAATGGAGGCACTTGACAGTGAAGTAAGTAACATTAGAATAAATTCATGCTCCGTAGTCTTAATACAGATATAATGGTTGCAAACGTCCCCCCAGGGCCCCCTCCGTGGATGCTACCAACACCTGATGTGAGCTTTACACTTACTTCCAAGTCGGAACTGCCTTCTCTACAGCGGCAGTTGGCTCTGGAACACATAGAAACAGTGACGTCCTCCATCACAGATCTATACAGCCTCTACACTGATGGCTTATTACAAGTAGATGTTACAGCAGGTTGTGCCGTTTTCTCACCTGATATGGAGTCACCTCCAGGGGGCTGGGTTGGCCGTCGTCTCTGTAACCACTCTACCACTACATTGTGTGAACTGTATGCCATTCTGGATGCTGTTAGTCTTGTTTGTCAACGTGGAGTGAATGCTGCCATTTGTTGTGACTCCAAACCTGCCCTTCATTTTCTCTCTCTGGTGTTCAGCCCACACACTCTACTGTTATTCAGCAGATTTTATCGTAACTTGATTGTCAAATTTTTATGGGTGCCATATCCCATGTAGGTTTATGTCACAATGGTGCAGTTGACGGACTAGCAAACGAAGTCTGCCATCTGCCTCCTCGTGGTGTTGGACGTCCTCTCTCCCTGACATGTTACCTCTCTAGAGTCCGCTCCGCCGCTCTCCTTCCTGTACGGCGACGCAGGGATGCAGAGAGGCCCTTCAGCATCTCCATCACCCATTACGAGTCTGTATGCTGTCACAAATATTCCTACCGTCATCGAGGGTGAGCCTCCCTTCACTGAGTGTCAAGCGCCTCGTGCTAACACCATAGACCACTATTGCCTGGCCTGTCCCACTGTCCGACACCTACTGCTTTATGGCCTGCCACTTGATGTGGTTTGTAGACACCTGCTAAACCATCAGGTTTTGGAGGAACATAAGGTACGCCACCCTCGTTTTGGTGGATTTAAGTAGGTCATAAGGTAAATATTTGTCTGTTTGATTGTGCTTCATTCTATTATGTTTTCGTGATGTGTGAAAATAATAATAATAAGCGGTTTATTGATTGGGCAGCCACTAGGCCGAAAATATATAAATAAATACATGAACATGGTATGCTATATGGAAGAAAATATAATAGATGAATATTATAATGAGAAATTATATGGATGAATAGACAATGTGATAACGATAAATGTAAAAATGAAGTATGAAGAGTAGAATTGGAAGACTGCCATATGTTTCTTGATGTTATTTTTTGTTAATTATATTTACAATGGAAGGTATAGGACTGTGCTTGTAGCGGTCTGTTCGTGCCTTTATCGGTGTGAGGATGTTGGAGTGTCGGGTTTCTCGTCGTGGTGGTGGGAGGCGGGGGGGAAGCATCTCACGGTGTCTAGGGTTGTTCAGCAATTGTTCACTGAATCCCTTTAACATGTTAATTAAGGTATGTACTTTCCAGGGAGGTGTTTAGGGCTTCTTTGAAGATGGTATAACAAGTGCTCAGTATGATACGGCAGGCTCTTTTCTGTATCCTCTCAAGTTTTTTTTTTTCTGTGTGTTATTGATGGATGGAGACCAACTTGGGGCGGCATATGTTAGCTTGGGGAGAACAAACATTTGGTAGATACCCCTCAGTTCACACTTTGGTGTGCCTAGGGATTTGAGCCTTCTTATCATATAGAGGTGATAAGAGGCTGACTGGGTGATGGTGGTGATGTGTTACTTCCAGTCCAATTTTTTGTCGATTATAATCCCCAGGAGTTTGGTTACCTCCACAACCCGGAGTGGGTGACCTTCGAGAGTTACTGCAGGTGGTGGTATAGGTGTGGGTGTGTATGTGTGTGTGTGTGGTTGTAGTCATTTCGATTCTCATGGGTTCCACCTACCCATATGTATTGTTGCCTGCCTATTGATTGACGCTACAAGGCACAATTAATTAATAATAAAAAAAAAGGTAACGATACCCGACCACAAGACTACATAAGGGAGAGCCATTGAAAAGGCAATACTCCCGAAACTCAATTCAACTTGCTGTATGTCGTTGCCAGTAACCCTTCTTAGATTATAAATAAACTAGCAGCTTAGTTCTAACTGATAAGTTGCTTCGGAACATGGAAGTTTAATTATAATTCAATGGTTCGAAGCTATTGTGAGGGTACAAATATTTGGTGATAAAATAATTTAAGATTGCATAACTGTGTGCGTATAATATAAATAAGTGTTATAGTATAGGTAGCTGTATATGTTGAAATGGTAATAGTCAAACGTTTGTCCATAATCTGATATCGACTCAAGGTTTTCAGAATGCAATGTTTTATAGTGTGTTTTGAACGAATTTATTAATAGTGATTATGGGGTTTCGGAAAATGTGTGGATTTCGAGGTGTTGTTTGCTGGTTGGGTGAGACGTTTTCGGGACTTGTGGTATAGTATGGGATCAGAGTAGTATCATCCAGTGTTGCCTGGTGCAGGAAAATTTATCTGTTTTAGGGAATTTTGAAGTCCACACAGGGAAATTATATAAAGATTATTCAAGAGTAATCAGGGACATTTCTACCAGATGAAATACCAAAAAAAACATCAATGTTCAACAAGAGAAAACAGGGAATTATTGAGGCAACAAGTGGAAACTAGGGGAAACTAGGGAAATTTCGTCAAGCAGACCTGGCAACACTGGTATCATCAGACAGGATTATAATGCCGGGAAGAGTGGACGTGTCACGTGTGTTGTTGTGTGGTGATATTCCTTGGACAGTCAGCTGTTGGTGTTCATTTGTGATCAGACGTCTTTGGTGAGTTAAAGTTAATCATTATACTCAATTGTGTATTTATTGTAAAGGCCTCCATGGACTATTAATCATGCCTGCTCAAACTAGATGACTGTGCAAATATTTAAATTTGCCACACACTAGCAAGAATATTGAGCAGTCACCACACATTATCATGTATCAATGTACAGGGGTGGGTGTGATTGACGAATAGCTTGTTGGATATGGTTCAGTCATTTGTGCAAACCATCAAACACACCCATACACACACCACGGTTATGCCTGTACAACCACCCAATAATTGATTCAAACACAATGATTAACACTATCGCTTACGCTAGCTTCTGACTAGCACATTGGTAGAGGCCGCGGCTACAGTTTCTGTGGCCCAGCGTTCGGTCCTTGCTCGCCAGAGCAAGAGGTTGACACCTCTGTGAGCAGCAGGGGGTAAGGGGTTTGAGTCGGTTGTCTGAGGTCTTCATACTTACACAGACATAGCCGAAGCTGATTCTGGTCTCACGTGGGTGGAGAGATCTCTGGGCCACTCATCATCCTTGTGATGTGTTGCTATAGTTGTGTTTCATACAGTCTAGTGTGTGCTTCACTCTGTCCCATTGAGTGACACTAACCAGTATACATATTTGTTTCAGATAAGATGGAGGTCTGGGTGTGTGGTTGTGGTAACATCCAGTAGTGATACAAATTTCCTGGCCTCGCTGGCTGAGGAGAGTCGTTCTGGCGACTTACTAGTGTGGCCATCTCGTATGGTGGTGGCGACACATCTGACACAACCTATCGTTCTAAACCTCATGCAACAACATTGGACCTTATCCATGACAAATGCTGTGCTGCTGAATCAGGAGGACCACTTTAACAACTCTATGTATGATGTTAATGTTGTTCTTTGATTGTTGTTATTGATTCTATTCTATGTGATCAAGTTTTGTTAGTTACCGTACTTACTTATAGCTCACTGTACACTTACAATCCAAAATATGTATCCAGGCTTTCTTCGAATAGCCTGATTGAGTATTTAAGTGAACTCAAGTAAATATGTAATAGGATAATCGTCGTAATTGGTTCACTAGTATGTCAAAAACATCAACAAGACCTGTATACAAATATTGAATTGCGAATGTACAGTTGCCAAAAAAGGAACTGCGACAACTATTGATGGAACATTAAATATATTAATGTCCATAGTTGATTGTATGGATCATAAGTATGTATTACAGAAGGATATGTACATTTCCTTCTGATTTACATACTTATAGTCCATACAAATAGTTTTGGATATTACTATGGTTAAAGTTCCATCAAAATTTGTAGCAATTCCTTTTTTGGCAACTGTATATTGGTTGACATCACTCTTAGCAATCCAATCATGGTAATTAATGCATTGTTAATAATTTAAGGGGAGAGTACAGTGTTGGCAAATCTGAAGCAACTGATTTCTCCAAACTATTCTAAGCATCAGAACACCTTATTTTTGTTATCTAATCCTGTTGCCTGGTATACTTTGGAGGAATCAACGCTCTCTAATGAACACTCGTGATACGTAATAAATAAAGAATGAGACGAACGGCACACACACACACACACACACATTCGAACTCAGCCTCTATAGGTGTACTGGGTGGGGAGATTAAGCAATACTAGGTGATTCGAAGCTTTCTACTCCTCACGCTCTGGTCAGAAATTATGTATCACGAGTGTACCCAAAGTAGACGCTCCCCTTAACATAGTATTCGTGACATTTATCCAACATTGTTTTGACATCGTTCAGGTGGGTAGCGTATCAGTATCGTCCCCACCACTCCCTTCCCAAACACCAGGTGGTAAGGGCTGCATATTGGATACATGAGGAAGGAATCGTCACAACCTCCTCCTACCAACTCAACAAAGAGTTCGTCAAGTAAGTTTTACTGATTTAGAACATATAAAATACAAAGCACACACGCGGACCCGACAGTCAGTAAAAGGGGAAGACATTGCACAGTCGTAGTAAAAAATAATCATTCATATAGAGGTAACAACTCATTTAATATTTTGACAGCTTCCCTCTGTTCCATAGCTGATAAACTTTTCAAAAAATAGATAAAGTACTGTACCATCGTTTTAATTTAATACAAGTAGCTACACACTACTTAAAACATCACACATACACGTTAACTATCATCTTATAATTTAATACAAGCAGCTACACACTACTTAAAATAATAACATCATTATGTGAAAGTGAAAACATTAGACAGCAAATTGTTGAAGTTACCCATATGTGGATGATTATTATTGACCACGACTGTACACTCGCAATCCAATATTTGTATTCCAGGTTTTGTTGTTGAAGTTTCGAATCATTTGACATACTAGTGAACCAATTACAACACTTATCCTGTTTCATATTTGCTTGAGCTCGCTGAATATTTGATCAGGCTATTCGAGGCAAGCCTGGATACATATTTTGGATTGCGAGTGTACAAACAAGAAGGAAAATATAACTAAATGATCCACAAAATCTAACCTAAATGGATGAATCTGAGGATTATGCTTGAATAATCATAAAAGTGTTTAATTCTATCCCGTTATGCACATTACTTATATTTTTCAAGGAATACTCTAATAAATAGATTTTTACTTAAAGAATGGGGAAGCAAAATAAGTTGTATTGTTTTTGAAGACCTACATCAGTATTTGTATAATGTCACAGAAATATTTAACATGCATCATTCTGATCTTTGTTGGTGTTGTTTGTGCGACTGACTTTTGGATGTGACGGTGTGCATACTAACTATATTTGCTGGTATTAAATTAATAGATGGTAGTTAATCTATTTATTGGAAAGTTTATCAGCTAAAGAACAGAGGGAAGCTGTCAAAATCTTAGGAGAGCTACCCATATATGGATGATTATATATGATTATATTGGAAAGTTTATCAGCTAAGGAACAGAAAAGCTGTCAAAATCTTAGGAGAGTTACCCCTATATGGATGATTATATTTGACCACGACTGTACAGTTGGACACATGAATTGGTGGTGCAGCCCAGGTGAAAGATACTTGTCCCATTTGAGGTACCAGTGTCTATTATCAGGTACTTGTTTTTTATTACCATCCTCAATGCTGATTTCAGCCCCTGATGTCTGCTATTTGACACTAACGAACTTGACATTGCCAGAAATTGACCATCTTTCACTTGGGCTGTACCACCCATTCATGTGTCCGACTGTACGTATACTAACTATACAGGTATTTGTCTGGCACAGGTTTCGGGATGGTGTCTCTCTGATAGTAACGGCAACACACTGGCCACCTCACGTATACTTGTTTGGGAATACAGAAGAGGTCGAGGATGAGCGACGGGAAGCAGATTCATTAAACTTTCAAGGCCCCATGGCAAACATACTCACCATCATCGCACAAAAGCTCAACTTCACGTATGAAACTTTGGCTTCACGTATGAAACTTTGGCTTCACGAATGAAACTTTAGCTTCACGTATTAAACTTTGGCTTCACATATTAAACTTTGGCTTCACGTATTAAACTTTGGCTTCACGTATGAAACTTTGGCTTCACATATTAAACTTTGGCTTCACGTATGAAACTTTGGCTTCACGTATTAAACTTTGGCTTCACGTATGAAACTTTGGCTTCACGTATTGAACTTTGGCTTCACATATTAAACTTTGGCTTTGCATTTCAGTTCGCAGGTAGCATTGGGAAAACCTTGTATATACAGCTTCAATGTACAGTCGGCAGCATAAGTTCGCTTCATGTCCATCTGTGTATGTATTAGCTGTATAGTAATGATGTAATGCTAATTTAATGCACAGATGACAGATATAGTTCACATATGGAAATTACGTATGTTGATAGAATAAAAAATAATGGCTCAGAATACAACTATCTGGTTATATTAGCCTTATTAAATACATGAGATGGACGCAAATTTGTGCTGCCAGCTGTACACTCGTGATACATAATTTCTGACCAGAGTGTGAGAAGCAGAAAGCTTCGAATCGCCTATTATTGCTCATTTCCCCACCCAGTACACACATAGAGGCTGAGTTCGAATGCAGGGTATGTGTGTGTGTGTGTGCTCCTGCCGTTCGTCTCTGGTCAGAAATTACGTATCACGGTTGTACAGATATCCCATTGAATTATTTTCTTGGCCCAAGTCGCTCTGAGTGTATAGTTGCTGAAGCATATTCTGCCCCACATTTGTTTGGCATGTGGAGATATCTGGCAACTCTCTCTGAACAGACCGCAGTTCATACGAACCCTAATGACTGAACCACCAATCAACTCCAGTCACGAAGAGTGTGTGTGAAATTCCAGGTCATTGATATCACACACACTCTTCGTGACTGGAGCTGATTGGTGGTTCACTCATTGTGGTTCGTACGAGCTGCTGTTTATTCAGAGAGAGTTGCCAGATATCTCCACATGCCAAACAAATGTGGGGCAGAATATGCTCCCGCAACTGTACAACAAAGAGCTAATCCTCTCGGGTATGGAGGCACACAATCCATATTTTGTTCTCTTTGTCTAATGTACAGTTGCCATCAGATGACTCGAGGTCACTTCGTACACCAACATGCTTGTTTTGTATGATATTAATTGCAGTAAATTTAATCTGCAAATTGACAACAGAGCACTGGGTTTGTTCCACCCAAGCAGACGACTGAATATTGGTCCAGTTCATATATTTCACCGATACCAGATACACCACCAGTACGTTTGTGGATGGGGTGGCCTCCAGTCATCTGTACTTACTTACTTGCTTATTGCTGTCCATCGTAGCCGATGACGACGTTCAATGTCCCATGATGATGAATGAGTGATGAAATTGTCTACTTCTTGAGAATGTCTTGGTCATGGAATTTGTCCTCTTCGTCTGTGGGCATTCATGTGACTTATAAGCCCTATCCTGGACCCACAGTCTTTTCCACATATTTGGCAAGTTAACATCTGAGCAGGGACAGCCTGTGCTTCCCTTCTGGCATGACGTTGTTGCCGTTTAAAGGTACTTTGAGCAGTGCGTTCTTGTTCCAGTAATACCACTCCTTTCGTAATTTTTGACCTCCAAGTTGCACGTTCTGTGGCTAGGGTTTCTAAATTTTCTGGTGGTATGTTACATTTCTTTAGGGACGTTTTTATATGGTCTTTGTATCGCCTCTTAGGGCCACCAGGTCTTCGACGCCTTTCATGGATCTGACCGTAGAGAACTTGCCTTGGGAGCCGGTCCTCTGACATTCGTATCACATGACCCAGCCACCGCAGTTGGCGTTTGGTGATCATAGCCTCCATGCTTGTGCAACCAGTTCTTTCCAGGATCTCTACGTGGGGAATCCGATCTTGCCAGGAGACCCCAAGTATTTTTTGGAGACAGTTTATATGGAACTTCTCCATTTGGGTAAAGTGTCGCCTGTAAATGGTCCAGGTTTCAGCACCATAAAGAAGAGTAGATATGCACACTGCTGTATAAACCTGGATTTTAGTTGTTAGTCTAAGATGTTTGTTTTGGAAGACTTTTGAGCGAAGTTTTCCAAATGAAATGGCTGCTTTATTGATTCTGTCTAGTACCTCTTCGTCAATTCTATTGGAAGGAGTTACAATGCTCCCAAGGTACTTGAAAACTGGAACAGATTTAAGTTTAATTCCATTGATATTGAAGACTGGGAGGTTCTGGTTTGGGTTGATTTATTGGACAATGACTTCAGTCTTTCTTGTGCTGATTTGTAGGCCCAGAGATTGGTAGATGGATGATATAGTGTCTAGTATATGTTGCATTGATTCAGGGGTGTGAGCTATTAAAGCAGCATCATCTGCATACTGCAAGTCAACCAGCTGTCTCACTGTGGTTTTGGATTCAGCTTGCAGGCGCCGTATGTTAAAGAGGCTGCCATCAAGGCGATATTGCAGTTGAATTCCATCATTCGCTCTTAATGAATTTTGCATCAGTGACATGACAGTAGATATAAAAAGATTGAACAAAGCAGGAGCCAGGACATCACCCTGTTTGACGCCCATCACAACCGGGAATGGAGTTGATTCCGAACCCCCAATGCGCACCTTAGCTTCCATATTGTTGTGAAAGATCATAAGCATATTAAGAAACTTGTTTGGAACACCATATTTAAAAAGAACTTTCCACAATAGTTTTCTAGGCACAGTGTCGAAGGCCTTAGTTAGATCGATGAAGACTATATAAAGGTTGGTATTTTGTTCAGCACATTTCTCCTGTATTTGTCTAAGAGTGAAGATCATGTCCAAAGTCCCTCTATCTCTTCTAAACCCACATTGGGACTCTGGAAGTATGGGTTCAGAGATATGTGTGATTAGTCTAGCCAGCATTATCCTGTCTAAGATTTTCCCTGCAGCCGAGAGCAGAAAGATTCCGCGGCTGTTATTACAGTCTTTTTTTTTTCCTTTGTTTTTGTATATAGGGATTATAGTGGAGTCAATCCATGATTTAGGCAGCTGTACAGTCTCCTCCACTCCCGCTTTCACCAGTTCAGTGTTGCCATCGTATACACCCGGCATCATGTGAGCTACTAGTTCCGACTCTCGCATCCGAAACACCTGCCATCAACCCTTACTCTTACTGGCAGGTGTTTCGGATGCGAGAGTCGGAACTGGTAGCTCACACGATGCCGGGTGTATACGATGACAACGCTGAACTGGTGAAAGCGGGAGTGGAGGAGACTGTACATAACGACTGGAGCTCTATGAATCCTACAATATAATCCAGGCCACAGAACCCTTCAGTATTTCTAATAGGGAATCTGTTGCCCGGAGTAATTTGGAGAATTCATAGAGCTCCAGTAAGGACCCTTATATATTTTTTTTTTTTCTAGCTACGGGCCTATGACCTTGTTTGATTATCTCTTCGTATATAAGATTAAGCAAAATGTTATGTGAGGATAATCATCTATTCTTTCACCCAAATAGAGTCTCATGACAGGCAACAATTCAACACATAACTAACTACATTTCAAGCTCTACCTGACAAGAGAATGATCCTGTATATAGGTATATAGTACAATTTTGTTGGTGTTAAATCTAGAGCAAATTATTCCTCCAAACTACTCCAGGAAACCGGACACCCCTATATTTATTCATTGGTTCTGTTTCCTGACGTGCTTTGGAGGAATTAAGACACTATAATATACCAAAAGTGTATTACCCCCTTAATCCTAATCTTCTAGGCATGGATCGCAAATAAATGATAATAACGTCTACCTCAGGTACAAGTTGACCAAGCCACCTGATTCCGGCTGGGGAAACAGACTACCAAATGGAACGTGGACAGGAATGTTGGGCCAGGTTATGAGACAGGTAAAGTGAAAATGTTTTAGTTTTTGTATTTTTAATAATCGTACACGATCACAGGGTTCCTCCCTGACTATGTCACGAAACAAGCTTCTTTGATATAGATGGTGTTTTTTGTCAATGTTTAAAGGATTCGCTAACCTCCATTACGAGTGTACAGCAGCAGTGAGACATGTTCGAATTTATTTAGGAAATATTCTTAGATATAATATGTCATCAGTGTTAAATAAGTTTGCCTGTTATTGTGATTACTTTCGGGATAAGCAATAATAATTATGTCTATACTTTCTCCAGGAAGCTGATATTGGTCTGGGACCCTTTGCTAGGTCCCCTGAAAGGATGGAAATAGTGGACTTTACCTCCTTAGTATTAGTTGACGATTGGTGTATGGTTGCCAAAAAAGGAGCTCCAGAGGTTGATCCTTGGAGCTTTCTGTTGGTCTTTAAACCTGCCGTGTGGGCATATCTGCTGGGATCGTTTTTCCTGGTGTGGATGACTGGGATTCTGCTTACCCTAACCTACAAGCATTCACGAAGCCAACATCTTTGGATGAAAATATTTAGTCATCAGTTGCGTATTCTCCTCCGCCAAGGTAGGTATTATTATGATTTCATACTCTCGCTTCTCTTTTGTCATATATATACAGGGTGTCCATAAAGTCTTACCCTGATTTCAGACCTTTAGTACACACAAATCAGGGTAAGACTTTATAGACACCCTATATATATATATATATATATATATATATATATATATATATATATATATATATATATATATATATATATATATATATATATATATATATATATATATATATAATAATAATAATATATATATCTCCGGGTCGAGTGGGTGAGGCAGCATTAACCGGCGTGGGTGGCCCCTCTGCTCTGCTCCTCCCTCGTCGTGCCTTGTTGCTGCCTCGTTTCGTGATGGTGCTGGTGGTAGTGTTGGTGGTAGTGGTAGTGGTAGTGGGTGGTTGTAAATCAGGAGAAATGGCGATCGGTGACAAGCCTTCGTTCAACCTCGCAACTTGAGGAAAGAGACACCTCCTTCATTCACTCCCACAACTTCAGGGGGGAGATGCCCTTCGTTCGCCCCCGCACGCTAAAGAGGGTGACGTCCTCCTCCTTCATTCCATCACTTCAGGAGGAAAAGGCCATTCCGTCACCTCAGACCATCAGGAGAGAAACGACCAGCACTTATTACACCTGTCTCTCTCCATATTGTTTATCATTAGCTACTCCCATCTTGCCCACAACGTTTATAGCATTATTTAATATCGATACAAATAAGGTAGAACACTCTTAATACGTAATATTTGACTAGATACGAACAGCTGACACCACTCACACACACACACATACCCTGCATTCGAACTCAGCCTCTATAGGTGTACTGGGTGGGAAAATGAGCAATACCAGACAATCCAAAGCTTTCTGCACCTCACACTCTAGTCAGAAATTATGTATCACGAGTGTACCAAAGAAATTCACTTTTTTATATATTATACTAGCAGGGATACCCGACGTTGTCCGGGGATCTATCTATATCTATCTATATCTATCTATATCTATCTATCTATATCTATCTATCTCTATTTATCTATCTATCTATTTATCTATCTATCTATTTATCTATCTATATATCTATCTCTATCTATCTCTATCTCTATCTATCTATCTCTATCTATCTATATATATATCAATCTCTATCTATCTATCTATCTATCTCTATCTATCTATCTATCTATCTGTATCTCTATCTATCTATCTGTCTATCTCTATCTATCTATCTATCTATCTATCTATATATCTATCTCTCTATCTATCTATCTCTATCTATCTATCTATCTCTATCTATCTATCTATCTCTATCTATCTATCTATCGATCGATCTCTATCTATCTATCTATCTATCTCTATCTATCTATCTATCTATCTATCTCTATCTATCTCTATCTATCTATCTCTATCTATCTATCTATCTATCTATCTGTCTATCTATCTATCTATCTATCTATCTCTATCTATCTATCTCTATCTATCTATCTATCTAACTCTCTATCTAACTCTCTAACTCTCTATCTAACTCTCTAACTCTCTATCTAACTTTCTATCTATATATCTAACTTTCTATCTATATATCTAACTCTCTATCTATCTATCTAACTCCCTATCTATCTATCTAACTCTCTATCTATCTATCTAACTCTCTATCTATCTATCTAACTCTCTATCTATCTATCTAACTTTCTATCTATATATCTAACTTTCTATCTATATATCTAACTTTCTATCTATATATCTAACTCTCTATCTATCTATCTAACTCTCTATCTATCTATCTAACTCTCTATCTAACTCTCTATCTAACTCTCTATCTAACTCTCTATCTATCTATCTAACTCTCTATTTATATATCTAAATATCTATCTATATATCTAACTCTCTATCTATCTATCTATATATCTAACTCTCTATCTATCTATCTAACTCTATCTATCTATCTAACTCTCTAACTCTCTCTGTGTTTTGATTCCTCCAAAGTGAGAAAGATAGAGATAGTGAGGTTTTCTTTTATGCAGAGCGTATGAGGTTTTCTTTGTTGCGTTACAGGGGATATTATTTTATTTATTTTTGGAATTTGACACTCTTGTCATACGCTTTTGTGGTCACCTAGGAGGCTCCCGATTTCAGTTTATGGTGTGTAAATTCAAGATCTTTCATTCTGCCAAAACAAAATTTGCTTACATGAAAGTTGAAAATTGACAAAATTCACCCCCAGAAGTCAGCTGGGGGTGAAAAAAAAGTAAAAAAAATAATTTTTAAGGGGTTAATCATTGAAGAAGAAAAAAAAATTATACTGCCAAGACACTCCTCAGGTCTCAGCGAAAAAACGTATGTAAAAATTATTACTTTAGGTGAAACGATGTGGCTGTGCATAGCGGCTAAACAGACAGACAGACAGACAGACAGACAGACTGTTTTATATATATAGATAATAACTCAAGTTCTCTCTCTCTCTCTCTCTGTGTGTGTACTCGTGCATGGACTATAGATGTGAAATGGAGGATGGTTGGTGGACAGGAGAGAATGGTACTGAGTGGTTGGATCATAGTTGGACTGGTGATGTTGTTGAGTTACAGCTGCCAACTTATATCCCTCATGACTGTCCGTAACATCCCTCATCCGGTCCAGACTCTCAGAGATCTCATTGACAACCCAGATCTCACTGTCATCTACGTACCCAACACCATAATTACCAGTGTCATGGCTGTAAGTTCTTAAATGTTGTCATTGACACTTTTCAGTAATCAAAGCAAATTATATTTTATTAATGGCAATTCCGAGAAAATATTTTGCGGGAGGTTAGGGGTGCTGGAGTAGGGGGACAGGCTTGGAGGGGGGGGGACGGGAGTAGGGGGATAGGCTTGGAGGGGGGGGGGACGGGAGGAGGGGGATAGGCTTGGAGGGGGGGGGGGGTGCTGGAGTAGGGGGACAGGCTTGGAGGGGGGGGACGGGAGGAGGGGGATAGGCTTGGAGGGGGGGGGGTGCGGGAGTAGGGGGATAGGCTTGGAGGGGGGGGGGGTGCGGGAGTAGGGGGATAGGCTTGGAGGGAGGGGGGGTGCGTGAGTAGGGGGACAGGGTTGGAGGGGGGGGACGGGAGGAGGGGGATAGGCTTGGAGGGGGGGGTGCTGGAGTAGGGGGACAGGGTTGGAGGGAGGGGGGGTGCGGGAGTAGGGGGATAGGCTTGGAGGGAGGGGGGGTACGGGAGTAGGGGGACAGGCTTGGAGGGGGGGTACGGGAGTAGGGGGACAGGCTTGGAGGGGGGTGATGGAGTAGGGAGTAGGGGGACAGGCTTGCTTTTTTTGGTAGGGGAGGAGGGAGTAAGGGATAGGCTTGGGGTTGGTGGGTGGGTTTGGAGGGTGCGGAAATAAGGGGACAGGCTTGGGTGGGGTAGAAAGCCTGTCCCCTATTCTCGCACCCCTTAATGTTTATTCTTGAGTTTTCAATAAGTAGCGTCATGGCTATAAGTTCTTAAGGGACAGGCTTGGGGTGGGGGGGTTAGGGGGGTGCGAGAATAGGGAGACAGGTTTTTTTGGGGGGGTTAGGGGTGCGGGAGTAGGGGGATAGGCTTGCTATTTTTTGGGGGGAGGGGAGTGCGGGAATAGGGGACAGGCTTAGGGGGGGTTGGGGGGTGCGGAAATAGAGGGACAGGCTTGGGGGGTGGGGGTAAAAAGCCTGTCCCCATACCCCCGCACCCCCTTAATCCTTGACATATTAAGGGGGTGCGGGAGTAGGGGACAGGCTTGAGGGGGGGTGTAGAAGTAGGGAACAAGCTTGGGGGTTATTGATGGGTGCAGGAATAAGGGGACAGGCTTGGGGTGTGCGGGAGTAGGGCTTTGGAGGGGGGGGTTGGGGGGTGCGGGAGTAGGGGACAGGCTCGAGGGGGAGGGGTATGGAAAGGAATGGAATGAAGAATGGGAATAAATCAAATTGACAGAAACAAAAAACACGCACCATATTTAAAACAACACTGAAATTTCGTGACAATCATAACTATGTTCATGTTTGTGCTTCATTCTGTTATGTTTTCGTGATGTGTGTGTGTGTGTGTGTGTGTGTAGGATTCTTATGGGGTCCCGCCTACCCGTATGTATTGTATTGTTGCCTGCCTGTTGATTGACACTACGTCTCAATAAATAATAATAATAAAAAATATCAAATTGACAAAAACAAAAAGACACCTTAAAACAACACTGAAATTTGGTGACAATTATAATTCTGTTCTCTTCGTTTACCGCCAGGAGTCCCAAGGAGAGCTTCACGAGGTACACAAGTTACAGAATGTTGGCCGTACTAACTTTATTGGAACTGGATCACTCGCCAATGCGATTGAGATGTTGGTAGGACGCGGGGACCATGTCATAATAGGCACGACCAACCCCATGAAGAGACTCATTGCTCGATCCTTCTCGCTCACAGGTCAGTAAAATAACATGTACAGTTGCCTCAAGATATTTCTTTACCCCCTGCGGTGGCTGTGAAGTGCATGTGGCATCGCTGGACATGTTCGGATCACATTCAGAAACAGTGAAGCATTGTGCTGTCCGTAAATATGATTCAACAGGGAGATTGGTCTCATTCATCTACTCCAGACACAAAAGAGGCAGTAAAGGAATACCTTGAGGCAACTGTAAACTCGTGATACATAATTTCTTACCAGAGTGTGAGGAGCAAAAAGCTTCGAATCGCCTGGTATTGCTCATTTCCCCCCAGTACACTTATCGAGGCAGAGTTCGAATGCAGAGTATATAAATTATATGGTGCCTGCCGTTCTTCTCTGGTCAGGAACTACGTATCACGAGTGTTCAATATGACATTATTCCATGGGTGTTTCATAATCATACAACACGAATAATGCCATATAACTGATTACCAAGGTGGTCATCTCATAGAGGGAGGTGGCCGAGTGGTTAGTGTTCTGGACTCGTAATCTATCAGTCGGTAAATTGATCCTCTCAGGTGACGTGAGGGCCTGAGAATATTTACTCCTCTGATTTGAGTTTCAGGCACTAACCCTAAGGCCACTCACCAACCCTGTCCCCTACTCCTGCATTCCCTCCCCCCCAACCCTACACCCTTATCCTCCTAAACCCCACACCCTTATCCCCCTAAACCCCACACCCTTATCCCCCTAAACCCCCCCCCAAGCCTGTCCCCCTACTCCCCTCCCCAAGCCTGTCCCCCTACTCCCGCACCCCCTTAATTAATATTGTTGGTACTCCTACAGGGAAATGTGACTTCTACATATCCCAGCAAATCATCTATTCCAACATCATGTCTATGGTGGGCCAGAAGGGCAGTAGTATCGTCCGGGCAATCAGTAAATGGTGAGTTCTTTTTAGTGATTACTCTCTTGCAAGGCATCATCCTTATTGGGTTGTTTGTGTCTTGTGATACGATGTACAATTGCCTGCACTTATAACTGGTACAAGACTAGAAGACTGACAATGCTGCATGTACCAGTTATAAGTGCTGGCAACTGTACACTCGTGATACGTAATTTCTGACTAGAGATGAATGGCAGGCACTACACACACACATACCCTACATTCGAACTCAGCCTTTATATACTGTAGGTGTATGGTGCTGGGTGTGGAAATGAGCAATACCAGGCGATTTGAAGCTTTCTACTCATCGTGTGAGCTATCAGTTCCGACTCTCATATCCGAAACACCTGCTAGTAAGAGTAAGCTAGGGTTGATGACAGGTGTTTCGGATGCGTGAGTCGGAACTGGTAGCTCACATGATGCCGGGTGTATACGATGGCAACGCTGACTAGTGAAAGTGGGAGTGAAGGAGACTGTACTTAGGCTGAAATCCCACATGTGATTATCCGTCCCGCAAGTCTAAATGTTGCCAGATATTTCCAGAAAATCTGACTAGGTTTACATATCTTCTCTCATTTACACACTAGCTAAACATGCAATATTAATGACACCGCATGAATTATTCACAGTTATTATCCACTTCACGAATCATAGAAAAAATAAGGAGATTATCTGTGTGCCTGCATAATCAATATTTATAAATCCTACGAGTGGGGTAACGAACGTATCAAGGACGGTTGAAGGGGGGAGACGACAGTCTTGAACAAGCCGCTGCTCATCCTCTCCTCACCACATAACTCCTGCCTCCCCTATGCTAGCTAACCCAGTGGCAGATGTGTCACACCGTCTGCTAAAAATTTCCTATCCTTATGCTTACGACATTAATTAGTATGCCACGACATTATCGATTAGTATGCCACGAGTCAGCATGACTCGTGACACACATCAAGCGGCAGACCCCGGAGTAGCAAGTGTCGGATAGTGGGGCAGGTCAGGCAATAGTGTTCTATAGTGTTAGCAACTTAGCACGAGGCACTCGAAGATAAAGTACTGGTGCATGTTAGGCAAGAGTGGAAGAGATTCACAACTTCAACAAAGGGGAGCATACTTATGGCTGGCAACCAGGTTTTTACTTGAAAGATCATGCAATTGTTCCTTTCACCAATGCTAATCAAATAGGTCGTGGATGCAAAAACTTGTGGTGGAAGGGGCTAAGAGTTTTGTGGTCTTAAGAGTGTGTGTGTAATTCTGTGACTCATTCCACAGGGTACTGTGTTTTTACTTTCCTTATTTTTCTTCTTTTTTCTATCTCTGGTAGTAGATTCTCCCTCCTATCTATTAAAAAAAACACGTGAAATGTGGTTTTGATGATAATAATTATGATGACGTAACGATGATTAATCCTGCCATGGCACAATGTTTTGTTGTTTTATTAGGCACTTAGTGTAAATATGTCATGAATTTGTGTGAACATTGGGTTATACCTATATTAGTTATGAAAACGGATTTAACTTTTGCTTACTTAAGGGGGAAGTTTTGTGTTGGCAATTCTGGAGTAACTGAATCCACCAAAATATATTTTCAAGCAACAGAACACCATTACTTTTGCTTTTCTGGTCCTGTTTGGAGGATTCAAGGCACTCCAATGTACCAACAAAGATTTACCACTTTAATGGATATATAAAGACATATATTGCAGCTCTTATAAAAGGATTGAAATGATGTATTAAAGTATAATTTTAAATTGTACAGGTTGTCCCTGGTAACGGAGGCAGGCCTTTATTCTAAATGGTTGGACTCTGCACTTAACAACTACACCATATGTCGCCAGTCCCCATCAAAGATAACTATAAAATCATCAATTACTATGAACAACATATGGGTAAGGATATTATATCATTTATTCTTGGGAGTTCGCTTGATATATATATATATATATATATATATATATATATTGATATTGTAGGGAACAGGCCCGGTATTCACAAAACATGTTAGGGTTTGGACTTGTTGGTATGTTTGTATCACTGACCTCACCATAGAGTTTCAGGTTCATTTCGAAACAGTGTTGGGTACTATAGTCTATTTCATCTCATCTGACATCGACAATAATTATTTAAAATGGCAACATTGCATTGCCAGCTCGTTATTGGCTGAACAATCATTGTCCTTAACCCTTGACTCGTTGATATAAACAAATAAAGTAACCCTTCATTAACTTCATTATATGATTCTGAGTTGCAAAGAAAATTCTCATTTATTATTTCATATATACAAATCATGTCCATCTGTTGCATTAACCATATAAACAAACACAAGAATGAAAACTTCAAATCCAAGTCAACCATCTGTAAACGTAAACGAACACAATATTCCAGCCAATTTGTGTTTCTATTAGTTTTACTTAGATAAGTAGATAACTGTCTTCATAGGCATTTTTAAAAGGTATTCTATTATTATTTGAATTATATATATATATATATATATATATATATATATATATATATATATATATATATATATATATATATATATATATATATATATATATATATATATATATATATATATATATATATATATATATATATGAAAGAGAAGGAAAATCAAACTAAACATTAAGTAAATAATTTATTTGTTAATCGTTATAATACAGTACAGACAGAAATGTTTATCTTTCCTTGTAGGGCATCATGGCAGTGCCTCTCTTGGGTATCCTGTTGGCCACCGTTTCCTTCTGTTACGAAATGGCATCCTACTCTATTGACATCAAGATCAACTAATGAAATAATATCTTATGTACACTCGTGATACGTAATATCTGACCAGACGAACAGCAAGAGGCACCACACACAAACACACACACACATACATACCCTGCATTCGAACTCAGCTTCTATATTTGTACTGGGTTGGAAAATGAGCAATACCAGGCGATTCGAAGCTTTCTGCTCCTCACACACTGGTTAAAAATTATGTATCACGAGTGTACAGAATGGTGTATAAACATGACTTCTCATTGTACAATAATGTACCTTTCAGTACATCATCAAGAAGGAATAAACAATGTATTTCGTTATCCAATTGAAATAACTTTCACTCGCCCATTCCAACAAAGGAAATAGACATAGTTGTTGTAGGAAGATGCAATATATACTTAGCATATTAAATCAGGCATATTTATATACAAGGTGATTCAAAAATGTATGCTGAAATATTGTACTTATACAACCATTCATTTTGGAAATATTTGCGAAAAACAGCATCTGTCCGGCGCTGAAACGAATAGTAGGTTAGCCGAGAAGAAACCATCTCCTTTGACCTAAATGTTTCTGAATCAACTGGCATATAGGTAATTCTTGAGCAACTGAAGCCTCCAAACTATTTTCCAAGCAACAGAACCACACCATTCTTTTTGCTCTTCTGGTCCTGTTTCCTGGCATACTTTTATAGAGGAATCAAGGCACTCCAATCTACCAAGACCCTTAACTTTTACAAGTATATGAAATTTGTTAATGATGTTTTGAAACGTAAATATATAATGTTTATGGTTCATGTTACAATGAATTTAAGGGGATGAGGGAGTAGGGGACAGACTTGGGGGGTGCGGGAGTAGGGGACAGACTTGGGGGTGCGGGAGTAGGGGACAGACTTGGGGTGTGTGGGAGTAGGGGACAGACTTGGGGGTGCGGGAGTAGGGGACAGACTTGGGGTGTGTGGGAGTAGGGGACAGACTTGGGGGATGCGGGAGTTGGGGACAGAGTTGGGGGGTGCGGGAGTAGGGGACAGACTTGGGGTGTGTGGGAGTAGGGGACAGACTTGGGGGATGCGGGAGTTGGGGACAGACTTGGGGGGTGCGGGAGTAGAGGACAGGCTTGGGGGTGCAGGAATAGGGGGACAGGCTTGGGGAGGTAGAAAACTTGTCCCCTATTCCCACACACCCCTAACTCCCCCACCCCAAGCCTGCCCCCTACTCCAGCACCCCTCTAACCCTTCCCCCATAGCCTGTCCCCCTACTCCCGCACCCCCCTAACCCCTCCCCCATAGCCTGTCCCCTACTCCAGCACCCCCCTGATCCCCCCCCCCCAAAAAAAAAAAATAATAATCACCTGTATTAGTCAAGCGTTTGTCCATAATCACTCCCATTATTTGTTTATGTCTAATATACTTCTAAATACATGTATGTCATTTCCTTATTGGGTATTTCCGTCGCAAATGCATTAACATAAACCGTAGTTTCCCGGTATAATAATATCAATTCAAGATGGCCGCCAAATGTTTACATCCAGGATTCGTATTTTGCTAAGTTAGGTCTCGTTAGTTTGCCGCAGTCCTGATTAGGTTAGGTTAGGTCAAGTGAGGTCAAACTAATTCTATTTAATGTGTTGTAGTGTTTTTCAGACTAATCAAGTTTTAATATGGCGAAAATGAGATGTTTATGGAGATTGAGTTGGGGCAGGGGGTGGGTAGGGTGATATCTCCCAAAATATTAACTTGCGTTGGTTATGAACAATAAATACGTTCAAAACACACTATAAAACATTGCATTCTGAAAACCTCGAGTCAAACGCAGATTTTGGACAATCGCTTGACTATTACCAAAAGAAAGACCTCTCAACCCCTCCCCAAGACTGTCCCTCTATTCCCGCACCCTCCAAAAAAACCCCGACCCTCCCCCAAACCCCCTCCCTCAAGACTGTCCCTCTATTCCCGCACCCCCTCACATGCCTACTGCAGATTTCCCTCTACATTCAATATGCAGGATTTAATTTTGTTGTGAAAGGCTTCAACCCAACTCATTGAATAATATAAAATATACCGTAAGCTATTAATAATAAAAACATACTTTAATTAAGGGGGTGCGGGAATAGGGGGACAGGCTTTCTACCAACCCCAAGCCTGTCCCCCTATTCCCTCCCCCCCCAAGCCTGTCCCCCTACTCCCGCACCCCCTTAAAAAGGTAGATTTAAAATATAATTAAAAATATTGATATATCGTAACAAAATGATATAATATTTTGCTAAAATGTCCTTTAAAAAAAAGTAGGTGTCATATATATATCTAAAAGGGACATTTTTATTTATTTAAGATTATTACATTGATTTAGAATTATTTATTATTATTAAAATATTGTTAAATTAGGTATTGATGTGAGAGAGATAGAGAGTGAGAGTGTGTGTGTATAAGGTAGAGAGATAGATTGTGTGTGTGTGTGTGAGAGAGAGAGAGAGAGAGTGTGTGTGTGTGTATATGTGTGAGAGAGAGAGAGTGTGAGAGTGTGTGTGTATAAGGTAGAGAGATATATTGTGTGTGTGTATGTGTGTGAGAGTGTGTGTGTGTATGTGTGTGTGAGAGAGAGAGAGGGTGGGGGGATTGGAGTGTGTGTCATACTATTCTTAATCTTGATCAAATAAATAACTTCGGTTCGTCCATCTTTTACATGGCAACATTGTCATCTGGAAACACTGCGCTTACGGGGGTGCGGGAATAGGGGGACAGGCTTGGGGGTGTTTATAGGGGGGAGTTGGGGAGATTGGAGGGGGCTTATGGTGGTTTGGGAGGGTGCGGGAGTAGCGGGACAGGCTTGGGGGGTTTGGGGGGTACGGGAGTAGGGGGAAAGGCTTGAAGTGGGGGTGAGAAAATAGGGGACAGGCTGTCTACCCCCACCCCCAAGCCTGACCCCTTATTCCCGCACATCCACAATCAAATATCCACCGACACTTTCTTTCCATCGTAGTAAATATCTTGGTAATAAAGAACAACACGTGTATGTTTTTGCAGCACATAATAATAATAATAATAATAATAATAATAATAATAATAATAATAATAATAATAATAATAATAATAATAATAATAATAATCTTGGTAATAAAGAACAACACATGTATGATTTTCAGCACCTCATAATAATAATAACAATAATAATAATAATGATAATAATAATAATAATAATAATAAAATATCTTGGTAATAAAAAACAACACGTGTATGAATTTGCAACACCTCATAATAACTATTATAATTGAGGGGGTTGAGTTGACGTAAGGTGTTGTTGTATGATTATATTTTGATATGATACTGATTTATTTGCACGATGGAAGGAAAGTGTTGGTGGTTATTTGATTGTGGCTGTAACTAAATGACAGGTTTTAATTTTATATATATGTTGTGAACTTTTAATAAGTGGAATTATTATTTAGCATAAAATAGAATTGAGGAGAAAGAAAAAAAGTCCCCACACATAGTTGCTTTCCATGTTATGTTCATTTTAAAAAGTAGAGCAAAAAAAAAATCCTTTATTGTTTTACCATCAGACTCTTATTGAAGCAGATCACTGGCTTCTGCAACGTTGTCATAATCAGTTTGGGAAAACATATACAATTCAACCATAGTCTATAAGCTTCTTTATTTGTTCGTCCTTATGTGATAAATAGGTTACAGCAAGTTAACATAATATCTCGAATTTCATTTTTATAAACGTAAAGATTTTTTTACGTTTTAAATTTACCTCTGAACAAATCAAATACTTGCTAAATGACATACACAGCTGTTTGTGATAGCTTTCTGTTATACAGTCTGTCAATGATGCACGTACCCCACCCTCGTTCAGTTACTCGCAGTCTTAGCTGGTAAAATATAGAGTAGAGAGCAGGGGTATCTTATTAAATTACACCAGATATTTGATCGACCAATCACAATCACTCGTCTTTAGATTCCTACTAATTTTGACACCCAAGTCCTTTTCGTTTTATATTTTGGCCAGATTTTTACCTTGTAATCTATACTTGTGTCTCAGGTTGTAATTACCTACCTACAGTACAAGCATCACCTTACATTTATCACATTAAACTTCAACAACAATTTATCGCTCCATTCTGACAACTCCAAAATCACCCAAGACAATCAATAATACTACCCTCCTGTGTGGCTGTGGTTGTGGTTGGTGGTTCAGTCAGTGCTGGTGATAATAATAAATAATAATTATACCCTCGCTCCTGTGTGACTGTGGTTGGTTGTGGTGGACTCAGTCAGTGTTGGTGGTTGTAGACGAGTATCTCCACCAACAGAGTGAAGAGTGTAACAAGGAAACCCATGAATAAGATGTAGAAAGCTCCCTGTAGGTGATTCAGTCCCAAGGTAAGAATCTCACTCTCCTGCAATTAAAAGGGGACATTTTTTTGTGTTGATAAATCTGCATAGAGCAACTGAATCTTCCAGACTATTTTTTCCAAGCAATAGCCAGAACACCATTATTTTTGTTAATCTGGAGCAACTGAATCCTCCAAACTATTATTCCAAGCAACAGAACACTATTATATTTGCTCTAATGGTCCTGTTTTTTCCTAGCATACATTGGAGGATTCATGGCACTCTAATATACCAAGAAAAAAATAATTACTACCTAATTAAATGACAGTGATAATTCTGAGTTTCTAAGATAACATCCGAAATTGTAAAATGTCAGTAACTTATGAAAGAAGACTGGCCTAGGATGGTTGTACGCAAGGATGATAGACCATTATAGTCTATTATTCTTGGTTGTACGTACAGTCTCCTCCATTCCCGCTTTCACCAGTTCAGCGTTGCCAACGTATACATTCGGCATCGTGTAAGCTACCAGTTCCGAAACACCTGCCCATCAACCCTTACTCTTACTGGTAGGTGTTTTCGGATTCGAGAGCCGGAATTGGTAGCTCACACAATGCGGGTGTATACGTTGGCAGCGCTGAACTGGTGAAAGCGGGAGTGGAGGAGACTGTACATGCAAGCACAAAGGAAATAATATAAGGAAAGGAGGGACAATTCAAGAACTGAAAGGGAGCTGATTGTGGCCAGGTCGAAAGGGAAGCCCAAGCCCTTGAAGTACTGTACTGCCTACACAACCCAGCTTGTTCTCCCTAAGGTATGAGTTTCTATAGGGTGGGCTTATTATTATTTGTGAATAACTCCCAACTGTACACTCGTGATGCATAATTTCTGATCAGAGTGGAAGGAACAGAAAGCTTCGAATCGTCTGGTATTGTTCATTACCCCACCCAATACACCTATAGAGGCTGAGTTCGAATGCAGGGTATGTGTGTGTGTGTGGTAAAGTCATGGTGTAATGTACTGCAACCTGGTGAATAAAAGCGAGCTATTTGAGTTAATTTTATGAACCAAAATTGCACACCAACAGCTATAGTTTCGGATCATTTTTCGAAGCCATTTCATTGGAAGATGTTGCAGTACATTAGACCATGACTTTACCTGCCTTTCGTCTCTGGTCAGGGATTACGTATCACAAGTGTACAGTTGCCAAAATATGAATTGCAACCACTTTTGATAGAACATTAAAATTTATTTATGTCCATAGTTATTTGTAGGGATCTTAATTAAGTATGTATTATACAGAAGGATATGTATATTTCCTTCTGTATTACATGATTATAGCGTCTACAAATAGTTGTTGATATTTCTATGGTTAGAGTTCCATTAAAATTTGTTGCAATACATATTTTGGAAACTTTACATCCAAACCGACCCCTAATACCTAAGGATCGGTAGTTTCTTTTCGGTCACTGCATGGAGTAATCAACATTTACCATTTCCATGGGAAATAATGATCCCTGGTGATACCCATACACAGTTACTATCAGGTATGAACAGTACAGCCATGGCTGATAGTGCTTGACCAGGGTACAAGGAGTGTTGGTGAGCAACTGAACAGAGTGAATTTTCCAAACCATTCTCAACGTTGAGAGAGGTTTAGGAGAATAACTTTTTCGAACTCTGTTCAGCTACTCTCCAACACTCCTTGGACCCTGGTCAAGCACTATCAGCCATGACTGTACATGTCTTCTTTCTACTACTTTATCTCGTAGGGGGGTATTGCCTGGATTAGTGATGTGGGCAATACTTTAAGGGTTTGGGCGCCCCTTCGGCCCCAGCCACTAGCTTTTAGTTCTTTAACTATCCCTCGTTTCTTTCTATTTCCTTCCTGCTTGCTGTCACACCTCTCTATCACCGATTCTGGCGCTATAAGACCTCGCTGTTGCGGCGCCTAATATTAATCCATCAATCAATTCTTCCACTTTATAATCGTATATAAGCTTACCTTTGAAACAACAATATTGGTCTTCAGTGCAGCTGCTTCTCTGTTGGTCTTGACTCGACTTGCCATTAACTCATCAAACCACTTATTCACTATTCCTGACTCGCCAAATTGTAAGAAGGTGTGTTGGAAGATTCTATGAAACGGGGCACCTCTCCTGGAAGTACAACAGGTCGCGGTAAAAAATAATCATCCATACAGCTCTTTTTTTTTTTCTTTATTGCACCATATAGGGGTAACTCACATAAGAGTTTGACAGCTTCCCTCTGTTCCTTAACTGAAAGACTTTCCAATAATTAGGTTAACTACCATCTTTTAATTTAATACAAGCAGCTACACACTACTTAAAACAATAATATCATATGTGAACGTGAACACATTAGACAGCAAATTGTTTGAGATACCCATATATGGATGATTATCATTGACCACTACAGTACATATCCAAAAATAAGTTAATACTTTTAAGGAAAACGGAATGAAAGAAGACAACCACAGGCAAGATTGTCCAATACAAGAAAAAAAAAAAAATAGACGAGAGGGGAGGGGTCACTAAAATCATATATGTGGTACAGTACAGTTGGACACATGAATGGGTGGTACAGCCCAAGTGAAAGATGGTCAATTTCTCCCAATATCAAGTTCCTTAGTGTCAAATAGGAGACATCAGGGGCAGAAGTCAGTATTGAGGATGGTAATAAAAAGCAAGTACCTGATAATAGACACTATTTGGCAGTAAGGAACTTGATATTGGCAGAAATGGACCATCTTTCAGTTGGGCTGTACCACCCATTAATGTGTCCAACTGTACTGTTTAATTGGAGTACAAACCTGAAGCCCCAGCCGTAGTCAGGGAGAGTAAAGACACCTCCAACACTGATATAGAAAGGAGTTTGACCTTGACTGTCTGTGTAGAAAGAGGCAATCTTAATGGAGATCTGGTTCTTGAAGGTTATGAAGCTGTAACTGCCTTGTTGAATCTTTTCCACAGCCTCCTCCAGACTCAGTGACTGAAAGAATGAACCGTTCAATCAAAAGACTGGCAACAAAACATACTAACTCGACTGTGATTATCAGCAACTTGTAAGGATGACTGCAAATGTTCGGACAAGGCGACGTACCCCCCTTCCCAAATCCCCCACCAGACAAGCTCCTCGCCATATATGAGGAGTTGGGGGATAGAATGATGGGTGTTGTCGGGGGATGGTGAGGAGCACGGTATAAGGACTCTATAGTCATTATACCGTGGTGAGGAGCTTGTCTGGTGGAGGATTTGGGAAGGGGGGTACGTCGCCTTGTCCGAACTTTTGCTCAGGATTTTGTGTTCTCACTGACTACAACTTAGGATCATAGGAGTAAACTCCTTAAGTATACAAATTTGTCTAACTACTATACCGCCATAAATTACGGCGGGGTGTCGTAAACATTGTGTTAGAATGTTATAATGATCTAACTAAGAACCTTCAAGATCTTTGTGAAAAACGATGAAACATGGGGCCTGAATTTTGGCCCTGAAATGGTTAGTAGTTTCGGGCTGGCAACACTGATGGTGAGATCCAGGCTCCAGGCTCCAGCTACCATCAGTTAGTCTTACTCTAACAGCGAGGATGGAGGAACATATTTTCATCACTCATCTTTCATGTAATTACCATATATGTACGTAAAAACGACAGTGATATTATATTTCATATTCTTGTGCTGAAATATTCTAACATGTTTTATAAAGAAAAACAATTGTGAAAACGTACTTAGATATGTAAATTGAGTATAAAGGTGAATTTTGAGTTGATGTCAGTCTGAACTGGCTACCCATCCTATAGATGTCCATTTAGTCTTCACGAGTACATCAGGAGACCGCTAAAGGTATGTACAGTTGCCTCCAGTCGTAGCGACCCCAGTCTCAGATGTGTGTAACGAAATGTGGCAGCACTGGGTTTGTTTACTCGTGGTCAGAGGCAATGAATGGACTCGACTAACCCTCGCTATAGTCTCCAAATGGACACTATATAAGTAAAATTGTCTATCTAAAAATACATACGTTTCCTATATCAATACAAATACAACATATACTAGAATATATAACATATAAAACTCAATTTCCGTTGTTTGGCTAAAAAAAAACGGTGTAGCGAGGTGCAGCTTGTGACAGGAAGGAAGGGAGAGGGTATGGGGAAACGGGGGATATGGGGATATGCGGGTTGGTTTTAAGTAGCGATGCTTCGAGACTTCTTATTCAGTGAAACAATCCACAAAACCACATATTTTAGCTAACATTTAATAAAATTGTATTGACCAATATTTAAGTGCTTTCCAATTAAAGTTAGAAGGTTTATTGTTCATGTTTAATTAGGTCAGTCATAAAGTCATTGGCGTAAGGATGTGGCGACCAAGGAAGCGAAATTGGGGGTGAAGTTAGAGTTAATGTGGTGAGAAAGATGGGAGAGAGACATGCTGCTATGCATGTAATACAACATAAAGAAACATTAACGAATCTTTACGAAATTCAGTCAATAATCCCAATTTTCTATGTTTGTGACTTATCTATATTTAATCGTAATAAATTAATATCACAGGGTTTTGCTAGCTAGGATCGGCGTGAGCGAGCCTCTATGAGCTTATAAATACAGTGCTATATAGCCTTCAATATAGCATACACTATAGTCTACTATTTATGAAAACTATATATACAGTATATATACAGTATAATATACAGTAGTGCCATACTCAAGTAATTGCATCTTACAGTACATATTTTGTTATCAACACTACATAAGATTTTGCCTGTTTGTTTTTCACTCATATCTGTATATGAATATCTATATTTGTTCTAAAACTACTTAAACTAAGTGACAACTGATTTATTCAGTATACAACAAATAATAGTTGGATTTCCTTTGTCATCACAACATCACCACACCACCAAGTTATTTTCCCACTTATTATCATCTTGTCACTCAGAGTGAGAGATAGTGATAACCACTGCAGACATAATAATAATAATAATAATGAACACCGGTATATATAATTAGAGACCAAAGGACAATAAAGCGTAATTTCAGTGTCTGTGTAGGCACTGTAGGGTGAAGACTGAAGGGGTTGGTAACACTGGTACAGTAGCTCGCATGATCACATCCTCAGTCACCTAATTAGTTCCCAACTCACCTTCGCTTGTCAGTCAGTAAGATAGTAACGGCGAGCGGGAGTGTTGTAGGATATCGCTGTGATGTTATTTAATTTTTCTTCTTTAATTACATATATATAATAGTTTCCTCCCATATGACATGCATGACAAACCATTCTATATCCAACAATGTATAACATATATGTTTGTATGGAACCTATAGTCGCAAATAAACGAAATATAAGAAATATTAGCCTCTACTCCTCAGAGTGGCATTCAACTCGCTCCCTCCAGACCAAAATAAAGATGTAATAAGATGTAGTATTATTTTACGAGGTATAGGCTGTTTTGGATAGTTATATATTACAGGTAAGACAAAAAAAAGGATTATTTATTATTTATATAATAATTTATGTAATCAAACTTGCAGTATTTTACCTTCTGCAAGCCAGTTGTTCGGGTCCACGTAATCTGGACTGTTTTTGTTGTCAGATACGGCTTGCTCCAAGCCCGCTTGGTACCCCAAGCCGACGCTTGGACAACAAAAATACGACAATAATAATATAGTTCCCTCCACCCTTTGTGAAGTCGTGTTAGACTAAGGCAATATTTTTATTGTTTTTTAGTTAAATGAATACCCAATGGATGTTTATTTGTATGGAACAGTATTATAAATTTTTTATTCGCATAAATGTTGTGTAAGATGCTTAATATGGTAAAGTGTTATAAAATTTAGCAATATTAAATTAAAGGTGCCAGCGAGTGGCAGTGACTGGGACAGAGTGTAGCACACACTGTGTGTATGAAACACAATTATAGCACACATCACAAGGATGATCCCTGTAAGGTATGGCCCAGCGACCTCTCCACCCACCTGAGACCCGAGTCAGCTTCGGCTATGGCTGACTAAGCAGGAAGACCTCAGACAGCCGACTCAAACCCCCCACCCCCTGCTCACAGGGGTGGTAACCTCTGGCATCAGTGGTATTTTTAACAGTGTCCCGAGCAAGAATCGAACGCTGGGCCACAGAATTGCAGCCACAACTGTTACCACTGTGCTAGCCAGAGGCTAAATACATAGATTTTTTCAAATGACGGTTATAGGGGTAGGAGGGGGAGGGGCCTCATAAGTAACGGGAGAGAGTAGGTTTGTCTACATTTGTCCTGTGAACATTTCATTTCATTTCGTCTACCCACATACCTTCGACCATATCATACCACAGGTACCCACACGTGAACGCGAATATGAAGGTTAGGGTGGATGGGAAAGGGTTAATTAAGGGTGAAATTTTGTGTTGGTAAATCTGGAGCAACTGAATCCTCCAAGCTATTCTAACCAACAGAACACCATTATTTTTGTTCATCTGGTCCTGTTTCCTAGCATACTTTGGAGGAATCAATGCACTCCAATGTAACAAAAGCGAATTACCGCCTTAACTACTACCATTCCAGTATGGTTACAATTTTGGTGTTCGATTATTTGGCTCAGTTTGGAGAAAATATATATATGTTTTTACCTATCGCGTCTTTCACCAAGGAACTCCCTAACTCAAGTGACCATATAAGGCAAATTGAATGAATAAATAACATATCACAGCATATTTATTTTGGCCAATTGTGCATCCTTATTTTCCTAAACTGTTCTTGCAAACCGGTTATTTTCACTATCGTCAATATAACAAAGCAGATATAATTACTAGAGTGCCACATCAAGGAAGACTACAGATGGTGGGTATGTTGGCTCAGGGACAGTCCCCTCGTCTGCTGCCTTCCAAGAAACAGATCTCACTATCACCCTGACTCCCATTTGGGGATCCGAGCATCTGAGCGGCTTCGGTCAACCAGACTTGGGACTGCTCGGCCAGACAGTCTGGGAACTACAATAACAAACAGCAACAACTAGAGTGCCAAAATTACACAAACCTCCATTTCCCTGAAGATCTGTTGGACGACGGGGCTGGGATGTTTGGAAAAGTAGTCGTAAATGATCCCCTTTAGTGTCCAATATTCCACTGCCCACTCCCAACCAGGCCGACTGATCATGTCTTCGAAGCTATCTATAGGAGCTTCTCTGCCTTGCACAGTGAGGTGGGCTATAAGGGAGGAGCGAAATGCTGTGATAATAACCAAGCAAACCACCAACCACCACCCGGCCAACATCTGTAGAAAAAAAAAATATATATATATATATATAAATGAAAAAAAAAAAATCTAGTAATAATTTAAGTAACACAAAAACTGATCAAATACATATCAAACGTTGAAAGCAAAAATGTCAATACAGAAAATTTAACCAAAATACGGAAACACATGAGGATGAACCATAATTTGCAAAAAGTGAAGGATGATTCCATAATAGACTTGGGAATGAAATCATAACGCGCAAGTACAGCCACAATCAAATATCCACCGACACTTTCCTTCCATGATCCATCGTAGTTAATATCTTGGTAATAAACAACAACACATGTGTGATCTTACAGCACCTCATAATAATAATTGATGGGGTTGAGTTGAAGTAAAGTGTTGTAAGATTATAGTTTTATTTGATACCGATTTATTTGCACGATGGAAGGAAGGTGTCGGCGGTTTTATTTATTGTGGCTGTACATTCACATGTCTCACATTCAAACGAGTTAACAGAAAAGTTTCAATCACACAATAATGAACACATATCACTTACCCTTCCCGTGAGATTTTCAGACACTTCTGTGGATGACTGGCCAACAAGAGCAGCCCATATAAACAGTTGTGAGGTGGTGCTGGTGGTTTCCTTCTCTCCAACATCACCTCCTCCCACCTTGTTTATCGCCCACACCAATACCCACTGTATGACCAGAAGAGTGAGGCCGAATACAACCGCGCCAATTACCAGGCTACTCCATACTATACCTGAAGAGAAGTCGATTAGTTGAGGATGAAAGATGAGGAGAAGATGAGTGATTATTATTATTAGAAATAGACCAGACACACAAAGTTGGGAGAGAATGCAAGCATTCTATCAATCTGAGGACCCCAACCTCATGTATCCAGACTGAAGAAAAGAAGACAGATTAAAAAAATAAAATTAACAGTTAGCTTAATAAAAATATATAAGCCCTACTCTTGAAGCCAGCCAGTGCTACACCATCAAAGACCACCAAGGCCATTCCACACAGACACCAACCTTGGAACAAAAGATCGACTATACTGACAGGCTATACAGCACGGCAAAAAAATATATATATATATATATATAAAATAATAATAAAATAAAACAAAAGAACTACTATCGATTTCAGAGTCCATGTCACCTCGTTTTTCGGGAATAACTCGGTAACTAACATTTGGATTAGTATGATATTTTGCAACAGTTTGCTTAATACCCGGGGCTAGTTTTTTTTTTTTTTTTTTGCATTTTACTGGATTACCGCAAGTGAATAATTATGGAACTTGTTCCCGGAAAGTGGAGCTTATTTCAGAAAAGAAGGACAAGGATAAGAAGGATTTGTATCAATTGATTGATTGATTGATTGATATTAGGCGCCGCAACAGCGAGGCCATATAGCGCCAGATAAAGGTGATAGAGAGGTGTGACAGCAATCAATAAGTAAATAGAAATAAATGAGGGATATTTGAAGAACTAAAAGCTAGTGGTTGGGGCCGAAGGGGCGCCAAAACATTTAAAGTATTGCCCACATCATTAATGCAGGCAATACCCCCTACGGGGGGATTCGTATCAAACACACTGAAACTATTAATATGAACTTTTAAACAATGGTATGTACAGTCGTCCTCAGGAATTCGTATACACCACTGTGACATCAAGGGGGGTTCGTGAAAACTAGAAAATTGAGTGCATTAATTTCTTAACACCAAAATTTCCTAGTTATTTTATTTGGCTAATATTTGAATCAGTCAGGAAAATTATCCTTACAGCACGTGCAAAAGAAAGACCCTGATAACGAATTCTCTGTGTACGAATTCCTGAGGCCATCTGTACAGTGTTTCAGTGATACACATACCACACCCTCGTTCAGTCACTCGCAGTTTTAGCTGGTAAAATCTGGAGTAGAAAGCAGTCGATATTAGATCAATTAATCACAATCACTGTAAGATAACCCTGCTTATTACTCCAGATTTTACCAGCTAAAACTGTGAGTAACTGAGCGAGGATGGGGTACATTTAGCATTAACACACCGTACAAGTTGGATAGTTTAATCATAAACAAGATTGTTAAGAAGATAAATCCAACAGCTGTTCCAACCCAGTCCAATATGGCCAGTATAAGCTGTAAGTTAAAGAATACGAATACTTAGTTGGAGGAGGAAAGTATACAGCAAAACACAATAGGTGGCGGCGGTGGCATTTCTACCAGCCGAAAGACAGCAGTGTGTAAATGGGATATATATACAAATGAGAAATTATATCACATTAAAATTAAATGGCCTAAGAACTTAAGAAGGGGAAATTAATTACAGAAAGAACAAATCTGATGAACAATAAATATTACTACTACTACTCACTGGAGAAGGGCCTGACGAAAGAGAGGTACTTGGGAAGAAGGGCTGGTTTAAGTGAGATGAGTGTGAATGCATCGGAAGGGTAGGCACGAGCGTGGGACATCACCTTGTTACGGTCTGGTGAGATGGTGATCAAGGTACACATGTCATACTCCTCTCTCTGCAGCTGTCCTACGATACCACTGTACTGACCATTTGCTTCCTTTAGACCCCAAGACCTCTCTGGCTCCTCACGAGTGGCGTACCTTAAGGGGCAAATTTTGTGTTGGTAAATCTGGAGCAATCAGCGGAATTTTCCCAACTATTTTTCCAAGTAACATAACACCATTTTTGTTATTAATCTGGAGCAACTGATTCCTCCAAACTATTTTTTCCAAGAAACAGAACACCATCATTTTTATTAATCTGGAGCAACTGAATCCTCTAAACTATTTTTCCAAGCAACAAAACACCATTATTTATCTTCATCTGGAGCAATTGAGTCCTCCAAATTGTTTTTCCAAGCAACAGAACACTATTATTCTTGCTCTTTAGGTCCTGTCCTTCCAATGAACCAAGCAAGAATAATAATTATTCTCACCTTATGACCAGAATCGTTTTGCTACAGAGATCATCAATTTTAGGCGAATTATAGAAACACTAATTTCTTGAAATATTATCAGAAAACAGTACACTCGCAATCCAAAATATGTATCAAGGCTTGTTTCGAATAGCCTGATCGAGTATTAAGCGAGTTCAAGCAAATATGAAACAGGACAAGCGTTGTAATATGAAGTACAGTCGGACAAAGGAATTGGTGGTACAGCCAAGGTGAAATATGGCCTGAGATGCCTTCTTGCAACCCTCCCCCCTCTCCTCGGTCTCTCCGCAGCTCAGGCTGCAGCCTTCCACCTCCTCAACCTCTACCAAGGGACCCGTTGATGCCTTGTCACACTCCTTGCAGGATTCCGATGGTGTGAACTGTTTGCCTCCGGTTGCCAAGACTGCGAAGGGTGCTTCAACTGTGCATGACATTCCTTCTCTGCCTCAACGGAGTGTTTCTTCTTTGTATACCAACTCCTTGCCCTCGACCAACCTTCCTGCTTTTGCCCCAAGATATGCCTACCTATGTTAAGCTATCCTTCCCTGGGAACCCATCTATGGTCACAAAGCTGCGTTGGTTGTCTGATGTCAACACGGCCTTCCAGCTGTAGCGTGAACTAGCTGAAGTCAATATGGCTGCTGTCACCTCCCAGTTTGTCTACATCTCTAGGAAACGTCCTGACATTATTGATAGAATCAAAGCTGGTGAATTTTTGTCTCTGGCTCTCATTCTTGATGGTGCCCCCGAGAGGCCTCGTATGTTCCCCAGCTACATCCTCACTAATTTTCCGATTGATGTTGACCTGAAACTTGCCAAGGAATACCCTGGTGTGCACTCTGCCAGTCATTTATTCCAAGATGGTTCCCCCATTAGCCATGTTGTTGTTAGCTGAAGTCAACCCGATCCACCTCCGAATGAGATTTTCTTTGATTTCCTCCTCTGTCTTCCATCGTGTGAGGTGGAGAAACTTCATAATGACCAACCTCGATGCTACAGGTGCTGGGGAGTTGGGCATGTCTCCCGGTACTGTTCTGCCAGGCCGAAGTGTGCATGGTGAACAGTCACGTCCTGCTGCCTCCACCGCTGAGTCTCGATGGAAGTGTCCACAATGCCATCAGCCAGGGGTTAACATGTGGCATGGATGTACTCGACGTCAGGTCCATGCTCGTGTCTCTTCTATTGCTCTTCCTCCACCACCTCCGCAGTTTGCTCCTCCTACCAGCCCTACCTCGCCTCCAGACCTGGCCCTCCGCAAGTCTAATGCTACCCTCATGGCATGATGTACGGCCCTCGAGAACCGCTTCTATGCCCTTGAAGCCAGGATTGATGGGCTGGTTGCCGCTCAGGCTGCCAATGACTCCAAACTCTCCACCTTGGTCGAGGCTCAGCAGGCCATCATCTCAACTGTCACTACCCTTACCGAAAAGATGGATACTGTTGCATCTCGCCTAGAAAAGCTTCTTGAGTCAGTCCCTTCTCCTGGTCATCTGCCCCAAATACAAATTTCTACGTCCAAATACAAATTTCGCTAGTGATTGCTGGCTGGATGTCATTTTCTGGAATGTATATGGTATCACCAGTTATGCTAAGCTCACTCAACTCAAGACTATGTATTTTGTCATCCTCCCAGTGTTATTTTTCTCCAGGAAGTATTTCCAGGATGGCAGCTCGCTCGCTGCTGGGCTGCCGCCATAGAAGCAAGAGATCCCAGTTTGATACCACAGGTCAGTGGAAATGTTGGATAATTTACACCACCCCTTATGTCCCTGTTCACCTAGCAGTAAGTAGATACCCGGTTATTCGAGCAAGCATAGCAACCTTGTAGGCTGGGGGAAGATGTGATTTTGTAACAAGTCCTGACTGCTTTCATGACCAACACCATGAGTCAATATAGGCTATTGATTCCTCCAAACTATACCAGAAAACTAACACACAAACATATACGATCAGTAGTATTAATAAGGATCTGTTGTTTCGTGGCATAGCTTGGAGGAATCACACACCTTCAATCTTACCAACACTAGTAATCTCAGAGTTAATGTTGATAAGGTTTACGGTAATTGCTACCCACGGTTCAGTATGTTCGTAAATATTAGATGAGCCTGCTCATGAAAATTGAACCCATTCACCTAGCCCACACTTTTATGACAAGAAATTCACAAAATATTAAATTTCTACAGTTATATATCCACACAAAAGATACACAAATTATGTGTTTAATTGTACTGTCCACAAAACGGTTCCACAAAAGGTAATTTTATCCACAAATTTGTGGATAATATCCACGAAGTGGCAACTCTGGCTGGGCATGCTCCTCTCCTGTCAGGTTATGTGCCATATATTCATCTGGTAAGGAATGGTCTCCTGACTTACATACATAGCTCCTTTCCACATTGTCTTCTCTGTTTTAGGCCTAATCTGTCGACAGAGACAGCTCTTTTAAAAGTCACTGATGCGATTTATAAAAATATGGATGAAAAAAATATAACTTTATTGTCACTAATTGACCTGTCTAAAGCTTTTGACAGTGTAAGCCATGATATAATTATCACTAAATTCCATCAACTAAATATTGATCCTCTTTGGTTTACAAACTACCTGACAAATAGAACACAATCTGTCCGCATTGACAACACAGTCTCTTCAAGTATTAATATAGAATATGGTGTGCCCCAAGGATCTATCCTGGGCCCTATCTTATTTACTATCTATGTGAATGACATGTCAAAGATTATAGATGATTGTGAGATAGTGCAATATGCTGATGATACTCAATTTTTACATGTTGGTAAAATTAATAATGTACCAGATCTAATTACGAAAACTGAAAATACACTAATGAAAGCAAAGAACTACTTCTATAGAAATGGTCTATTGCTTAATGTAAAGAAAACTCAATGTGTATTTATTGGATCACATCAGTATATCACACGCATCCCTAGTAACACAACAATTATGTTTGATAATGCTGCTATCATACCTAGTAATAGTGTAAAACATTTAGGACTACATATGGACCGCTTTATGTTATTTAATATACATGTTGATGAAATCACTAAAAAGGTTATGGGGACACTTATCTTTTTAACACGTATTCAGGACGTACTTACAAAAGAAACAAGAATATTAGTAGTGCAGACACTTGTCCTTAGTATAATAAATTACTGCATGTTAATATGGAGCCCAACTAGTAAGGAACAAATTCAACGAATACAAAGGCTTCAAAATTTTGCTGCCAAAGTAGCAATAGGTGGCGCTCGTAAGTACGATCACGTCACTCCTATATTTAAGGAACTACAGTGGCTAAATATAAAACAAAAATGTAATTTAGAATTATGTAGCATGGTATACAAAGTCCTTCACAATATTGTACCAAACTGGCTGTTCTCACTCCCAACTGTAGGTACTATTCATAACGTCAACACAAGACAGCAAAATAACTTACATGTTTTAAAATCTGCACATAATATGGGTTTAAAGTCTTTCGTGAAAAGAGGCCCAACAGCCTGGAATGACCTACCATCAATTGTTAAGGACTGTAATACTCTTCATAGTTTTAAGAAAAAATTGCAAAGGAATATTCTTAACTATGATTAGAATAGGATATGTAATCTTATGTACTATAGTTTTTTATATATGTATAAAAATGGAGAAAAACCATTGTAATAATGGAAATAAACAATTTTGATTCTGATTCTGATTCTGATTCTGTACCTCCTCTGATCCGGACATGACCTTTCAGCTATTTGAGGTTCTACCTGGCGATGGAGTCCTCCAATTATGTAATGTCTATTCTGCCCCAGCTAGACTCACTCTTGAGGTTCTTCCTCCTCCAACAGTGCGTGGTATGGTGTATATGGGACATTTTAATGCTCGGCATTCTGATTTGGGTGATGGTTCTAGCTCTATTAATCGTTATGGTGTTCGTTTCCTTTTTTATATCCACAAATATCATCTGACACACAGTGACACTGGTGGTGCCACTCATTGCCGGGGAGGTACTCAAGATTACATCCTCTCCTCTGGCGTGATAGCATCTCGGGTCCAGTGCCAGACTTATTCTCTGATCTCATCGCTCTTCGGTTTCATTATTCTCTACCAGCTGGGAGAAGTTGTTCAGCTACTCGTTTGCGTATTGCTGACTTACATCTTATTTATGGCCCATGTATTTCCTACATTTGATATATCATCAGCTGAACAGTTGTACTCTGATCTTGTATCTGCAACTCATGACTTTTATAGGCTATGCATCTCCCGGCCACACCTCCAGCATCGCCATAGATGCCCTGCAGGAGTGTGCTCACACTGAGGCTTGGCAGCGGTTCACGGACAGCATCAACCAGCAAACAAGTGTGGCTGGTCACAACAATCTATCCCGCCAGTCTACCCATCCACATACAAGATGCACTTGCTTCCAGTGCAGCTGTCCATCGGCTACGTCTAATGTCTGCTCTATTGCAAGTTGATGATGATGATGCAGAGCAGATAACTGAGGAGTTGCACTGTGCTATCTCCTGGGGTTAAAACTTCTTTCCCTGGTGATGATGGTATTACTTATGGTGTGTTGTGCCTACTTCAACAAGTTCCTGGGAACCCTCTACTTCAACTGTACAATCTTTGTCTTCGTGATGGTTGTGTACCACGAACCTGGACCAGCAGCACAATAATACCCATCCCTAAGCCCGGCACTGCAAAGTTCAGGCCTATTTCCCTTACTTCTTGTTTTTGTAAGGTTATGGAGAGAACTTTACTTAATCCTCTCATGTAAAAACTGCAGGATCGTCCTTCTCCATGGCTGTTTGGTTTCCTTCCCCATCGGAGCACACACCACTGCCTAGTTGACCTGTACTCTTGCCTTTCCAGGGACCTTCGAAGTGCCTTCGATATTGCTAATAGAGACGCCATTTTGGATCAACTGGTTGACTTTGGGATAAAGGGTAATCTGTTATGGTGGATTTGGGGCTACCTCAGTAAAAGGATCTCCCGTGTATTTTTCAGTGGTGCGCTCAGTCCTTTGGGCAGTTTTCATCTTAGTACGCCACAAAGGGGCATTATCAGCCCATTGTTATTCAATATTTTGTTGCATCCGCTGCTCAATTCTCTCCCTGATATTTCTGAAACTACAATTACATGCTATGCTAATGATATCTGTGTTCATTCTACCACATCAAGAGATCTTAGCCTCTGGCTAGCACAGTGGTAGCAGTTGTGGCTGCAATTCTGTGGCCCAGCGTTCGATCCTTGCTCGGGACACGTTAAAAATGCTACTGATGCCAGAGGTTACCACCCCTGTGAGTAGGGGGTGGGGGGTTTGAGTCTGCTGTCTGAGGTCTTCCTGCTTAGTCAGTCATAGCCGAAGCTGACTCGGGTCTCAGGTGAGTGGAGAGGTTTCTGGGCCACTCATCACAATGATCATCCTTGTGATGCGTGCTATAATTGTGTTTCATACACACAGTGTGTGCTACACTCTGTCCCAGTGACTGCCACTCATTGGCACCTTTAATAACTTTTAATCTCCAGCGGTTTCTTGACTCCTTCTCTGTGGCCTCCTCTCGCTGTGGCATTATTGTCTCACCAGAGAAGAGCAGAATATACACATGCCGCCTTCCTCAACCTCAGCCAATGTTCACGATTGGAGGGACTGTCTTTCCCATGTGTTATCAGTACTGCTACCTGGGCACTCCAGTCAATATTTGGCCGATTGTCCCTGTCGTCTCCAGCGCCGACTTACACGACTTTAATGGCTTTCTAACAACTCCTCAGGCATCTCCATCCCAGTAGCCAGGACCATAGAGGGATACATTGGGATACAGCATAGAGGGATACATTGGTGCCGGGGTAGTTAACCTTTTTCATTTGCAGAGCAGGGTTTGATAGAAGTTGAGTCAACTCAGGATCACTAGTTTGGTCGGCAGCGATGGCGGCGTAGTCGATGAGGGTTGCTGAGTTGAGTGAACAAGAGAGGGCGTCTGCAGGCACGTTATTTTCACCTTGAATGAAGCGAATATCAGTGGTAAATTGTGAAATGTATGATGTGTGACGAAATTGTCTAGGTGTGTAAGAGTTCTTGTTATTGTTGAGTGTGATGGTGAGAGGTTTGTGATCGGTCAAGACATAAAAGGGCCTACCTTCATGGAAGTAATGGAAGTGTTTGATGGCTTTTTAGATGGCGAGAAGTTCTCTATCAAAAGAGCCGTATCTTGATTCCGCTGGAGATAGTTTCTTGGAGAAGAAGGCAAGTGGCTTCCAGTCATCACCGTGGAGTTGCTGGAGGACAGCACCCATACCTGTGTCAGATGCTTCGGTGCAGATGGCTTCTCCAATAGCGTTGGTGTAGGCTTGATCAGCAGTGTCTGACCATTCTATAGTGATTGACTGACCTCTCTTGCAGGGCTTCAGTATGTTGTAGAGTGGCTGAAGGAGTGCTGCACAGTGTGGGATGAATCTGTTGTAGTAGTTGATCATCCTCAGGAAGCGCTTCAGTTCGCGTTGAGTTGTGGGTCTTGGGAACTGCTGGATAGCTTCCTTTCTAGAAGGTGTGGTAGAGATACCGGAGGAGAACACGGTGTGTCCAAGGAATTGGGTAGAGTTAACACCGAAAGAGGACTTGGCAGCGTTGAATTGTATGCCGTAAGTTTTGAATCTCTCAAATACCTGTGTAAGATGTTGATGGTGGGTTTCTTCATCGGGGCTGGCGATGAGGACGTCGTCGACATAGGCAAAGCAGAAGGGTAGTCCGCGTAGTACTTCATCAATGAATCGCTGGAAGGTCTGTGCAGAATTCTTAAGACCAAAGGGCATCCTGACATATTCAAATAAACCAAAAGGGGTTATAATGGCTGTTTTAGGAATATCACCAGGGTTAACAGGGATTTGATGAAAGGCCTTGACTAGGTCAAGATTTGAGAAGATAGTGGTACCAGTAAGTTGAGAAGAGAAATCTTGAATGTTAGGGATAGGGTCCATTACTGTTTTACTGTTTAGTGCTCTGTAGTCGCCACAGGGTCTGATGTCACCATTCTTCTTGTTGACGATGTGAAGTGGAGAAGCCCAGTTGCTTGAATTTGGTCTGATAATACCTTGATCGAGGAGTGACTCGAATTCAGCCTTGGCGAGTTTGTATCGTTCAGGAGCGAGTCTTCTGGCCTTGGCGTAGGTTGGGGCTCCAGTGGTCTACATGTAATGAAGTGCGTGATGCTTGGCTGGCGTGACTGCAGAGTATGGCTGTGTGACAGAGGGGTAAGACTTTAGTAAAGATGCATACCTGCTGTCAGCTGAGATTGTAGACAGCTGTGTGCTTGAACCTTTGACGATTGAAGTGTTGACAGATGAGTGGATCGTACAACTTGCGGTTTTTGAGGTTGATGGAGAGGTTGTAGTGGGTGAGGAAGTCGGCACCAATGATGGGTTGGGAGACGTCAGTGACGTAGAATACCCACTCAAGCGCTCGTCGAAGGTGGAGTTCAACCATGAGGGTGAGCTTGGTGTAGACTGGTATAGTGGAACCATTGGCTGCATATAGTGAAGTGATTGGAGGTAGTGTCCTTTGGCCGGCTGTAGCGGGGAGAACACTGATTTCTGTGCCTGTGTCTACTAAAAAGAATTTATTATTGAGTGGATCCCAAATGTGGAAGAGTGTGGAGTTCCATTTGCAGGCACTATGTATGGACTACTAGTGACTGCTGGTGTCGTTTCTTGAATTGTATGAACATGGTTGTTGGCAATGGTGTGCCTTTTTACCAAAACGATGATGATAGTAGCACCTACCGTTAAAGTTGGAGTTGGAGTTGGTGGAGTTGTTGGACGTGTTGCGGGAGTCTCTGCTGCGGGACCTGTGGCATCGTGGAGATGGAGAGTAGGCAGGAAACTGTTGTTGGTCTTGTAATTTCAACTCACTTACTTGTTCTGCCAGGCTGGAGATGAGGTCTTTGAGTTGAGAGACTTCATTAGAGGAGGTGATGTTGCAGATGTTTGTCTCGTTCAGGATGGTTTACATGAACTCATCTGCAAGCTGTGCTAAGTCTTCCAAGGGTAACTTGCCTTTAACTGTGAAGAGGTTGCGTTGGATTGTCTGGGAAAGACGCTGGTAGAAGAGGTGGGTGAGGATGGTGGTGTTGAAGGACTGATGGTGTGTACCGATGAGTTTCTTCATCTTTCTGAGAAGGTCTGTAGGTTTTTCATTACCTAGTTCTTCTTTGGAGAGAAGTTCCTAGAGTCGTGTAGAGAGAGAAGCTTCAAGACGTGTGGTGATGGCGGTGTTGGGGTCTTCATATGGAGTGTCATTGGTGCAGGCAGCTGTGACAGAATCTGAGAGTTGATAAGGTAGGTTGGTGGAGGAGAAAGAGATTGTGCTAAGTTAGCAGTGAGAAAGAGTGATAATGTAGGTCTGATAAGGTAGGTTGGTAGGCGACGACACTCAGAGTGGGTTAGCTCCAGGTAGGCAGGTTCGGCGTCAGCGGCGGTAGGTAGTGAGTAGCTGGAGAAGAGGAAGAACTAGCTAGTAGCAGGCAGGGATGCAGTGAAGTGAAGAGAGTCACAGGAGAGGAGACAACAGAAGACAGTTGTCAAAAAATATATCTAGCTTAGCCAGTGGTAACAGGCTGCTAGCAAGTGTAAAGGAACTTCGGGGGTCACCATTTGTTGGTACTCACCAAGTGTTGGTGTATCACCTGTCTTAGTAAGGGATAGCAACTAATAGAGAGTCACCAATTGTTAGGGATAGTGATTGATAGAGAGTGTGTGTGTCTCCTTTACTATTGTCCAGTGTGAAAACTGTGAGATAATGTGTGTATATCTCTTTGCCGTATTTAGTCCGTTAATCACTATGGTAGGATATTATAGTAATATATATTCCTGAGTTCCTGATTTATTAGCAGAAGAAGAATTTTAGGGCTTTATGCCTATCGACTCATGGAGTTGGTCATTAAGGCAGTCAGTCTTGTTGCATCAACATATCTTCCCCCAGCCTACAAGGTTGCTATCCTTGTTTTTACAGCCGGGTACCTACTTACTGCTAGGTGAACAGGGACATAGGGGCTTGGGAAAATTGTCCAACAATTCCACTGACCCGGGAATCGAACCCGGGATCTCTCACGTGCCAGGCGAGTGTGCTAACCATTACACCATCAGCACCCCTTATTTATTAGCTCTGGGTCAGTGGGTTACTAGGTAGTCTAGTTTTTAATACATATAAAAAGTACATCTTAAGTGGTATTTATGCTAATAAACAATATAACAATAGATAGCTATGCATGTCCCTTATCAATAATATATAATATTTTATTCTCCAAATAATGGTATGAATGAATGTTGATTAGTCATGGTCAATAACAGTTGACTGGCATGCAAAGTGTAGGTGAGGTGCAATAGCGGAGAAAAGGTGAATCTAGGTGAGTCTGTCCTAATTAACATAGAGAACGTGTTGCCTGTCTACCTAGCCAGTTGAGCAGTAACAATTATAAACTTGTGTTATTTACAATATGATTTTGTGTATGCATGCATTACACAGACCTGCTGCCAACTGTACATGCCCACAAGCTTCTACCCCCACCATATGATAATGTTGGCAGAAGACACATTTAAGCTTCAGTACTCTAAATTCTAGTTTATGATTAACACCTTAGCCAAACACACGTCTCTCACGTGAAGTTGAGAACAATTGAGAAGGTATTGAAGAGTCGTGTGTCAATGGAATCTATAAGAGTAACGGAGGCACCGGGTTCATCCTCATTCTTCAAGTAATCGATGTAGGGGTAATGGGATACGGTCGTCACAAGGAATCTATGCCCGTGGAAGGTAGATAAAGGTTCTGTTGATGAGAACATACAAGTTGCGGTCAAATATAATAATCCATCCATAAGAGTTTGCCAGTTTTCCTCTGTTCCTTAGATGATAAGCTTTCCAATAAATAGGTTAACTACCATCTTCTTTTATTTAATACATTTAGCTTCGCACTACTTTAAACAATATAACACACACACACACATGTTAACTACCATCTTTTGATTTAATACAAGCAGCTACACACTACTTTAAATGATAATATTACATGTAAACGTGTAAACATTAGACAGTATAAATTATTTGAGATACCCATGTGTGGAAGATTATTATTGACCGCGACTGTACAAAGAGTTAGTCCAGGGGTTGTGTTCTTGCCTCTTCTCTTTCTGAATTTACCGGTATACTGTACAGTTGGAAACATGAATGGGTGGTAAAGTCATGGTCTAATGTACTGCAACACCTTCCAATGAGATGGCTTCGAAAAATGATCGGAAACTATAGCTGTTGGTGTGTGCAATTTTGGTTCATAAAATTAACTCAAATAGCTCGCTTTTATTCACCAGGTTGCAGTACATTAGACCATGACTTTACAGCCCAGGTGAAAGATACTTATCAGGTACTAGCTTTTTATTTCTATCCTCAATACTGACACCTGCCCCTGGTGTCTCCCATTTGGCGCTAGGGAACTTGTTATTGGGAGAAATTGACCATCTTTCACTTGGGCTGTACCACGGATTCCTGTGTCCAACTGTATATATATATATTACAGTAAAATCACAGTTACAGTTCACCATTGGAGGGACTGTCATTCCCATGTGTTCCCAGTACCGTTACCTGGGTGCGCCAGTCAATATTTGGCCAATTGTTCCTGCCAGACCTCAAGACCATCTCATTGTCCAGGACTTGTTGGGTCGTCTCCAGCGCCGACTTACACCACTTCGATGGCTCTCTAACAACTCCTCGGGTATCTTCATCCCAGTACCCAGGACCATCTATATTGCTTTTTTCTGTTCAGTTGTTGATTACCTCTCCCCTGCCCTAATTCAACTTCCCAGGGCTACTCTTGAAACTTTAGAATAATTTCAGAATAGAGCAATAAGGATAATTCTCGGCTGTCCAATGTCGACCAGGATAGTGAACATGCAGCGTGAGTTGCGTCTTCCCCCATTAGTGGAGAGAATTTATTCTAATGTTACTTGCTTTATTGTCAAGTGCCTCCATTTCCCACATCTTTCACCCCATTACTCTCAGTTAGTCAGAACTTCTTTTCGACCAAACTACCCGGTCCCTCCCATACTGCCTGCTGGACGTACTCTTATAAGGTATGTTTCCTCTATGCTCCGTAGTCTTAATATTGATATAATGGTTGCAGACGTCCCCCCAGGGCCCCCTCCGTGGATGCTACCAACACCTGATGTGAGCTTTACACCTACTTCCAAGTCGGAACTGCCTTCTCTACAGCGGCAGTTGGCTCTGGAACACATAGAAACAGTGACATCCTCCATCACAGATCCATACAGCCTCTACACTGACGATTCATTGCAAATGGATGGTACAGCAGGTCGAGGCCTAATGGTTTGGAGGCACAATGTAGTCTCTGCTCGTTTGAGGCTTGGCTACCGGCCACCATGGCAGGTTGCTGGGATGCAGGGTGAGCCTCCCTTCACTGAGTGTCGCTTGTGTGGAGCGCCTCGTGCTAACACCATAGACCACTATTGCCTGGCCTGCCCCACTGTCCGACACTTGCTGCCCCGGGGCCTGCCACTTGATGTGGTTTGTCGACACCTGCTGAACCATCAGGTTCTGGAGGAACTTCTGGTACGCCACCCTCGTGTTGGTGGATTTAAGTAGGTCATAATGTAAATATTTGTCTGTATGATTGTGCTTCATTCTGTTATGTTTTCATGATGTGTGTGTGAATGTGTGTAGTAATATGATTCTCATGGGTTCTGCCTACCTGTATGTATGGTTGCCTGCCTGTTAATTGACGCTACGGCACAATTAATTAAAAAAAATATATATATATATATATATATATATATATATATATATATATATATATATATATATATATATATATATATATATATACAGTCGTGGTCAAATATAATCATCCATATAGGGGTAACTCACGTAAGATTACAACAGCTTCCCTCTGTTCTTTAGATGATAAACTTTCCCATAAATAAGTTAACTACCATCTTGTAATTAACTACAAGCAACTACACTCTACTTAATGCAATAATATCATATATGAACGAGAAAACATTAGACAGTAAATTGTTTGAGATACTCATATGTGAATGATTACTATTGACCACGACTGTATATATATCATTGAGCAATACAAGCTAGGATATCGACAGCACCACTCACACAATCTCCATATGCACTACTATACACACAATCAAACACTGGATGTAAAAATATAAATATTTAGTACAATTTGTACTTAGATTTTCATAATTCATTTTGGTGTTGTTGACAAACTGTAAAATGGCGTTTGTGTGAAGATCCAGCTGATCTCTGAAATAGTAATTGATCATTTATTATCTGTAACTCTGTATATTGCAGTGTAACATTAATATCTTCAAGAGAATTGTAACTCAAGCTGCTGTTAACAATTGATCCCCCTGAAACAACAAAATGTCTACCTGAAGTTATAATATTTACATTAGGACCGATATTCATAATACATCTTAAAATTTGGACTTGTTCGTTTGCTTGCATAACTGACTTCACCATAGTGATTGAGGTTCATTTCAAAGCTGTGAATGGTTTTGCTATCCTATTTGTAGGAGCTGTTGTTATGATTTGGAAGTAGTGTCGGTTCCCAGTCCTCGCCATGAATGAATGTTGTTATGATTTGGAAGTAGTGTCGGTTCCTAGTCCTCGCCATGAATGAATGCTTGCGAATACAATAATTTTAACTTAAAGAGTGAACTTTGCTTTTGTGAATACGGGCCCAGATTATATTCCTGTTAGAAAATGATCCAATCAGCTCTTAATTACCAGAAAATAAGTTGGTTTTGTAGAGTTTTTGTGTGGGGTGAGAAGTGAGGCTGAAGGAGTAAACTAATTGGACTTGTGCTTCTCCACCTTGACAATACAAACATCGGCTCCACACCTTCACATTAACCTCCTCCACACCATGTGCTGTGAAAGAGATAAATAAACACTTTTAATAATTTTACACTTCCTCAATATAATCAGTTCTCGTTTCCGATTGAGGTTCTCGCTCGCTCTTTGTATGGAACACATGTAAAAGTCGATGTAAAACCCGTATTTGTGAAAATTCGAATAGGAGTTCTAATTGTTCCTTGTAAATTATGATATATAATTTATGATGATGAAGGTATGTTTCTTATTATTAAAACTAATAGCCAAATATACAGTCACGAGCACTAATAGGTATACAGCTTTGGTTGAAGATTTGACCAGACCAATTCACCAAAGAAGCAATTTCAATGGATATCTTGTATTGTATTTATTTATTGTATCTAGGTATTCGAAGCCCACCTGGATATTTATTAGTGCTCGTGACTGTACAGCCATGGCTGATAGTGCTTAACCAGGGTCCAAGGAGTGTTGGTGAGCAACTGAACAGAGTTCGAACAAGTGAATTTTCCAAACCATTCTTAACGTTGAGAGAGGTTTAGAAGACTATTTTTTTTCGAACTCAGTTCAGTTACTCTTCAACAATCCATGGACCCTGGTCAAGCACTATCAGCCATGGCTGTAAAGTCATGGTCTAATGTACTGCAACACCTTCCAATGAGATGGCTTCGAAAAATGATCCGAAACTATAGCTGTTGGTGTGTGCAATTTTGGTTCATAAAATTAACTCAAATAGCTCGCTTTTATTCACCAGGTTGCAGTACAGTCGGCGGCAAAAGTCCTGTCGCCTCACTTGCTTCACCGTGGCATACGATTTCATAGACTCGAGATTATTAAGTATATAAAATGTGTGTATTTCTCGAGTCCATGAATACTGTGTGTCTCGGTGAAGCAGATTAGACGACAGGACTTCTGCCGCCGACTGTACATTAGACCATGACTTTACCTATCGAGTTCACACTGAGCGAAAATCCCAATTTATAACAGGTTTCACATTTACGATTCTCCGCTGGGAGATCGCCCTTAAGGGGGCACGGGAGTAGGGGACAGGCTTGTGGGGGAGACTGGGGGGGTGCAGGAATAGGGGGACAGGCTTGGGGTGGGTAGAAAGCCTGTCCCTTATTCCCGCACCCTCCTAACCCCCCCCCCAGTCTGTCCCCCTACTCCCACAACCCCTCGACCCCCTTAAAACTCCCGCACCCCCCTAAGCCTGTCCCCCTATTCCTGCACCCCCTTAAACAAAATACCCCGAATGTTGTTAAGGGGGAAGTATTGTGTTGGTAAATCTGGAGCAATTGAATCCTTCAAACTATTTTTCCAAGCAACAGAACACCATTATATTTGCTCTTCTGGTCCTGTTGTTTTCTAGCCTATACTTTGGAGGAATCAAGGATCTTCAATGTACAGTCGGCGGCAAAAGTTCTGTCGCCTCACTTGCTTCACCGAGGCACGCAATGTTCGTAAGACTCGAGATTATTAGGTGTAGAAAACGTGCATATTTCTCGAGTCCATGAACACTGTGCGTCTTGGTGAAGCAAGTGAGGCGACAGGACTTATGCCGCCGACTGTACCAAAAAAGAATCATCACCTTAAGCTACCCTCATTGTTTTCAGAATTTTTTTCATAACATTGTTTCTACACTTTCACTTCCTTGGATTCATTCACGTTAATACCATCTGTGGGAAGAAGAAGAAGAAGAAGTTTAGGGCTTTACGCCTATCGACTCATGTTGGTCATTAAGGCAGTCAGTCTTGTTACATCAACATATCTTCCCCCAGCCTACAAGGTTGCTATCCTTGTTTTCACACCCTGTGGGATAGGGGAATAAAGACTAAGCACACAGCTCCCAAACAGGAAATCAAACACTGGAGGCTTATTGTTTTGGGTTGCCGGGGAAAGTACAGTCGGCGGCATAAGTCCTGTCGCCTCAACTGCTTCACCGAGGCAAGCAGTGTTCATGGACTCGAGAAATACACACGTTTTCTACACCTAATAATCTCGAGTCTATGAACATCGCGGGCCTTGATGAAGCAAGTGAGGCGACAGGACTTTTGCCGTCGACTGTACACTAGCAATCCAAAATGTGTATCCAGGTCTTGTTGAACTTTCAAATCATCTTACATACGAGTGAACCAATTACAATGCTTATCCTGTTTTATATTTGCTTGAGCTGGCTTAATACTCGGTCAGGCATTTCGAAGCAAGCCTGGATGCATATTTTGGATTGTGGAGGTACACTCGTGATACATAATTTCTGACCAGAGTGTGACAAGCAGAAAACTTCGAATCGCCTGGTATTGCTCATTTCCCCACCCAGTATACTTACAGAGGCTGAGTTCGAATGCAGGGTATGTATGTTTGTGTGTGTGTGGTGCCTGCCGTTCGTCTCTGGTCAGGGATTATGTATCACGAGTGTAACTCTATCAGTGTAACTCTGCTTGGGCCTTTTCCCTGATTTGAAATGCTAACTATTTATCCAGATATGATAAGAAACAGCTCCACGTCTCATTTACTACTCTGTATCCTGAGAGACTATGGAGAGGCCAGTAACCCTGCACACCCATGATATCTACAGGAAATTCTAACTTACCCTAGACGACTGGCCATTATTGTCCACTATACACTTCATTCTTTTGGTGGATTTAAGTAGGTCACAATGTAAATTTTTGTCTGTATGCTTGTACTTCATTCTGTTATGTTTTCGTGATGTGATGTGTGTGTTTGTGTGTGTGTAGTTAATAGAATTCTCATGAGTCCCGCCTACCCTTGTGTATTGTTGACTGACGCTACGGCGCAGTGAATTAAAAAATAATAATAATTCCCTATATAAGAAAGACTAAATAAAAAAAGGAAGGTCGTTTTGCCTTACTAAATCAGAATTGGTACAATTTTAAGAGGGTGCGGGAGTAATGGACAGGCTTTGGGGGGTTTAGGGAGATGTAGGAGTAGGGGGACAAGCTTTGGGGGGTGCGGGAGTAGGGGACAGGCTTAGAGGGGGAGGTTAGGGGAGTGCTGGACTAGGGGACAGGCTTTCTACCCACCCCAAGCCTGTTCCCCTATTCCTGTACCACCAAACCCCTCCTCCCCCAAGCCTGTCCCCTACGCCTACACCCCCAAGCCTGTCCCCCTACTCCTACACCCCCAAGCCTGTCCCCTACTCCTACACCCCCTTAAAGGATAAATCTCAGCCCCATTATTGCTTCTCAGTTCAATCAGTTTTTGATCCGTATCAGTTCCATTATATACTTCATCCCAATATTTGTTTGGGAACTATACCCTTGCATCGAATAGCATGATGTGTGTGTAATAGCATGATGTGTGTGTGTGTGTGTGCGTGTGTGTGTGTGTGTGTGTGTGTGTGTGTAGTCATTTGTTGCCTGCCTGTTGATTGACGCTACGGCGCAATAAAAAAATAATAGCATGAGGCCATAGTGCCATATTGTTTCGATGTAAAAGTTGCCCAATACTTTTTGGTGAGAGTGTAACCAACATTGACATCTCTGGAGTGATAATAATAATATATTATCTAGTCCCCACGACTGTACACTCGCAATCCAAAATTTGTATCCAGGTCTTGTTGAAATTTCGAATCATTTGACATACTAGTGAACCAATTACAATGATTATCCTGTTTCCTATTTGCTTGTGTTGGCTTAATACACGATCAGGCTATTCGAAGCAATCCTGGATACATATTTTGGATTGTGAGTGTAAGCTTCGAATCGCCTGGTATTGCTCATTTCCCCACCCATTACACCTATAGAGGCTGAGTTCGAATGCAGGGTATGTGTGTGTGTGTGTGGGTGGGTGGGTGGGTGTGTGTGGTGCCCTGCCGTTCGTCTCTGAGCAGAAATTACATATCATGATTCACGAGTGTCCCTCCATAGTTAAATATCATGCTTCGTAACTGCGAGCGGTGTGGGTAGTAGCCAGGTTGAAGTGGCGTCGGCTTTGCTGTGCTGGACGTGATGGATAAACAGCAAAGTAGAGGGCGTGTATGGTGTTACGGAAGGTAGAGTGGAGAAGGATCCGTTGCATATCGGTGCCTTTATCACCCTCAACCACCACCACCACTCGTGTCTCGGGTAGATACCACAGTCCAGCTCCTTCCAACATCCTGACAAAAGAGGTGGATTGATTGATTGATATTAGGCGCCGCAATATCGAGGTCATATAGCGACAGAAAAGGGGGATAGAGAAGTGAGACAGCAAGCAGGAAGGAAATAGAAAGAAAAAAGGGACAGTTGACGAACTAAAAGAGAGTGGCTTGGGCCGAAGGGGCGCCAAAACACTTAAATTATTGTCCACATCACTAATGCCACCATCCCGACAAGCAACAGAAGGGAAAGTTTTGGGACATAGCCTGACAACTTTGTATATCACAGGGCAAAAGATATTTCTTGTCAGAGACAGGCACCTTAATCTTGGTTGGTTAAGGGAGTTTGTTTGTTTTCTGTGAACATCGGGTCTTCAATACCGTAACTGATAATGATTGGTTAAGGAATATGGCGATGTTCTCTCAAAACAACAAACCGATCTAAAAAAGAATAACAATGTGTTCATATTAATTTTAAGAATGAAACAAAATTGCCTTTAATTCCTCGAAGACTCTGGAGAACGAGAGAGAAAGTGTAGGACGGGAAAAAACAAGTGGGACAGCAAACACGAATATGACAGAATTGAGAATCAGGGGCCAAAGAAACGTTAAAACATTAAAATGATATCTCCATTAGCAAAGGCAATACTGGCCTACGGGGATTAATTAATAAATTATAAATTGTGAGCAGACCTACTTAGCATTGCATCTTTTTGTGATAGTGGCATTTAGGTGTATTTTTTATATTGACTACATTCTCTGCTTGTGATGGTGCTATTGGTGAGTATTATATTGAGTAAGTACAGCCACAATTAATTATACACCGACACTTTCCTTCCATCGTGGTAATTATGTTGGTAATGAAGAACATCTCGTGTATGATTTTGCAGCACCTCATAATAATAATTGAGGGGGTTAAGTTGACGTATGATTATATTTTGATATGATATTGATTTATTTGCACAATAGAAGAACAGTGTCGGTAGATATTTGATTGTGGCTGTACAGTTGGACACATGAATGGGTGGTACAGCCTAAGTGAAAGATGGTCAATTTCTCCCAATATCAAGTTCCTTAGTGCCAAATAAGAGACATCAGGGACAGAAGTCAGTATTGAGAATGGTAATTAAAAGCAAGTACCTGATAATAGACACTGGTTATGTTAGGTTAGGTGGGTTGGGTTACGTTAGGTTAGGTTGGTAATTAGGAGAGGCAAAAGTCAGTATTGAGGATAGTAATAAAATGTAAGTATTGTACATGATAATAGACACTGGTTACTCAAATGGGACAAGTATCTTTCATCTTGGCTGTACCATCCATTCATGTGTCCAGCCACAATCAAATATCCACCGACACTTTCCTTCCATAATGGAAATAAATCAGTATCATATCAAAATATAATCATACAACAACACCTTACGACAACTCAACCCCCTCAATTATTATTATGAGGTGCTGCAAAATCATACACATGTTGTTCTTTATTTACCAAGATATTTACTATACGATGGAAGGAAAGCATCGGTGGATATTATTATTATTTTTATTATTATGAGCTGCTACAAAATCATACACGTGTTGTTCTTTATTTACCAAGATATTTACTATTCGATGGAAGGAAAGTGTTGGTGGATAATATTTGATTGTGGCTGTACAGTTGAGCAAGTAGAAAGGGCAAGAAAAATCTGGCTGTATATATCAACATTTTCACCACAACCACTCACAGTTCAGCCAATCACATTCCACCTTACATTGGCTTCGTGTTCCCAGTGATTTATTCATTAAGATAATTATATACAAGGCTTACCGTACTACAAACAATTGCTAGACATTACCTTATACAGCTAGACATTTGTTGCACTTTCTACTTGATCAACTGTACACTTGTGTTACATAATTTCTGACCAGAGTGTGAGGAGCAGAAAGCTTCGAATCGCCTGGCATTGCTCATTTCCCCACCCAGTACACCTACAGTATAGAGGCTGAGTTCGAATGCAGGGTATGTGTGTATGTGTCGTGCCTGCCGTTCGTCTCTGGTCAGAAATTACCTATCACGAGTGTAGTATAATTACCAGCACTTATAACTGGTACACGAAAAGAGGATTAACAACTCTGAATGTACAGTCTGTTACAGTTCCGACTGGAACACCCAGTATCGAGAGATGGTAGATGTGGCAGCAGTGTGTGTGTGTGTGCTCGAAAATTATACAGATCGTCAACACTCTCCCTCTGTAGTGAACATGACTCTGCCTCAAAGTTCACTTCATAGATGGCGCTGTGTAGTTGTGGAAGGAATGTGGTCTGCAGGGTTAAAGTTTCGCGAAACATCTATACACGTGCCAATGAGTCATGAGCTCTTAGGCAGAGTGGTTGAGGAATGCTGATATAGAAATTTAGAACCTATATTACACAATGAGTAGGTGAAGGTAAGGTAAAGTTATTCGTAGCCTGAACATGATTATCATGTTTGGCATGCAACATTGCTCAGCCGTTCTGACAGAGCTCACGTCTCGTTGCCACGACTGTTATCTTGTGTTTCTACCAACTAAGATCGGGCAGATAGGTTGTTTTCTTTGTCCATCATATTTTGGTAGGCAAAATTTGAGATCACCTTTGATTTCGCATTTTATATGTAAGTCAAGTTACAATGAATTACATATATAGTAAAATTCTTTCATTGCTAAATACTTTCCCTCTCATAATAATTTGTTTAAAGTCAACTGTAATTCTCTCTCTCTCTCTCTCTCTCTCTCTCTCTCTCTCTCTCTCTCTCTCTCTCTCTCTCTCTCTCTCTCTCTCTCTCTCTCTCTCTCTCTCTCTCTCTCTCTGAAATAATCACCATCTTATCTTATCATATCTCTATATTAATGAAATTGAACAGAGAGTGAGGACTAATTCCACAGTTGTTCGTTGTGATTTGTTAGCGCCCAAACGGAAAAAACTAAACTGTGTAAATGACTTATGTCTGATTTATTGGAAGCATCTGATGAGTAAAGTATGCAGCTATTGTAATAATACAAATGCTCAATTGATAGTTTTGGTGAATAGGAATAATCAGCTTTTGCGAAATAATGAAGCCTTACAAGTGTGTTTGGGGAGGACTCTGACAAAATGACTGTGAATCAGTCCTGGCTCCCTGACATTCTACGTTAATAAACAGATTAATAGTGTCGAAATAAGTGATCATTTTGCCAGTGATAATCAACTCGCATTGATTGTTAACTGGGTTATGATTGTTTTAAACCCACAGAAGAACAGGGAAGAGGGATCAGTCCTAACGATCAAACGCGTGTTTAACCTACTAATAGCTTACCCCAGGTTTTGCTAATAGATACATTGTTAAAGTTGCAGGGTTTTAATTCAGGTATCTGTCTTGCGACACACTCTTGAACGTCAGCCAGGCAAGCCCAACTCCCCACCATGGTGCCCAGCCATGGCAGTAACCCCCCAGTAAACAGTTTGTAACTCTCGGGCCTGGGCGAGGCTCGATCTGCCGACCTCACGGATGCAAGGCAGGCGCGTTACCACTGTACTAGCCAGGGGCTAGTACATAGTAGTAGATGATCTACCAAATTTGCAAACCGTTCACATAATGATGGATTTATTCCAGAGATAACGGTGTTTGACTGTGGGGAAGAGATGTTGCGGCGCCTAACATCCATCAATTAAAAACAAATTGCTGTATGTGTAATAATCCTAAAGAAAAATAGCTCCTAGTAAAAGTCAGACAGAACACGCAATTAAACCAAGATTTACTTGCATTATAAAGAAATATAAAATATTCGCTTCCGTGCCCGAAATCACATCTTAAAACACGCTGCACACTCAGAGGGACCACTATCCGGAGGCATATTTTTCAAGTCTGACCTGGTCAATGCAATCCGTTCAGTTAGGTTAGATTAAGTATGGTTGGGTTGAAATGCAGTCAAGTAAGTAAAATGAGCTGGGAAAGACCATGAGAACTGTAACAGACTGTACCAGTTATAAGTGCTGACAAGTATACATTACCTGAGTGTTGTTGTATTGGTGTCAGGTGTAAGGTGAAGCACAAGGGTCCTACAAGTCGTCTTCATGTCTCCCCACACTGTCTCAGGGAGGAGTTGCTGGAGTTGCTGTTGCTGCTGCTGTTGTTCTGTCATAGTTGTGTTCTTCTCTTTCTTCACTTCGATCAGCATTACTCCAGACTTCAGTTGTCTGAATCATGCATACACTCTTTTTATTTCATTTACGTGTTGTTAAAGTGGTGTGGGAACAAGAGAGGCAGGCTTGGAGAAGGGGGATGCGGGAGTAGGGGGACACCCTTGGGGGTGCGGGAATATGGGGACAGGCTTGGGGGGTTAGGGAGGTGCGGGAATAGTGGATAGGCTTTTTACCCACCCAAAGTCTGTTCCCTTGTTCCTGCCCCCCCCCCTCCAAGCCTGTTCCCCTATTCCCGCACCCCCCCAAGCCTGTCCCCCTATTCTTGCACCCCCCCCCCAAGCCTATCCCCCTATTCCCGCATCCCCTTAAGAAGTGAGAAAACACTGATATACATAATTGATGAAGTTTATCAGAATTTGAAAAACATATACCCTGAAGCACCACATTTCATAACTTTCATAATTTCATAGCTTCCTTAGGATACTGTAACCATGAATATTTGGCAATTGACTAATTATGATAGAATATAATAAAATATAATACATTTTTATGTAACCATTACAATATATACAGATCATGAGTACTTACAATAGTATTTCAAATAAGTTTCATCTCACCAAATGGGTATTATTATTCAGCAAGGTTTTGTGAGTCACCTGAGAAAGGCAGAAACGAAAGGTGAGTGTGGAGTGGAGGTGAGTAGGACCTGGTGACAATCAGGGGTACTATGCAGTTGTTGATCCACTATCTGACCCACCACCTCTCCCAACAACATTGCCTCATCATCATCTTCTGCCTCGCTAACCAATTCTTGTTCCGTAACCGCCATTCTTTCACTAACTATCTGATGCTCATTCACTCTGCGTCCCTCACAGTGAACTAGTAAAGGCCATAGCAGCACCGCAATGTGTATTACCATCACCTTCATTTATAATCTGCAAGACAAGGTTAACATGCATCGCAAATAAATCTGGTCTAATAGCAAAAAAAAAATTATGGTTTTATGCCTATATATGAACGTCGATGCCAGAACATCAGACGAGCACTAATAAATATACAGGTGTGTCTCGAATACCTAGAGAGAGTAAATAAATGCACAATAAAATCTCCATTGGTATTATTTTATTGGTGAATTGGAACTGTTCAAAGCTTCAATTAAAACTGTATACTTATTAGTGCTCGTGACTGTACAGCCACAATGAAATAACCACAGACACTTTCCTTCCATCGTGCAAATAAATCAGTATGATATCAAAATATAATCATACAACGACACCTTATGTCAACTCAACCTCCTTTATTATATCATGAGATGCTGCTAAATCATATACGTAAGTGTTGTTCTTTATTACCAAGATATTTACCATGATAGAAGGAAAGTATGGGTGGATATTTGATTGTGGTTGTGCACTCTCATTCCCAACTTCGCCTTTTGTATTTAACAATGTAAACATCCTTCATGTACAGTCGGCAAAAAAATATATCAACACCATCCTTACATTGAAATATAAAAACATTGCAGGGGAGGTTGGTACACTTGATGTGTTGATCCCAGACCACCGCCAAACTCGTTAATTTTTATTGTGTATATGAAAATTTTGTAGTACTGTAAGTTAATATAATAGACATATAATATAATAAAATATTGAAAGAGGTTAATTTCTCCCAATGTCCATTTCCTTGGTGCCAAATAGGAGACATCAGGGCAGAAGTCAGTATTGAGGATGGTAATGAAAAGCAACTACCTGATAATAGACACTGGTTACTTAAATGGGACAAGTATCTTTCATTTGGGCTGTACCACCAATTTCTGTGTCCAACTTTACCAATTTCGCCCAAACACCGCCAAGTTCAGCTGGAATTGTTTCTTTCGGGCTATAGCCAACCCTGTACGGCGTCAGTAGCCCGTGACTCTTGCAAGGCCCCGAGATTATTGGGTGTCGCACCAGATGAGACAGTGGAATTTGGTGGTGGTGATGTTGGTACCGTAGCTTCTCTTCTGCCCCACTAGATGACCAAAACCTTATTTATACACGTCACTATACAGGAGACAAGAGGAGTTACACACACACACAAACACACACACCAGACGAGGCAGTCTTGCCCCAACATTCCTGGAGTAAAGACAGGTTTTTGGCGTTCTCCCTGTGTTGTTTCTGTGTTCTTGTTTGTGTGTTGTTGTTTCTGTTGTGTTCTAGGTGTTGTTGGTTTATTCTATCTCGTCTTTTTGTGGTTTTGCTGTTTGTGATATTGTTGTTTGTGGTTTGTTTGTTTTGTTGCGGTTCTGTGTGTGTATGTACGTACGTGTGTTTGTGTGTGTTCAGTTGTTCGCTTCCCATCTGCCTGGCCAGATGGAAAGTGCGGATTCGGTTGTGGCCTCCTGTCTGGGGGCCATGTCAGAAGAAGATGAGTCTATTATCGAGGATCACTGGCCTGATCTGCCTTCTCGCAACCCTTCCCCCCTCTCCTCGGTCACTCCTCAGCTCAGGTTGCAGCCTTTCACCTCCTCAACCTCTACCAAGCGACCTGTTGATGTCTCGTCCGACTCCGATGGTGTGAATTGTTTGCCAAGACTCCGAAGGATGCTTCAACTGTGCATGACGTATACCTTCTCTGCCTCAACGGAGTGTTTCATCTTTGTATACCAACTACTTGCCTTCGTCCAACCTTCCTGTTTTTGCCCCGAGAAATGCCTATGTCAAGCTATCCTTCCCTGGGAATCCATCTACGGACACAAAGCTGTGTTGGTTGTCTGATGTCAACAGGGCCTTCCAGCTGCAGCGTGAACTAGCTGAAGTCAAGATGGCTGCTGTCACCACCCAGTTTGTCTACATCTCCAGGAAGCGTCATGACATTATTGATAGAGTCAAGACTGGTGAATTTTTGTCTTTGGCTCTCATTATTGAAGACTCACCCGTGAGGCCTCGTAAGTTCCCCAGCTACATCCTCACCCTTTTTCCGATTGATGTTGACCCGAAACTTGCCAAGGAATACCCTGGTGTGTACTCTGCCCATCGGTTTTACCAAGATGGTTCCCCCATTAGAAGTATTGTTGTTGTCTGGAGTCAACCTGATCCACCTCCAAATGAGATTTCCTTTGATTTCCTCCTCTGTATTCCACCGTGTGAGGTGAAGAAACATAATAATGACAAGCCTTGGTGCTACTGGTGCTGGGGAGTTGGGCATATCTCCCGGTACTGTTCTGCCAGGCTGAAGTGTACATGGTGAACCGTCACGTCCTGCTTCCTCCACCTCAGAGTCTTCACCTCCTGAAGATACGTCTCTATGGAAGTGTCCACGATGCCTTCAGCCAGGGGTTAACATGTGGCATGGATGTACTCGACGTCAGGTCCAGGCTCGTGCATCTACTATTGCTCCTCCTCCACCACCTCCCCAGACTGCTCCTCCTACCAGCCCTGCGTCACCTCTAGACTTGGCTTTCCCCAAGTTTGTTGCTACCCTCATGGCATGATGTACGGCCCTCGAGAACCGCTTCTGTCCTTGAAGCCAGGATTGATGGGCTGGTTTCAGCTCAGGCTGCCAATGACTCCAAACTCTCCACCTTGGTCGAGGCTCAGCAGGCCATCATCTCAACTGTCACTACCCTTACCGAAAAGATGATACTGTTGCATCTCGTTCCCCTAACGGGAACCACCTTGCCGAGGTGGGGGGGCTTGTGTGTCTCTGAGACCTTGTGAGCTAGACTAGAGGGGCTCCGGCCCCTGCTCTGCCCAGATATCGAGGAGAGAGGGCTTCCCATGCTAGGAAGGTCGCCAGTGAGAGACCAGACTAAATAGTTCCCATCTTTCAGATCTTTCAGTTCTTCAACTATCCCTCTATTCACTTTATTTCCATCCTGTTTGAAGTCACACCTCTCTATCACCTTTTTCTGGCGCTATAGGACCTCGATGTTGTGGCGCCTAATATCCATCCATCAATCAATGTTGATCTCGCCTAGAAAAGCTCTTCGAGTCAGTTCCTTCTCCTGGTCCATCACCCTCCCCAGGTCGCCCATCTGCCCCCGCTCACCTGACTTCTTCCTCCAAATACAAAGTTCACCAGTGAGTGCCGGCTGGATGTCATCTCCTGAAATGTATGTGGTATCACCAGTTATGCTAAGCTCACTCAACTCAAGGCATATGTTTTTCGTCTTCATCCCAGTGTTATTTTTCTTCAGGAACAATTTCCAGGAAGGCCACTCACTGCTGGGCAAGCTCTTCCCCTCTCAGGTTTTGTGCCATATGTTCATCTGGTAAGGAATGGTCTCCTGACTTACATACATACATCCTTGCCACATTGCCTTCTCCGTACCTCCACTGATCCCTACATGACCTTTCAGGCATTTGAGGTTCTACCTGGGAATGGAGTACTCCAATTATGTAATGTCTATTCTGCCCCAGCTAGACTCACTCTTGAGGCTCTTCCTCCTCCAACAGTGCATGGTATGGTGTATATGGGAGATATTCATGCTCAGCATTCTGATTTGGGTGATGGTTCTGGCTCTATTAATCGTAATGGTGTTCGTCTCCTTTCATATATCCGCAAGCATCATCTGACACGCTGGGACACTGGTGGTGCCACTCATTGCCGGGGAGGTACTCTGGATTACATCCTCTCGTCTGGCCTGATAGCATCTCGGGTCCAGTGCTCCTCAGTGCCAGACTTATTCTCTGATCACATCACTCTTCGGTTTAATTATTCTCTCCCTGCTGGGTCAAGTACTTCAGCAACTAGTTTGTGTATTGCTGTTCCCCCTAAATATTGCCCGACTTACATCTTGTTTATGGCCCATGTATTACCTACAATTGATATATCATCAGCTGAACAGTTGTACTCTGATCTTGTATCTGCTACTCATGACTTTTATAGGCTATATGTCTCCCGGCCACACCTCCAGCATCGCCATACTGCCCACTCATGGACGCTGGATGCACGTATACAGGAGGCAAAGGAGGAGGCTGAACGTGATGGCCTATTGTTTCAAGCCAACCCAACTCCTGACCTGCTCCATCGTTACCAGATGTCTAGGGATGCTTTAGTTGCCCTTCAAGAGTGTGCTCACACTGAGTCTTGGTAGCAGTTCACAGACAACATCAACCAGCAAACAAGTGTGGCTTCTATGTGGCACCTCATCTGTCGGGTTGTTACAAAGACGCCGGCCACTGCTCGTCATAACACTCCCGCCGACTATGCCAACAATATGTTGATGCCTGGTCAGAACAATCTACCCCAGCCAGTCTACCCATTCACATACAAGATGCACTCGCTTCCCGTGCTGTTATCCATTGGCTACGTCTAATGTCTGCTCTGTTGCAAGATGATGACGATGATGCAGAGCAGATAACTGAGGAGGAGTTGCGCTGTGCTCTCTCCCGGGGTAAAGCTTCTTCCTCTGGTGATGATGGTATTACTTATGCTGTGCTGCGCCTACTTCAACTATTAACCATTCCAGGCCCCATGTTGCATCGTTTTTCGCAATGATTTTGAAGGCTCTTAGTCAGATAATTATAACATTCTAACACAATGTTTACGACACCCCGCCGTAATTTATGGCGATATAGTAGTTAGACAAATTTGTATACTTAAGGAGTTTACTCCTATGATCCTAAGTTGTAGTCAGTGAGAACACAAAATCCTGAGCAAATGTTCGGACAAGGCGACGTACCCCCCTTCCCAAATCCTCCACCAGACAAGCTCCTCCCCATCCCCCTACAACACTCATCATTCTATCCCCCGTCTCCCTCCCTCTCCCTCTCCACCCCTCTCCCTCTCTTTCACTCTCCTCTCACTGTGCTATTATTATCTCACCAGATAAGAGCAGAATATACACCTGCCGCCTTCCTCAAGTACCGCTACCAGGGCGCACCAGTCAATATTTGGCCGAATGTCTCTGCCAGACCTCAAGACCATCCTATTGTCCAGGACTTGTTGGGTCGTCTCCAGCGCCGACTTACACCACTTCGATGGCTCTCTAACAACTCCTCAGGCATCTCCATCCCAGTAGCCAGGACCATCTATATTGTTTTTATCCGTTCAGCTGTTGATTACCTCTCCCCAGCTCTAATTCAACTTCCCAGGGCTACTCTTGACACTTTAGAAAAATGTCAGAATAGAGCAATGAGAATAATTATCGGTTGTTCAATGTCGACCAGGATAGTGAACATGCAGAGTGAGTTGCGTCTTCCCCCATTAGTGGAGAGCATAGAGGAAACAGGCCTTTAAAAGTACGTCCAGCAGGCAGTATGGGAGGGACCGGGTTGTTTGGTCTAAGAGAAGTTCTGACTAACTGAGAGTAATGGGGTGAATGATGTGGGAAATGGAGGCACTTGACAGTGAAGTAAGTAACATTAGAATAAATTCATGCTCCGTAGTCTTAATATAGATATAATGGTTGCAGACGTCCCCCCAGGGCCCCCTCCGTGGATGCTGCCAACACCTGATGTGAGCTTTACACCTACTTCCAAGTCGGAACTGCCTTCTCTACAGCGGCAGTTGGCTCTGGAACACATAGATACAGTGACGTCCTCCATCACAGATCCATACTGCCTCTACACTGATGGCTCATTGCAAATGGATGGTACAGCGGGTTGTGCCGTTTTCTCACCTGATATGGAGTCACCTCCAGGGGGCTGGGTTGGCCGTCGTCGCTGCAACCACTCTACCACTACATTGTGTGAACTGTATCCCATTCTGGATGCTGTTAGTCTTGTTTGTCAACGTGGAGTGAATGCTGCCATTTGTTGTGACTCCAAACCTGCCCTTCATTCCCGCTCTAGTGTTCAGCCCACACACTCTACTGTTATTCAGCAGATTGTATCGTAACTTGATTGTCAAATTTTTATGGGTGCCATCCCATGTAGGTTTATGTCACAATGCTGCAGTTGACGGACTAGCAAAGGAAGCCTGCCATCTGCCTCCTCGTGGTGCTGGACGTCCTCTCTCCCTGACATGTTACCTCTCTAGAGTCCGCTTCGCCGCTCTCCTTCCTGTACGGCGACGCAGGGATGCAGAGAGGCCCTTCAGCATCTCCATCACCCATTACGAGTCTGTCTGCTATCACAAATATTCCTACCGTCATCGAGGGCTCATGGTTCTAAGGCACAATGTAGTCTCTGCTCGTTTGAGGCTTGGCTACCAACCACCGTGGCAGGTTTCTGGGATGCAGGGTGAGCCTCCCTTCACTGAGTGTCGCTTGTGTCAAGCGCCTCGTGCTAACAGCATAGAGCACTATTGCCTGGCCTGTCCCACTGTCCGACACCTGCTGCCCCGGGGCCTGCCACTTGATGTGGTTTGTAGTCACCTGCTGAACCATCAGGTTTTGGAGGAACATATGGTACGCCACCCTCGTTTTGGTGGATTTAAGTAGGTCATAAGGTAAATATTTGTCTGTATGATTGTGCTTCATTCTATTATATTTTCGTGATGTGTGATAGTAATAATAATAAGCGGTTTATTGACTGGGCTATATGGAAGAAAATTTAATAGATGAATATTATAATGAGAAATTATATGGATGAATAGACAATGTGATAACGATAAATGTAAAAATGTAGTATGAGGAGTTGAATTGGAAGACTGACATATGTTTCTTGATGTTATTTTTTGTTAATTAAATTTACAATGGAAGGTATAGGACTGTGCTTGTAGCGGTCTGTTCGTGCCCTTATCGGTGTGAGGATGTTGGAGTGTCGGGTTTCTCGCCGTGGTGGAGGGAGGCGGGGGGGAAGCATCTCACGGTGTCTAGGGTTGTTCACACAATTGTTCACTGAATTCCTTTAACATGTTAATTAAGGTATGTACTTTCCAGGGAGGTCATTTTGCAGGGTGTTTAGGGCTTCTTTGAAGATGGTATAACAAGTGCCCAGTATGATACGGCAGGCTCTTTTCTGTATCCTCTCAAGTTTGTTTTTTTCTGTGTGTTATTGATGGATGGAGACCAACCTGGGGTGGCATATGTTAGCTTGGGGAGAACAAACATTTGGTAGATACCCCTCAGTTCACACTTTGGTGTGCCTAGGGATTTGAGCCTTCTTATCATATAGAGGCGATAAGAGGCTGACTGGGTGATGGTGGTGATGTGCTGCTTCCAGTCCAATTTGTTGTCTATTATAATCCCCAGGAGTTTGGTTACCTCCACAACCTGAAGTGGGTGACCTTCGAGAGTTACTGCAGGTGGTGGTATAGGTGTGGGTGTGTATGTGTGTGTGTGTGGTTGTAGTCATTTCGATTCTCATAGGTTCCACCTACCCATATGTATTGTTGCCTGCCTATTGATTGACATTACAAGGCACAATTGATTAATAATAATAAAAAAAAAGGTAACGATACCCGACCACAAGACTACTTAAGGGAGAACCATTGAAAAGGCAATACTCCCGGAACTCAATTCAACTTGCTGTATGTCGTAGCCAGTAAAGGTGCGATTACACTAGTCATTCGTACCACTGGGCCCAGCGATTTGGGCTGGACTGGGCACCCAGGCCAGGCCAAATCACTGGGCCCAGTGATAATTTGAGTGGATGCGCCAAATCGTTGTCCTCCCAGGGTTATGGCTGGGTACAGCAAAAGGTATTGAGATACTGTAGTATTCACGCATACAACTAAAACAAAATTTACCTATATAATAAAATATGTAAATATTAAATAATTATATAACGAAAATATTTGTTTTCCTGTATAATTGGTTATCAATAATGACACACAAATTAATAAAACACAACACCTTCACACTCGCTTGACTTGGGAACCAGATGTAAACAAACATTCAAACAACGTTCGTTGATGACTATGGCCAACTTGATTTCATGGCCACAAGAGGCCATATATTCCCTCCTTTGTTTACATCAGGCACTTGGCTCCATGGCTGGGCATGGCCGATGGTTCGTTTCTGTGTAACCACTTGCCTTGTAAACCAGGCCTACGGCTGGCACTCAGCCCAGCCCAAATCGCTGGGCCCAGGGTTACCAATGACTAGTGTAACCGTAGCTTAACCCTTCTTAGATTATAAATAAACTAGCAGCTTAGTTCTAACTGATAAGTTGCTTCGGAACATGGAAGTTTAATTATAATTCAATGGTTCGAAGCTATTGTGAGGGTACAAATATTTGGTGATAAAATAATTTAAGATTGCATAACTGTGTGCGTATAATATAAATAAGTGTTATAGTATAGTTAGCTGTATATGTTGAAATGGTAATAGTCAAGCGTTTGTCCATAATCTGATTTCGACTCAAGGTTTTCAGAATACAATGTTTTATAGTGTGTTTTGAACGAATTTATTAATAGTGATTATGGGGTTTCGGAAAATGTGTGGATTTCGAGGTGCTGTTTGCTGGTTGGGTGAGACGTTTTCGGGACTTGTGGTATAGTATGGGATCAGAGTAGTATCATCCAGTGTTGCCAGGTGCAGGAAAATGTCTCTGTTTTAGGGAATTTTGAAGTCCACACAGGGAAATTATATAAACATTGTTCCAGAGTAAACAGGAACATTTCTCCGTTTTAGGGAATTTAGAAGTCTACACAGAGAAATTATATAAAGATTATTCAAGAGTAATCAGGGACATTTCTACCAGATGAAATACCAAAAAAAACATCAATGTTCAACAAGAGAAAACAGGGAATTATCAATTGAGGCAACAAGTGGAAACTAGGGGAAACTAGGGAAATTTCGTCAAGCAGACCTGGCAACACTGGTATCATCAGACAGGAGTATAATGCCGGGAAGAGTGGACGTGTCACGTGTGTTGTTGTGTGGTGATATTCCTTGGACAGTCAGCTGTTGGTGTTCATTTGTGATCAGACGTCTTTGGTGAGTTAAAGTTAATCATTATACTCAATTGTGTATTTATTGTAAAGGCCTCCATGGACTATTAATCATGCCTGCTCAAACTAGATGACTGTGCAAATATTTAAATTTGCCACACACTAGCAAGAATATTGAGCAGTCACCACACATTATCATGTATCAATGTACAGGGGTGGGTGTGATTGACGAATAGCTTGTTGGATATGGTTCAGTCATTTGTGCAAACCATCAAACACACCCATACACACACCACGGTTATGCCTGTACAACCACCCAATGATTGATTCAAACACAATGATTAACACTATCGCTTACGCTAGCTTCTGACTAGCACATTGGTAGAGGCCGCGGCTACAGTTTCTGTGGCCCAGCGTTCGGTCCTTGCTCGCCAGAGCAAGAGGTTGACACCTCTGTGAGCAGCAGGGGGTAAGGGGTTTGAGTCGGTTGTCTGAGGTCTTCATACTTACACAGACATAGCCGAAGCTGATTCTGGTCTCACGTGGGTGGAGAGATCTCTGGGCCACTCATCATCCTTGTGATGTGTTGCTATAGTTGTGTTTCATACAGTCTAGTGTGTGCTTCACTCTGTCCCATTGAGTGACACTAACCAGTATACATATTTGTTTCAGATAAGATGGAGGTCTGGGTGTGTGGTTGTGGTAACATCCAGTAGTGATACAAATTTCCTGGCCTCGCTGGCTGAGGAGAGTCGTTCTGGCGACTTACTAGTGTGGCCATCTCGTATGGTGGTGGCGACACATCTGACACAACCTATCGTTCTAAACCTCATGCAACAACATTGGACCTTATCCATGACAAATGCTGTGCTGCTGAATCAGGAGGACCACTTTAACAACTCTATGTATGATGTTAATGTTGTTCTTTGATTGTTGTTATTGATTCTATTCTATGTGATCAAGTTTTGTTAGTTACCGTACTTACTTATAGCTCACTGTACACTTACAATCCAAAATATGTATCCAGGCTTTCTTCGAATAGCCTGATTGAGTATTTAAGTGAACTCAAGTAAATATGTAATAGGATAATCGTCGTAATTGGTTCACTAGTATGTCAAAAACATCAACAAGACCTGTATACAAATATTGAATTGCGAGTGTACAGTTGCCAAAAAAGGAACTGCGACAACTATTGATGGAACATTAAATATATTAATGTCCATAGTTGATTGTATGGATCATAAGTATGTATTACAGAAGGATATGTACATTTCCTTCTGATTTACATACTTATAGTCCATACAAATAGTTTTGGATATTACTATGGTTAAAGTTCCATCAAAATTTGTAGCAATTCCTTTTTTGGCAACTGTATATTGGTTGACATCACTCTTAGCAATCCAATCATGGTAATTAATGCATTGTTAATAATTTAAGGGGAGAGTACAGTGTTGGCAAATCTGAAGCAACTGATTTCTCCAAACTATTCTAAGCATCAGAACACCTTATTTTTGTTATCTAATCCTGTTGCCTGGTATACTTTGGAGGAATCAACGCTCTCTAATGAACACTCGTGATACGTAATAAATAAAGA
>JAWZYT010000559.1:1600000-1765000 GCA_034508575.1 Petrolisthes manimaculis
TCAATGTCCCATGATGATGAATGAGTGATGAAATTGTCTACTTTTTGAGAACGTCTTGGTCATGGAATTTGTCCTCTTCGTCTGTGGGCATTCATGTGACTTATAAGCCCTATCCTGGACCCACAGTCTTTTCCACATATTTGGCAAGTTAACATCTGAGCAGGGACAGCCTGTGCTTCCCTTCTGGCATGACGTTGTTGCCGTTTAAAGGTACTTTGAGCAGTGCGTTCTTGTTCCAGTAATACCACTCCTTTCGTAATTTTTGACCTCCAAATTGCACGTTCTGTGGCTAGGGTTTCTAAATTTTCTGGTGGTATGTTACATTTCTTTAGGGACGTTTTTATATGGTCTTTGTATCGCCTCTTAGGGCCACCAGGTCTTCGACGCCTTTCATGGATCTGACCGTAGAGAACTTGCCTTGGGAGCCGGTCCTCTGACATTCGTATCACATGACCCAGCCACCGCAGTTGGCGTTTGGTGATCATAGCCTCCATGCTTGTGCAACCAGTTCTTTCCAGGATCTCTACGTGGGGAATCCGATCTTGCCAGGAGACCCCAAGTATTTTTTGGAGACAGTTTATATGGAACTTCTCCATTTGGGTAAAGTGTCGCCTGTAAATGGTCCAGGTTTCAGCACCATTAAGAAGAGTAGATATGCACACTGCTGTATAAACCTGGATTTTAGTTGTTAGTCTAAGATGTTTGTTTTGGAAGACTTTTGAGCGAAGTTTTCCAAATGAATTGGCTGCTTTATTGATTCTGTCTAGTACCTCTTCGTCAATTCTATTGGAAGGAGTTACAATGCTCCCAAGGTACTTGAAAACTGGAACAGATTTAAGTTCAATTCCATTGATATTGAAGACTGGGAGGTTCTGGTTTGGGTTGATTTATTGGACAATGACTTCAGTCTTTCTTGTGCTGATTTGTAGGCCCAGAGATTGGTAGATGGATGATATAGTGTCTAGTATATGTTGCATTGATTCAGGGGTGTGAGCTATTAAAGCAGCAGCATCTGCATACTGCAAGTCAACCAGCTGTCTCACTGTGGTTTTGGATTCAGCTTGCAGGCGCCGTATGTTAAAGAGGCTGCCATCAAGGCGATATTGCAGTTGAATTCCATCATTCGCTCTTAATGAATTTTGCATCAGTGACATGACAGTAGATATAAAAAGATTGAACAAAGCAGGAGCCAGGACATCACCCTGTTTGACGCCCATCACAACCGGGAATGGAGTTGATTCCGAACCCCCAATGCGCACCTTAGCTTCCATATTGTTGTGAAAGATCATAAGCATATTAAGAAACTTGTTTAGAACACCATATTTAAAAAGAACTTTCCACAATAGTTTTCTAGGCACAGTGTCGAAGGCCTTAGTTAGATCGATGAAAACTATATATATATTACTCTTACTGGCAGGTGTTTCGGATGCGAGAGTCGGAACTGGTAGCTCACACGATGCCGTGTGTATACGATGACAACGCTGAACTGGTGAAAGCGGGAGTGGAGGAGACTGTACATAACGACTGGAGCTCTATGAATCCTACAATATAATCCAGGCCACAGAACCCTTCAGTATTTCTAATAGGGAATCTGTTGCCCGGAGTAATTTGGAGAATTCATAGAGCTCCAGTAAGGACCCTTATATATATTTTTTTTAACTACGGGCCTATGACCTTGTTTGATTATCTCTTCGTATATAAGATTAAGCAAAATGTTATGTGAGGATAATCATCTATTCTTTCACCCAAATAGAGTCTCATGACAGGCAACAATTCAACACATAACTAACTACATTTCAAGCTCTACCTGACAAGAGAATGATCCTGTATATAGTACAATTTTGTTGGTGTTAAATCTGGAGCAAATGATTCCTCCAAACTACTCCAGGAAACAGGACACCCCTATATTTATTCATTGGTCCTGTTTCCTGACGTGCTTTGGAGGAATTAAGACACTACAATATACCAAAAGTGTATTACCCTCTTAATCCTAATCTTCTAGGCATGGATCGCAAATAAATGATAATAACGTCTACCTCAGGTACAAGTTGACCAAGCCACCTGATTCCGGCTGGGGAAACAGACTGCCAAATGGAACGTGGACAGGAATGTTGGGCCAGGTTATGAGACAGGTAAAGTGAAAATGTTTTAGTTTTTGTATTTATTAATCGTACACGAAACAAGCTTCTTTGATATAGGTGGTGTTTTTTGTCAATGTTTAAAGGATTCGCTAACCTCCATCACGAGTGTACAACAGCAGTGAGACATGTTCGAATTTATTATGAACTATATTTATCCCTAGATTCATGACAATATTACAGTGGGAACATGTCCATTAGATGAGGTACACACAACAAAAAAACTATCGATACACCCTCTGCGCGATACAAAATGACACCACGAAGGAAAGTTTTTGATAACAGCCTTCTCACATTGGTATTCCTGCATATGTATGTTGGGGCCGCATCTGCTATCAAAAACCTTCATTCGTTGTGTCATTTTGTATCGCACGGAAGGTGTAACGATAGTTTTTGTTGTCGTGTGTACACTTGAAATGTATTGAAAAGTGCACAGGATTATTTTTAATTTATTAATAATTAATTTTTAAAATAAGAGATGTTAGGAAATATTCTTAGATATAATATGTCATCAGTGTTAAATAAGTTTGCTTGTTATTGTGATTACTTTCGGGATAAGCAATAATAATTATGTCTATCCTTTCTCCAGGAAGCTGATATTGGTCTGGGACCCTTTGCTAGGTCCCCTGTAAGGATGGAAATAGTGGACTTTACCTCCTTAGTATTAGTTGACGATTGGTGTATGGTTGCCAAAAAAGGAGCTCCAGAGGTTGATCCTTGGAGCTTTCTGTTGGTCTTTAAACCTGCCGTGTGGGCATATCTGCTGGGATCGTTTTTCCTGGTGTGGATGACTGGGATTCTGCTTACCCTAACCTGCAAGCATTCACGAAGCCAACATCTTTGGATGAAAATATTTAGTCATCAGTTGCGTATTCTCCTCCGCCAAGGTAGGTATTATTATGATTTCATACTCTCACTTCTCTTTTGTCATATATATACAGGGTGTCCATAAAGTCTTACCCTGATTTCAGACCTTTAGTACACACAAATCAGGGTAAGACTTTATAGACACCATATATATATATATATATATATATATATATATATATATATATATATATATATATATATATATATATATATATATATATATATATATATATATATATATATATATATATATATATATATCCGGATTGAGTGGGTGAGGCAGCATTAACCGGCGAGGGTGGTCCGTCTGCTCTGCTCCTCCCCCGTCGTGCCTTGTTGCTGCCTCGTTTAGTGGTAGTGGTAGTGGTAGTGGTAGTGGGTGGTTGTAAATCAGGAGAAATAGCGATCGGTGGCAAGCCTTCGTTCAACCTCGCAACTTGAGGAAAGAGACGCCTCCTTCATTCACTCCCACAACTTCAGGGGGGAGATGCCCTTCGTTCGCCCCCGCACGTTAAAGAGGGTGACGTGCTCCTCCTTCATTCCATCACTTCAGGAGGAAAAGGCCATTCCGTCACCTCAGACCATCAGGAGGGAAACGACCTGCACTTATTACACCTGTCTCTCTCCATATTGTTTCATGATAACACATCTCTATTTAGCTGTTTATCATTAGCTACTCCCATCTTGGCCACAACGTTTATAGCATTATTTAATATCGATACAAATAAGGTAGAACACTCTTAATACGTAATCTTTGACTAGATACGAACGACTGACACCACACACTCTCACATACACATACCCTGCATTCGAACTCAGCCTCTATATGTGTACTGGGTGGGAAAATGAGCAATACCAGACAATCCAAAGCTTTCTGCACCTCACACTCTAGTCAGAAATTATGTATCACGAGTGTACCAAAGAAATTCACTTTTTTATATATTATACTAGCAGGGATACCCGACGTTGTCCGGGGATCTATCTATATCTATGTATCTAAATGTCTATCTATCTATCTATCTAAATGTCTATCTAACTCTCTATCTCTATCTATCTAACGCTCTATCTCTATCTAACTCTCTATCTAACTCTCTATTTAACTCTCTATCTATCTATCTAACTCTCTATCTAACTCTCTATCTATCTATTTAACTTTCTATCTATATATCTAACTTTATCAATCTATCTAACTCTCTATCTAACTCTCTATCTACTCTCTATCTAACTCTCTATCTACTCTCTATCTAACTCTCTATCTAACTCTCTAACTCTCTATTTAACTCACTATCTATCTATTTATATATCTAACTCTCTATCTATCTATCTAACTCTCTATCTAACTCTCTATCTAACTCTCTATCTAACTCTATATATCTCTATCTATATATCTAACTCTCTATCTATCTATCTAACTTTCTATCTATATATCTAACTCTCTATCTATCTATCTAACTCTATCTATCTATCTAACTCTCTAACTCTCTGTGTTTTGATTCCTCCAAAGAGAGAGAGATAGAGAGAGTGAGGTTTTCTTTTATGCAGAGTGTATGAGGTTTTCTTTGTTGCGTTACAGGGGATATTATTTTATTTATTTTTGGACTTTGACACTCTTGTCATACGCTTTTGTGGTCACCTAGGAGGCTCCCGATTTCAGTTTCTGGTGTGTAAATTCAAGCTCTTTCATTCTGCCAAAACAAAATTTGCTTACATGAAAGTTGAAAATTGACAAAATTCACCCCCAGAAGTCAGCTGGGGGTGAAAAAAAAGTAAAAAAGTCGTTTTTAAGGGGTTAATCATTGAAGAAGAAAATAAAATTATACTGCCAAGACACTCCTTAGGTCTCAGCGAAAAAACGTATGTAAAAATTATTACTTTAGGTGAAACGATGTGGCTGTGCATAGCGGCTAAACAGACAGACAGACAGACAGACTGTTTTTTATATATATAGATAACTCAAGTTCTCTCTCTCTCTCTCTCTCTTTCTGTACTCGTGCATGGATTATAGATGTGAAATGGAGGATGGTTGGTGGACAGGAGAGAATGGTACTGAGTGGTTGGATCATAGTTGGACTGGTGATGATGTTGAGTTACAGCTGCCAACTTATATCCCTCATGACTGTCCGTAACATCCCTCATCCGGTCCAGACTCTCAGAGATCTCATTGACAACCCAGATCTCACTGTCATCTACGTACCCAACACCATAATTACCAGTGTCATGGCTGTAAGTTCTTAAATGTTGTCATTGACACTTTTCAGTAATCAAAGCAAATTATATTTTATTAATGGCAATTCCGAGAAAATAGTTTGCGGGAGTATGGGGATAGGCTTGGAGGGGGGGGGGGGGGGGTACGGGAGGAGGGGGACAGGCTTGGGGGGTGCGGGAGTAGGGGGACAGGCTTGGAGGGGGGGGGGGGGTACGGGAGTAGGGGGACAGGCTTGAAGGGGGGGGGGGGGTGCGGGAGTAGGGGGACAGGCTTGGAGGGGGGGGGGTACGGGAGTAGGGGAACAGGCTTGGAGGGGGGGGTGCGTGAGTAGGGGGACAGGCTTGGAAGGGGGTGATGGAGTAGAGAGTAGGGGGACAGGCTTGCTTTTTAGGGGGGGGAGGAGGAAGTAGGGGATAGGCTTGGGGTGGGTGGGTTTGGAGGGTGCAGAAATAAGGGGACAGGCTTGGGTAGGGTAGAAAGCCTGTCCCCTATTCTCGCACCCCTTAATGTTTATTCTTGAGTTTTCAATAAGTAGCGACATGGCTGTAAGTTCTTAAGGGACAGGCTTGGGGTGGGGGGGTTAGTGGGGTGCGGGAATAGGGAGACAGGTTTTTTTTGGGGGGGTAGGGGTGCGGGAGTTGGGGGATAGGCTTGCTATTTTTAGGGGGGAGGGGAGTGCGGGAATAGGGGACAGGCTTGGGGGGGGTTGGGGGGTGCGGAAATAGAGGGACAGGCTTGGGGGAGGGGGGGTAAAAAGCCTGTCCCCCTACCCCCGCACCCCCTTAATCCTTGACATATTAAGGGGGTGCGGGAGTAGGGGACAGGCTTGAGGGGGGGTGCAGGAGTAGGGAACAAGCATGGGGGTTATTGATGGGTGCGGGAATAAGGGGACAGGCTTGAGGTGTGTGGGAGTAGGGGATAGGCTTTGGAGGGGGGGTTTGGGGGGTGCGGGAGTAGGGGACAGGCTCGAGGGGGAGGGGTATGGAAAGGAATGGAATGAAGAATGGGAATAAATCAAATTGACAGAAACAAAAAACACGCACTATATTTAAAACAACACTGAAATTTCGTGACAATCATAACTATGTTCATGTTTGTGCTTCATTCTGTTATGTTTTCGTGATGTGTGTGTGTGTGTGTGTGTGTAGTATTCTTATGGTGTCCCGCCTACCCGTATGTATTGTATTGTTGCCTGCCTGTTGATTGACACTACGGCTCAATAAATAATAATAATAAAAAATATCAAATTGACAAAAACAAAAAGACACCTTAAAACAACACTGAAATTTGGTGACAATTATAATTCTGTTCTCTTCGTTTACCGCCAGGAGTCCCAAGGAGAGCTTCACGAGGTACACAAGTTACAGAATGTTGGCAGAACTAACTTTATTGGAACTGGATCACTCGCCAATGCGATTGAGATGTTGGTTGGACGCGGGGACCATGTCATAATAGGCACGACCAACCCCATGAAGAGACTCATTGCTCGATCCTTCTCACTCACAGGTCAGTAAAATAACATGTACAGTTGCCTCAAGGTATTTCTTTACCCCCTGCGGTGGCTGTGAAGTGCATGTGGCATCGCTGGACATGTTCGGATCACATTCAGAAACAGTGAAGCATTGTGTTGTCCGTAAATATGATTCAACAGGGAGATTGGTCTCATTCATCTACTCCAGACACAAAAGAGGCAGTAAAGGAATACCTTGAGGCAACTGTACACTCGTGATACATAATTTCTTACCAGAGTGTGAGGAGCAAAAAGCTTCGAATCGCCTGGTATTGCTCATTTCCCCCCAGTACACTTATAGAGGCAGAGTTCGAATGCAGAGTATATAAATTATATGGTGCCTGCCGTTCTTCTCTGGTCAGGAACTACGTATCACGAGTGTTCAATATGACATTATTCCATGGGTGTTTCATGATCATACAACACGAATAATGCCATATAACTGATTACCAAGGTGGTCATCTCATAGAGGGAGGTGGCCGAGTGGTTAGTGTTCTGGACTCGTAATCTATCAGTCGGTAGATTGATCCTCTCAGGTGACGTGAGGGCCTCAGAATATTTACTCCTCTGATTTGAGTTTCAGGCACTAACCCTAAGGCCACTCACCAACCCTGTCCCCTACTCCTGCATTCCCTCCCCCCCAACCCTACACCCTTATCCTCCTAAACCCCACACCCTTATCCCCCTAAACACTACACCCTTATCCCCCTAAACCCTCCCCTCCCAAGCCTGTCCCCCCTACTCCCCTCCCCAAGCCTGTCCCCCTACTCCCGCACCCCCTTAATTAATATTGTTGGTACTCCTACAGGGAAATGTGACTTCTATATATCCCAGCAAATCATCTATTCCAACATCATGTCTATGGTGGGCCAGAAGGGCAGTAGTATCGTCCGGGCAATCAGTAAATGGTGAGTTCTTTTTAGTGATTACTCTCTTACAAGGCATCATCCTTATTGGGTTGTTTGTGTCTTGTGATACGATGTACAATTGCCTGCACTTATAACTGGTAAAGTCATGGTCTAATGTACAGTCGGCGGCAAAAGTCCTGTCGCCTCACTTGCTTCACCGAGGCACGCGATGTTCTTAGACTCGAGATTATTAGGTGTAGAAAACGTGTGTATTTCTCGAGTCCATGAACACTGCCTGTCTTGATGAAGCAGATGAGGCGACAGGACTTTTGCCGCCGACTGTACTGCACCACCTTCCAATGAGATGGCTTAGAAAAATGATCCGAAACTATAGCTGTTGGTATGTGCAATTTTGGTTCAAAAAATTAACTCAAATAGCTCGCTTTTATTCACCAGGTTGCAGTACATTAGACCATGACTTTACAAGACTAGAAGACTGACAATGCTGCATGTACCAGTTATAAGTGCTGGCAACTGTACACTCGTGATACGTAATTTCTGACTAGAGATGAATGGCAGGCACTACACACACACATACCTTGCATTCGAACTCAGCCTTTATATACTGTAGGTGTATGGTGCTGGGTGTGGAAATGAGCAATACCAGGCGATTTGAAGCTTTCTACTCATCGTGTGAGCTATCAGTTCCGACTCTCACATCCGAAACACCTGCTAGTAAGAGTAAGCTAGGGTTGATGACAGGTGTTTCGGAAGCGTGAGTCGGAACTGGTAGCTCACATGATGCCGGGTGTATACGATGGCAACGCTGACTAGTGAAAGTGGGAGTGGAGGAGACTGTACTTAGGCTGAAATCCCACATGTGATTATCCGTCCCGCAAGTCTAAATGTTGCCAGATATTTCCAGAAAATCTGACTAGGTTTACATATCTTCTCTCATTTACACACTAGCTAAACATGCAATATTAATGACACCGCATGAATTATTCACAGTTATTATCCACTTCACGAATCATAGAAAAAATAAGGAGATTATCTGTGTGCCTGCATAATCAATATTTATAAATCCTACGAGTGAGGTAACGAACGTATCAAGGACGGTTGAAGGGAGGAGACGACAGTCTTGAACAAGCCGCTGCTCATCCTCTCCTCACCACATAACTCCTGCCTCCCCTATGCTAGCTAACCCAGTGGCAGATGTGTCACACCGTCTGCTAAAAATTCCCTATCCCTATGTTTACGACATTAATTAGTATGCCACGACATTATCGATTAGTATGCCACGAGTCAGCATGACTCGTGACACACATCAAGCGGCAGACCCCGGAGTAGCAAGTGTCGGATAGTGAGGCAGGTCAGGCAATAGTGTTCTATAGTGTTAGCAACTTAGCACGAGGCACTCGAAGATAAAGTACTGATGCATGTTAGGCAAGAGTGGAAGAGATTCACAACTTCAACAAAGGGGAGCATACTTATGGCTGGCAACCCGGTTTTTACTTGAATAGGTCGTGGATGCTAAAACTTGTGGTGGAAGGGGCTAAGAGTTTTGTGGTCTTAAGAGTGTGAGTGTGTAATTCTGTGACTCATTCCACAGGGTACTGTGTTTTTACTTTCCTTATTTTTCTTCTTTTTTCTATCTCTGGTAGTAGATCCTCCCTCCTATCTATTAAAAAAAAACGTGAAATGTGGTTTTGATGATGATAATTATGATGACGTAACGATGATTAATCCTGCCATGGCACAATGTTTTGTTGTTTTATTAGGCACTTAGTGTAAATATGTCATGAATTTGTGTGAACATTGGGTTATACCTATATTAGTTATGAAAACGGATTTAACTTTTGCTTACTTAAGGGGGAAGTTTTGTGTTGGCAATTCTGGAGTAACTGAATCCACCAAACTATATTTCCAAGCAACAAAACACCATTACTTTTGCTCTTCTGGTCCTGTTTGGAGGATTCAAGGCACTCCAATGTACCAACAAAGATTTACCACTTGAATGGACATATATTGCAGCTCTTATAAAAGGATTGAAATGATGTATTAAAGTATAATTTTAAATTGTACAGGTTGTCCCTGGTAACGGAGGCAGGCCTTTATTCTAAATGGTTGGACTCTGCACTTAACAACTACACCATATGTCGCCAGTCCCCATCAAAGATAACTATAAAATCATCAATTACTATGAACAACATATGGGTAAGGATATAATATCATTTATTCTTGGGAGTTCGCTTGATATATATATATATATATATATATATATATATATATATATATATATATATATATATATATATATATATATATATATATATATATATATATATATATATATATATATATATATATATATATATATATATTGTAGGGAACAGGCCCGGTATTCACAAAACATGTTAGGGTTTGGACTTGTTGGTATGTTTGTATCACTGACCTCACCATAGAGTTTCAGGCTCATTTCGAAACAGTGTTGGGTACTATAGTCTATTTCATCTCATCTGACATCGACAATAATTATTTAAAATGGCAACATTGCATTGCCAGCTCGTTATTGGCTGAACAATCATTGTCCTTAATCCTTGACTCGTTGATATAAACAAATAAATTAACCCTTCATTAACTTCATTATATGATTCTGAGTTGCAAAGAAAATTCTCATTTATTATTTCATATATACAAATCATGTCCATCTGTTGCATTAACCATATAAACAAACACAAGAATGAAAACTTCAAATCCAAGTCAACCATCTGTAAACGTAAACGAACACAATATTCCAGCCAATTTGTGTTTCTATTAGTTTTACTTAGATAAGTAGATAACTGTCTTCATAGGCATTTTTAAAAGGTATTCTATTATTTATTGAATTATATATATATATATATATATATATATATATATATATATATATATATATATATATATATATATATATATATATATATATATATATATATATATATATATATATATATATATATATGAAAGAGAAGGAAAATCAAACTAAACATTAAGTAAATAATTTATTTGTTAATCGTATAATACAGTACAGACAGAATTTTTTATCTTTCCTTGTAGGGCATCATGGCAGTGCCTCTCTTGGGTATCCTGTTGGCCACCGTTTCCTTCTGTTACGAAATGGCATCCTACTCTATTGACATCAAGATCAACTAATGAAATAATATCTTATGTACACTCGTGATACGTAATATCTGACCAGACGAACAGCAAGAGGCACCACACACAAACACACACACACATACATACCCTGCATTCGAACTCAGCTTCTATATTTGTACTGGGTTGGAAAATGAGCAATACCAGGCGATTCGAAGCTTTCTGCTCCTCACACACTGGTTAAAAATTATGTATCACGAGTGTACAGAATGGTGTATAAACATGACTTCTCATTGTACAGTAATGTACCTTTCAGTATATCATCAAGAAGGAATAAAAAATGCATTTCGTTATCCAATTGAAATAACTTTCACTCGCCCATTCCAACAAAGGAAATATACATAGTTGTTGTAGGAAGTTGCAATATATGCTTAGCATATTAAATCAGGCATATTTATATACAAGGTGATTAAAAAATGTGTGCTGAAATATTGTACTTATACAAAGATTCATTTTGGAAATATTTGCGATAAACAGCGTCTGTCCGGCGCTGAAACGAATAGTAGGTTAGCCGAGAAGAAACCATCTCCTTTAACCTAAATGTTTCTGAATCAACTGGCATATAGGTAACAGGTTATGGATATTTCATTTACACCATTGGACTCTGTTTTAAGGGGGACATTTTGTGTTGATAATTCTGGAGCAACTGAAGCCTCCAAACTATTTTCCAAGCAACAGAACAACACCATTCGTTTTGCTCTTCTGGTCCTGTTTCCTGGCATACTTTTATAGAGGAATCAAGGCACTCCAATCTACCAAGACCCTTATCTTTTACAAGTATATGAAATTTGTTAAAGATGTTTTGAAACGTAAATATATGATGTTTATGGTTCATGTTACAATGAATTTAAGGGGATGCGGGAGTAGGGGACAGACTTGGGGGGTGCGGGAGTAGGGGACAGACTTGGGGGATGCGGGAGTAGAGGACAGGCTGGGGGTGCAGGAATAGGGGGACAGGCATGGGGAGGTAGAAAACTTGTCCCCTATTCCCACACACCCCTAACTCCCCCACCCCAAGCCTGTCCCCTACTCCAGCACCCCCCTAACCCCTCCCCCATAGCCTGTCCCCTACTCCAGCACCCCTCTAACCCCTCCCCCATAGCCTGTCCCCCTACTTCCGCACCCCCCTGATCCCCCCCCCAAAAAAAAAAATAATAATAATCACCTGTATTAGTCAAGCGTTTGTCCATAATCACTCCCATTATTTTTTTATGTCTAATATACTTCTAAATACATGTATGTCATTTCCTTATTGGGTATTTCCGTCGCAAATGCATTAACATAAACCGTAGTTTCCCGGTATAATAATATCAATTCAAGATGGCCGCCAAATGTTTACATCCAGGATTCGTATTTTGCTAAGTTAGGTCTTGTTAGTTTGCCGCAGTCCTGATTAGGTTAGGTTAGGTCAGGTGAGGTCAAACTAATTTTATTTAATGTGTTGTAGTGTTTTTCAGACTAATCAAGTTTTAATATGGTGAAAATGAGATGTTTATGGAGATTGAGTTGGGGCAGGGTGGGTGGGTAGGGTGATATCTCCCAAAATATTAATTTGCGTTGGTTATGAACAATAAATACGTTCAAAACACACTATAAAACATTGCATTCTGAAAACCTCGAGTCAAACGCAGATTTTGGACAAACGCTTGACTATTACCAAAAGAAAGACCTCTCAACCCCTCCCCAAAACTGTCCCTCTATTCCCGCACCCTCCAAAAAAACCCCGACCCCTCCAAAAAAAACCCGACCCCCCCAGCCCCCCTCCCTCAAGAATGTCCCTCTATTCCCGCACCCTCCAAAAAAACCCGACCCCCGAAACCCCCCCAAACCCCCTCCAAAAAAACCCGACCCCCGAAACCCCCCCGACCCCCCCAAACCCCCCCGACCCCCCCAAACCCCTTCCAAAAAAAAACCGACCCCCGAAACCCCCCCGACCCCCCCAAACCCCCTCCAAGAAAACCCCGACCCCCGAAACCCCCCCCAACCCCCCTCCCTCAAGAATGTCCCTCTATTCCCGCACCCCCTCACATGCCTACTGCAGATTTCCCTCTACATTCAATATGCAGGATTTAATTTTGTTGTGAAAGGCTTCAACCCAACTCATTGAATAACTTAAAATATACCGTAAGCTATTAATAATAAATACATACTTTAATTAAGGGGGTGCGGGAATAGGGGGACTGGATTGGGGGGGTGCAGGAGTATGGGGACAGGCTTTCTACCAACCCCAAGCCTGTCCCCCTATTCCCACCCCCCCAAGCCTGTCCCCCTATTCCCGCATCCCCTTAAAAAGGTAGATTTAAAATATAATTAAAAATATTGATATATCGTAACAGAATGATATAATTTTTTGCTAAAATGTCCTTTAAAAAAAAGTAGGTGTCATATATATATCTAAAAGGGACATTTTTATTTATTTAAGATTATTACATTGATTTAAAATTATTTATTATTATTAAAATATTGTTAAATTAGGTATTGATATGAGAGAGATAGAGAGTGAGAGTGTGTGTGTATAAGGTAGATAGATAGATTGTGTGTGTGTGTGTGAGAGAGAGAGAGTGTGTGTGTGTGTGTGTATATGTGTGAGAGAGAGAGAGTGTGAGAGTGTGTGTGTATAAGGTAGAGAGATAGATTGTGTGTGTGTGTGTGTGAGAGAGAGAGAGAGAGAGAGAGAGAGAGAGAGAGAGAGAGAGAGAGAGAGAGTGTGTGTGTGTGTATGTGTATGTATGTGTGTGTGAGAGAGAGAGAGTGTGTGAGAGTGTGTGTGTGTCATACTATTCTTAATCGTGATCAAATAAATAACTTCGGTTCATCCATCTTTTTCTTGGCAACACTGTGCTTACGGGGGTGCGTGGATAGGGGGACAGGCTTGGGGGGGTTTATAGGGGGGAGTTGGGGAGATTGGAGGGGGCTTATGGTGGTTTGGGAGGGTGCGGGAGTAGCGGGACAGGCTTGGGGGGTTTGGGGATGCGGGAGTAGGGGGAAAGGCTTGGAGTGGGGGTGAGGAAATAGGGGACAGGCTGTCTATCCCCACCCCCAAGCCTGACCCCCTATTCCCGCACATCCACAATCAAATATCCACCAACACTTTCTTTCCATCGTAGTAAATATCTTGGTAATAAAGAACAACACGTGTATGTTTTTGCAGCACCTAATAATAATAATAATAATAATAATAATAATAATAATAATAATAATAACCTTGGTAATAAAGAACAACACATGTATGATTTTCAGCACCTCATAATAATAATAACAATAATAATAATAATAATAATAATAAAATATCTTGGTAATAAAAAACAACACGTGTATGAATTTGCAACACCTCATAATAACTATTATAATTGAGGGGGTTGAGTTGACGTAAGGTGTTGTTGTATGATTATATTTTGATATGATACTGATTTATTTGCACGATGGAAGGAAAGTGTTGGTGGTTATTTGATTGTGGCTGTAACTAAATGACAGGTTTTAATTTTATATATATGTTGTGAACTTTTAATAAGTGGAATTATTATTTAGCATAAAATAGAATTGAGGAGAAAGAAAAAAAGTCCTCACACATAGTTGCTTTCCATGTTATGTTCATTTTAAAAAGTAGAGCAAAAAAAAAAATCCTTTATTGTTTTACCATCAGACTCTTATTGAAGCAGATCACTGGCTTCTGCAACGTTGTCATAATCAGTTTGGGAAAACATATACAATTCAACCATAGTCTATAAGCTTCTTTATTTGTTCGTCCTTATGTGATAAATAGGTTACAGCAAGTTAACATAATATCTGGAATTTCATTTTTATAAACGTAAAGATCTTTTTACCTTTTAAATTTACCTCTGAACAAATCAAATACATGCTAAATGACATACACAGCTGTTTGTGATAGCTTTCTGTTATACAGTCTGTCAATGATGCACGTACCCCACCCTCGTTCAGTTACTCGCAGTCTTAGCTGGTAAAATCTGGAGTAGAGAGCAGGGGTATCTTACACCAGATATTTGATCGACTAATCACAATCACTCGTCTTTAGATTGCTACTAATTTTGACACCCAAGTCCTTTTCGTTTTATATTTTGGCCAGATTTCTACCTTGTAATCTATACTTGTGTCTCAGGTTGTAATTACCTACCTACAGTACATGCATCACCTTACATTTACCACGTTAAACTTCAACAACCATTTATCGCTCCATTCTGACAACTCCAAAATCACCCAAGACAATCAATAATACTACCTTCCTGTGTGGCTGTGGTTGTGGTTGGTGGATCAGTCAGTGCTGGTGATAATAATAAATAATATACCCTCGCTCCTGTGTGACTGTGGTTGGTTATGGTGGACTCAGTCAGTGTTGGTGGTTGTAGACGAGTATCTCCACCAACAGAGTGAAGAGTGTTACAAGGAAACCCATGAATAAGATGTAGAAAGCTCCCTGTAGGTGATTCAGTCCCAAGGTAAGAATCTCACTCTCCTGCAATTAAAAGGGGACATTTTTTTGTGTTGATAAATCTGCATAGAGCAACTGAATCTTCCAGACTATTTTTCTAAGCAATAGCCAGAACATCATTATTTTTGTTAATCTGGAGCATCTGAATCCTCTAAACTATTTTTCCAAGCAACAAAACACTATTATTTTTGCTCTTCTGGTCCTGTTTTTTCCTAGCATACTTTGGAGGATTCATGGCACTCTAATGTACCAAGAAAAAAATAATTACTACCTAATTAAATGACAGAGATAATTCTGAGTTTCTAAGATAACATCCGAAATTGTAAAATGTCAGTAACTTATGAAAGAAAACTGGCCTAGGATGGTTGTACAGTACAGTCTCCTCCATTCCCGCTTTCACCAGTTCAGCGTTGCCAACGTATACATTCGGCATCGTGTAAGCTACCAGTTCCGAAACACCTGCCATCAACCCTTGCTCTTACTGGTAGGTGTTTTCGGATTCGAGAGCCGGAATTGGTAGCTCACACAATGCGGGTGTATACGTTGGCAGCGCTGAACTGGTGAAAGCGGGAGTGGAGGAGACTGTACATGCAAGCACAAAGGAAATAATATAAGGAAAGGAGGGACAATTCAAGAACTGAAAGGGAGCGGATTCTTGTTCTCCCTAAGGTATGAGTTTCTATAGGGTGGGCTTATTATTATTTGTGAATTACTCCCAACAGTACACTCGTGATGCATAATTTCTGACCAGAGTGGGAGGAACAGAAAGCTTCGAATCGTCTGGTATTGTTCATTACCCCACCCAATACACCTATAGAGGCTGAGTTCGAATGCAGGGTATGTGTGTGTGTGTGGTAAAGTCATGGTGTAATGTACTGCAACCTGGTGAATAAAAGCGAGCTATTTGAGTTAATTTTATGAACCAAAATTGCACACCAACAGCTATAGTTTCGGATCATTTTTCGAAGCCATCTCATTGGAAGATGTTGCAGTACATTAGACCATGACTTTACATGCCTTTCGTATCTGGTCAGGGATTACGTATCACAAGTGTACAGTTGCCAAAATATGAATTGCAACCACTTTTGATAGAACATTAAAATTTATTTATGTCCATAGTTATTTGTAGGGATCTTAATTAAGTATGTATTATATGATTATAGCGTCTACAAATATTTGTTGATATTTCTATGGTTAGAGTTCCATTAAAATTTGTTGCAATACATATTTTGGAAACTTTACATCCAAACTGACCCCTAATACCTAAGGATCGGTAGTTTCTTTTCGGTCACTGCATGGAGTAATCAACATTTACCATTTCCATGGGAAATAATGATCCCTGGTGATACCCATACACAGTTACTATCAGGTATGAACAGTACAGCCATGGCTGATAGTGCTTGACCAGGGTCCAAGGAGTGTTGGTGAGCAACTGTACAGAGTGAATTTTCCAAACCATTCTCAACGTTGAGAGAGGTTTAGGAGAATAACTTTTTCGAACTCTGTTCAGCTACTCTCCAACACTCCTTGGACCCTGGTCAAGCACTATCAGCCATGACTGTACATGTCTTCTTTCTACTACTTTATCTCGTAGGGGGGTATGCCTGGATTAGTGATGTGGGCAATACTTTAAGGGTTTGGGCGCCCCTTCGGCCCCAGCCACTAGCTTTTAGTTCTTTAACTATCCCTCGTTTCTTTCTATTTCCTTCCTGCTTGCTGTCACACCTCTCTATCACCGATTCTGGCGCTATAAGACCTCGCTGTTGCGGCGCCTAATATTAATCCATCAATCAATTCTTCCACTGTATAATCGTATATAAGCTTACCTTTGAAACAACAATATTGGTCTTCAGTGCAGCTGCTTCTCTGTTGGTCTTGACTCGACTTGCCATTAACTCATCAAACCACTTATTCACTATTCCTGACTCGCCAAATTGTAAGAAGGTGTGTTGGAAGATTCTATGAAACGGGGCACCTCTCCTGGAAGTACAACAGGTCGCGGTAAAAAATAATCATCCATATAGCTCTTTTTTTTTTCTTTATTGCACCATATAGGGGTAACTCACATAAGAGTTTGACAGCTTCCCTCTGTTCCTTAACTGAAAGACTTTCCAATAATAGGTTAACTACCATCTTTTAATTTAATACAAGCAGCTACACACTATTTAAAACAATAATATCATATGTGAACGTGAAAACATTAGACAGCAAATTGTTTGAGTACCCATATATGGATGATTATCATTGACCACTACAGTACATATCCAAAAATTAGTCAATACTTTTAAGGAAAACGGAATGAAAGAAGACAACCACAGGCAAGATTGTCCGATACAAGAAAAAAAAAAATAGACGAGAGGGGAGGGGGCACTAAAATCATATATGTGGTACAGTACAGTCGGCGGCAGAAGTCCTGTCGCCTCACCTGCTTCACCCAGACTCACAGTGTTCATGGACTCGAGAAATACACACGTTTTCTACACCTAATAATCTCGAGTCTATGAACATTGCGTGCCTCGGTGAAGCAAGTGAGGCGACAGGACTTTTGCCGCCGACTGTACAGTTGGAAACATGAATGGGTGGTACAGCCCAAGTGAAAGATGGTCAATTTCTCCCAATATCAAGTTCCTTAGTGTCAAATAGGAGACATCAGGGGCAGAAGTCAGTATTGAGGATGGTAATAAAAAGCAAGTACCTGATAATAGACACTATTTGGCAGTAAGGAACTTGATATTGGCAAAAATGGACCATCTTTCAGTTGGGCTGTACCACCCATTAATGTGTCCAACTGTACTGTTTAATTGGAGTACAAACCTGAAGCCCCAGCCGTAGTCAGGGAGAGTAAAGACACCTCCAACACTGATATAGAAAGGAGTTTGACCTTGACTGTCTGTGTAGAAAGAGGCAATCTTAATGGAGATCTGGTTCTTGAAGGTTATGAAACTGTAACTGCCTTGTTGAATCTTTTCCACAGCCTCCTCCAGAGTCAGTGACTGAAAGAATGAACCGTTCAATCAAAAGACAGGCAACAAAACATACTAACTCGACTGTGATTATCAGCAACTTGTAAGGAGGACTGCAAATGTTCGGACAAGGCGACGTACCCCCCTTCCCAAATCCCCCACCAGACAAGCTCCTCGCCATATATGAGGAGTTGGGGGATAGAATGATGGGTGTTGTCGGGGGATGGTGAGGAGCACGGTATAAGGACTCTATAGTCATTATACCGTGTTGAGGAGCTTGTCTGGTGGAGGATTTGGGAAGGGGGGTACGTCGCCTTGTCCGAACTTTTGCTCAGGATTTTGTGTTCTCACTGACTACAACTTAGGATCATAGGAGTAAACTCCTTAAGTATACAAATTTGTCTAACTACTATACCGCCATAAATTACGGCGGGGTGTCGTAAACATTGTGTTAGAATGTTAAAATTATCTGACAAAGAACCTTCAAAATCTTTGTGAAAAACGATGAAACATGGGGCCTGAAATGGTTAATAATTTCGGACTGGCAACACTGAGGGTGAGAGCCAGCACATCCAGCTACCATCAGTTAGTCTTACTCTAACAGCGAGGATGGAGGAACATATTTTCATCACTCCTCTTTCATGTAATTACCATATATGTACGTAAAAATGACAGTGATATTATATTTCATATTCTTGTGCTTAAAATGCTATTCTAACATGTTTTATAAAGAAAAACAATTGTGAAAACGTACTTAGATATGTAAATTTAGTGTAAAAGTGAATTTTGAGTTGATGTCAGTCTGAACTGGCTACCCAACCTTCAAATGTCCATTTAGTCTTCACGAGTACATCAGGAGACAGCTAAAGGTATGTACTTCAATATACTGTATACTTTATTGATGTAACGTGTGTGATTTACAAGCTATTAGCTGACCTATGTGTTGTTTACATAATGACAGGGAGTGTTGAGAAAGGCCCGGGAGAGAGATGCCGCCATATATAATCCCCGCTGTCTACTATGGGTGTCAAAGACCGTGTGTCACTGTTTTTCGGGGATAACTTATTAACCAACAGTCAGATCAGTATAATATTTTGCCACAGATTGTTTCACACCGTCCACTAATTTTTGGCGATATACTGTTCGTGTGTGTGAGAGAAAGAGTAATTGTGTGTGTGTGTATTTGTGTGGAGAGAGAGAGAGAGAGAGAGAGAGAGAGAGAGAGAGAGAGAGAGAGAGAGAGAGAGAGAGAGAGAGAGAGAGAGAGAGAGAGAGAGAGAGAGAGAGAAATAGAGAGAGAGAGAGAGATAGATAGAATATATAGATAGATAGATAGATATAGATATAGATAGATAGATAGAAAGATATATAGATAGATAGATATAATTAGATAGAATATACAGATAGAAAGACATAGATAGATAGATAGACATAGATAGATAGATAGAGAGATAAATAGATAGATAGATAGATATAGATAGACGCTCTCTCTCCTCTTTCTACACTCTCTCTCTCTCTCTGAGGACTTTAGTGGTGCAAGCCACAAAGACCTAACGGACCACCCTAAACCTTGTGACTTCTGCAAGCTCCGAAAAGAGCATTTGCAGGAGACACTTGACTTGAAAAGTGAAATTAAGATCTTGCGAGATATGGTAGAATCGCTGAGGGCGGGTCATGTTGGTCAGCGTAGCTGCACCGAGGAACCGTCAACCTCAGAGGAGTCTACTAATAAATTAGTGGACAGAGGAAGTAAAGAAAATAAAGGAAAGAAAAATAAAACAAAACGAAGAGAGACAAAGAAAGGAGCTAGGTCTTCTGCTCCGAACAAAAGTGACCCTAGAGGGTCACAGAGTTCTCCAAAAGAGAACTCTGACGGGTTTACTCTGGTGACTGGACGGAAGGCTGCTAAATGTAGTCATAAACCTCCAAACCCAGAACCCACAACAACTTCTAACAGATTTGCACTTCTCTGCTCTGAAGACAGGGAGGCCATATTGGTTGGTGACTCTCAAGTCAAGGGTCAGGATAGGCACTTTGGTGCAGTAAACGGCACCAAAAGATCTGTCAAATGTCTTTCAGGAAAAAGAACTAAAGACATAAAGAAAGAAATAGAAAAACTACCAGTCAGTGAAAGCACAACGGTAGTTGCACAGGTGTCTGGTAATGATCTGTTCCTTAGGAATGGAAAGACTGGCAACACTGAAGAGATCATCCTTGATGCCATGTACATGGTGGATGAACTCAAAAGATTTAATAGGGCAGCAGTAATAGGAATTCTCCCCAGACTTGGTGCCAGTCCCCATGCTCTCTCTAAAGCCATTGGGGTAAATGAGAGGCTTGAGGACATGTGTACCCCTCTTGGTGTTCGGTTTGTGGACCCATATAATGTGTTTTATGGGCGAGCAGACCTTTTCTTGCCGGATGGGGTGCACCTAAACAAGCGAGGAAAGGAAGTCTTCGGGGACATGGTGAACCAGGTCCTCTACCGGTTAGTTAGATCTACCCATGTGGTCAGAGAGGGTCGTCAACCCAACGACAGTGATGCTCCTGAAGTGACACCCATAGAGGTGACACCACCCTTGGAGGAAAGGGTGGGAGCATCCTGTCAGAACGTGGGAGGTTCTTCCACAGAGGGTACCCCGGTACCTGAAGTGGTTGCACCACCATCTACGGTAGCTGATGCTACCAACCTTAGCCTGGTCAGCAGTGAGCCTTCGGGAAACGTGTCAGGCTAGGGAGTCAGTCAGTTCAGACAGACTCCCTCAGTGTAGTACTGATAAATGCTAGGTCAGTTAGAAACAAATTTAATGAGCTCAGAGCTCTGATAGCAACTGAAAAAGTAGATATAATAGCTATAACAGAGTCCTGGATCCATGCAAGTGGAAGGGACTATATAGGGGAATTCCATATCCCTACCTTTAGATTATTTCATAGAGATCGACCCGATCGGGAGGGAGGAGGAGTAGCCCTGTATATCCGAGACTCCCTAGATCCAGTGATCTACAAAGTCGGGTCAGAACAAGAAGTGTTAGGTGTTGACATGACAGTGGGAAGTGGAGTGTATAGATTCATTGTTGTCTACCGTCCACCACACCAACCCATTGATGATGATTCTAAGTTATATAATGAACTTAGTGATCTAATAGGGGAGAAGATTACCATTATACTAGGTGACTTCAACTGCCATGTTAACTGGGTAGATAAAACGGGAGATGCAGAATCAAGAAGGCTCATTGACTTTGCTGATGAAGCTTTCTTGACTCAGTGGGTGACTGAGCCCACAAGGGGAACCAATATATTAGATCTTGTGTTCACCTCCGAAGATGACCTTGTCTCCAGCTTGACTGTAGATGAGCCATTGGGAGGAAGTGACCATAATATGATTAGGTTCTCACTGCAAGTACCCAAGTCTAAAGTTAAAATTCAGAAACAGAGTAAACCCGACCTCAGTAGGGCAGATTTCTGTAATCTGAGAAAGGGAGTTAGTACAATGCATTTGGAAATGGGCCAAGGGGTGAATGAGTCCTGGTGCTTATTCCGAGACTGCTTTATGGCACAACAATCAATGTTCGTGCCCTCTAAGCCAGTTGGATCCCCAATGTCCCAACCCAAATGGTTCACACGAGAAATAGCAGCTACAATTAGGAAAAGAAAGGTAGCCTACCGCCAGTTCAAAAGAACTGGTAATTTAGAGATACAAAGTGAATATTACCACTTACGTAGGAAGGTGAAATCACTTATAGACAGAGCCAAGCGTAACGAGGAACTCCGGATTGCAGCCTTGTGTAAGGAGAATCCCAAGGAGTTTTTTGGTTATGTAAATAGCAGAAAACCAATTAGAAACAAGATAGGCCCATTGCATGATGGGAACGGTGTTTTGCAAAACACTAATGAAAAGATGGCAGACATTCTAAATTCCCATTTCTCATCAGTGTTCACCCGAGAAGATGGGGGTAACATCCCTGAGCCAGGCACTACTCATGAGGGTGTTACCATAGAAAGAGTCCAATGTAGTGAAGCAAAAGTTAGAGACAGAATAGGTAAATTAAGTGTCAACAAATCTCCTGGTCCTGATGAATTTCTTCCTAGGGTCTTGCGAGAGGTATGTGACCAGGTAAGCCCTTACCTGGCTGCTATCTTCAATATATCACTTGAAACAGGAGAGGTCCCATCTGACTGGAAGGAAGCAAATGTGACTCCCATATTTAAAAAGGGAGATCGCCATCTTCCTGGAAACTACCGTCCAATCAGCCTTACATCTGTAGTAGGAAAGGTATTGGAGGGTATAGTTGCAGATAGAATAGTAGATCATCTTGAATCATATAATTTATTGTATGATTCACAGCATGGCTTTAGGCGTCGGCGTTCATGTTTGACCAACTTGATTGAATTTTTCCACGGTATGCTTTCTGAGTATGACCAATGCCGGGCAATAGACATCCTTTATCTGGACTTTCAGAAAGCCTTTGATAAAGTACCTCATCAGAGGTTGATGGCAAAAACCCGTGCACTGGGAATAAGGGGCATGCTTGCTAAATGGATTGAGAATTGGCTAACTGACCGGCGCCAAAGAGTAGTAATCAATGGGGAAGCCTCAAGTTGGGCATCAGTCACAAGTGGGGTTCCTCAAGGTTCAGTTCTAGGTCCGCTACTCTTTATAATCTACATTAATGATATAGATGTGGGCATTGTCAGTCGAATTGCAAAATTTGCTGATGACACCAAGTTAGGGTGTAATGCTTCATCATTTGAAAAGGTAGAACAATTACATAAAGACCTAGAGAAAGTAGGAAAGTGGTCTGAACGATGGCAGATGCCATTCAATTTGGACAAGTGTAAAGTGATGCACATAGGTCCAGCCAACCAGAGAGCCAGTTACTCTCTGTTGGGAAGTGAAATTAGTAGTACTGACTTGGAGAAAGACTTAGGTGTACTGATCAGCAGTGACCTCAAATTCTCCAAGCAGTGCCTCGCAGTAAAGAAGAAAGCCCAGAGGCTTCTTGGTTATATAAAGAGGCAATTTAGATTTAGAAATAAAGAGATAGTCCTCACTCTGTACAATTCTTTGGTTCGGCCACATCTGGAATATGCTGTGCAGTTCTGGTCGCCGACTCTCAAGAAAGACATTGCGAGGCTTGAGAGAGTACAGGCTAGGGCCACCAAACTGATCCCATCAATTAGACACATGGGCTACCAGAGAAGGCTGCAGGCACTAGGTCTCTTCTCATTAGAGACCAGACGCTTGAGAGGTCAACTAATTGAAGTTTTCAAAATCCTTCGTGGATATGAAAACATTGATTATCAGTGCCTGTTTAGCTTAAACACTAATGCAACTAGAAACCATGGATGGAAACTAGACTTGAAACGCTTCCGCCATAATACGTTAGGTAATTTCTTCACATATAGAATCTGCAATGTCTGGAATCAGCTACCAGCAGAGGTAGTTGATAGTTCATCGATAGAACAGTTCAAGAAACAGTTAGACAAAGTTCTGCCAAGCCTGGTAGAGTTATAGGGATTGTTTCCTCCTTTCCTATACACAAATTTCCTAGTCCGGCCTTTTTTCCCCCGGGCTAGGTACATTTCCATTTCCATACCCGCAATGCGGGTGGGAGAGGTGGGTGGGGGAGAGCCTTCTCTTTACTATACTTTTCTCTCACTATTAGTTAGCAACTACTACTACACCTACGGTACCTCCTTGGTATGGGTCGTAAGACCTTTTGAGGTGCTACTTGTCCTTGTAACTCCTTGTAACTCTCTCTCTCTTTGGAGGAGTCAAAACACAGAGATGGAGAGATAGATAGAGTGATTGATAGAGAGATAGATAGATAGAGAGATAAATAGAAATAGATATAGAGATAGACATAGAGATAGATATAGAGATAGAGATAGATAGAGATAGATATACAGATAGAGATACAGATAGATAGATATAGATCGATATAGATAGATAGATAGATATTGATAGAGATAGATATTGATAGATAGATAGATAGATATTGATAGAGATAGATATTGATAGATAGATAGAGATAGATAGATATAGATAGATAGATAGATAGATATATAGAGATAGATAGATATAGATAGATAGATAAATAGATATAGATAGATAGATATAGATAGATAGATAGATATAGGTAGATAGATAGATATAGGTAATTAGATAGATGTTGATAGATAGATAGATAGATAGATCCCCGGACAACGTCGGGTATCACTGCTAGTTATATATAGAAATAGGGGTGTTACAGTTATGTTATGTTATATTATATTATGTTTCGTTAGGCTAGGTCATGTTATGTTACGTTATGTGTTATTATGTTTAGTATTAAATTTAAGTGTTCAACATTTTGTGGTTTGAATTCATTGCTAAACTGGACATGTAAGCCAGGCCTGTCTGCATCCTTGATGCTTGAGACCATAGAGTCTATGTTGAGAATTTGAGAAAGCGGGGATTCGAACCTGGGATCTTTCGGTTAAGGCCAAATAACATATATACACACACATACACATGGAAACACACACACACACACACGCTTTTTTTTTTTCTCTCTATTTTTTACACGTATACACATCTCTCTCTCAAATACACACATACACAGGGAAAGGATGTATGTACAGTATTGCCATACTCAAGTAATTGCATCTTACAGTATATATTTTGTTATCAACACTACATAAGATTTTGCCTGTTTGTTTTTCACTCATATGTGTATATGAATATTTATATTTGTCCTAGAACTACTAAAACTAAGTGACAACTGATTTATTCAGTACAGTATACAACAAATAATAGTTGGATTTCCTTTGTCACCATAACATCACCACACCACCAAGTTATTTTATCACTTATCATCTTGTCACTCAGAGTGAGAGATAGTGATAACCACTGCAGACATAATAATAATAATAATAATGAACACCGGTATATATAATTAGAGACCAAAGGACAATAAAGTCACCTAATTATAATAAGTTCCTAACTCACCTTCGTTTGTCAGTCAGTAAGATAGTAACGGTCGAGCGGGAGTGTTGTAGAAAATCGCTGTGATGTTATTTAATTTTTCTTCTTTAATTACATATATATAATAGTTTCCTCCCATATGACATGCATGACAAACCATTCTATATCCAATAATGTATAACATATATGTTTGTATGGAACCTATAGTCGCAAATAAACGAAATATAAGAAATATTAGCCTCTACTCCTCAGAGTGGCATTCAGCTCGCTCCCTCCACCCTTTGTGAAGTCGCGTTAGACTAAGGCAATATTTTTATTGTTTTTTTAGTTAAATGAATACCCAATGGATGTTTATTTGTATGGAACAGCATTATAAATTTGTTATTCACATAAATGTTGTGTAAGATGTTTAGTATGGTAAAGTGTTATAAAATTTAACGATACATATATTTTTTCAAATGACGGTTATAGGGGTAGGAGGGGGAGGGGGGCCTGATGAGTAACGGGAGAGAGTAGGTTTGTCTACATTTGTCCTGTGAACATTTAATTTCATTTCGTCTACCCACATAGGCCTACCTTCGACCATATCATACCACAGGTACCCACACGTGAACGCGAATATGAAAGTTAGGGTGGATGGGAAAGGGTTAATTAAAGGGGAAATTTTGTGTTGGTAAATCTGGAGCAACTAAATCCTCCAAGCTATTCTAACCAACAGAACACCATTATTTTTGTTCATCTGGTCCTGTTTCCTAGCATACTTTGGAGGAATCAATGCACTCCAAAGTAACAAAAGCGAATTACCGCCTTAACTACTACCATTCCAGTATGGTTACAATTTTGGTGTTCGATTATTTGGCTCAGTTTGGAGCAAATATTTATATGTTTTTACCTATCGCGTCTTTCACCAAGGAACTCCCTAACTCAAGTGACCATATAAGGCAAATTGAATGAATAAATAACATCACAGCATATTTATTTTGGCCAATTGTGCATCCTTATTTTCCTAAACTGTTCTTGCAAACCGGTTATTTTCACTATCGTCAATAGAACAAAGCAGATATAATTACTAGAGTGCCACATCAAGGAAGACTACAAACGGTGGGTATGTTGGCTTGGGGGCAGTCCCCTCGTCTGCTGCCTTCCAAGAAACAGATCTCACTATCACCCTGACTCCCATTTGGGGGTCCGAGCATCTGAGCGGCTTCGGTCAACCAGACTTGGGACTGCTCGGCCAGACAGTCTGGGAACTACAATAACAAACAGCAACAACTAGAGTGCCAAAATTACACAAACCTCCATTTCTCTGAAGATCTGTTGGACGACGGGGCTGGGATGTTTGGAAAAGTAGTCGTAAATGATCCCCTTTAGTGTCCAATATTCCACTGCCCACTTCCAACCAGGCCGACTGATCATGTCTTCGAAGCTATCTATAGGAGCTTCTCTGCCTTGCACAGTGAGGTGGGCTATAAGGGAGGAGCGAAATGCTGTGATAATAACCAAGCAAACCACCAACCACCACCCGGCCAACATCTGTAGAAAAAAAAAATATATATATATATAAATGAAAAAAAAAATCTAGTAATAATTCAAGTAACACAAAAACTGATCAAATACATATCAAACGTTGAAAGCAAAAATGTCAATACAGAAAATTTAACCAAAATACGGAAACACATGAGGATGAACCATAATTTGCAAAAAGTGAAGGATGACTCCATAATAGACTTGGGAATGAAATCATAACGCGCAAGTACAGCCACAATCAAATATCCACCGACACTTTCCTTCCATGATCCATCGTAGTTAATATCTTGGTAATAAACAACAACACATGTGTGATCTTACAGCACCTCATAATAATAATTGATGGGGTTGAGTTGAAGTAAAGTGTTGTAAGATTATAGTTTGATTTGATACTGATTTATTTGCACGATGGAAGGAAGGTGTCGGCGTTTTTTTTTTATTGTGGCTGTACATTCACATGTCTCACATTCAAACGAGTTAACAGAAAAGTTTCAATCACACAATAATGAACACATATCACTTACCCTTCCCGTGAGATTTTCAGACACTTCTGTGGATGACTGGCCAACAAGAGCAGCCCATATAAACAGTTGTGAGGTGGTGCTGGTGGTTTCCTTCTCTCCAACATCACCTCCTCCCACCTTGTTTATCGCCCACACCAATACCCACTGTATGACCAGAAGAAAGAGGCCGAATACAACCGCGCCAATTACCAGGCTACTCCATACTATACCTGAAGATAAGTCGATTAGTTGAGGATGAAAGATGAGGAGAAAATGAGTGATTATTATTATTAGAAATAGACCAGACACACAAAGTTGGGAGAGAATGCAAGCATTCTATCAATCTGAGGACCCCAACCTCATGTATCCAGACTGAAGAAAAGAAGACAGATTAAAAAAATTAAATTAGCAGTTAGCTTAATAAAAATATATAAGCCCTACTCTTGAAGCCAGCCAGTGCTACACCATCAAAGACCAGCAAGGCCATTCCACACAGACACCAACCTTGGATCAAACGATCGACTATACTGACAGGCTATACAGCACGGCAAAAAAATAAATAAAATATATATATAAAATAATAATAAAATAAAGCAAAAGAACTACTATCGATTTCAGAGTCCATGTCACCTCGTTTTTCGGGAATAACTCGGTAACTAACATTTGGATTAGTATGATATTTTGCAACAGTTTGCTTAATACCCGGGGCTAGTTTTTTTTTTTTTTTTGGCATTTTACTGGATTACCGCAAGTGAATAATTATGGAACTTGTTCCCGGAAAGTGGAGCTTATTTCAGAAAAGAAGGACAAGGATAAGAAGGATTCGTATCAATTGATTGATTGATATTAGGCGCCGCAACAGCGAGGCCATATAGCGCCAGATAAAGGTGATAGAGAGGTGTGACAGCAATCAATAAGTAAATAGAAAAAAATGAGGGATATTTGAAGAACTAAAAGCTAGTGGTTGGGGCCGAAGGGGCGCCAAAACCCTTAAAGTATTGCCCACATCATTAATGCAGGCAATAACCCCCTTACGGGGGGATTCGTATCAAACACACTGAAACTATTAATATGAACTTTTAAACAATGGTATGTACAGTCGGCCTCAGGAATTCGTATACACCACTGTGACATCAAGGAGGGTTCGTGAAAACTAGAAAATTGAGTGCATTAATTTCTTAACACCAAAATTTCCTAGTTATTTTATTTGGCTAATATTTGAATCAGTCAGGAAAATTATCCTTACAGCAAGTGCAAAATAAAGACCCCTGATAACGAATTCTCTGTGTACGAATTCCTGAGGCCATCTGTACAGTATTTCAGTGATACACATACCACACCCTCGTTCAGTTACTCGCAGTTTTAGCTGGTAAAATCTGGAGTAGAAAGCAGTCGATATTAGATCAATTAATCACAATCACTGTAAGATAACCCTGCTTATTACTCCAGATTTTACCAGCTAAAACTGTGAGTAACTGAGCGAGGATGGGGTACATTTAGCATTAACACACTGTACAAGTTGAATAGTTTAATCATAAACAAGATTGCTAAGAAGATAAATCCATCAGCTGTTCCAACCCAGTCCAATATGGCCAGTATAAGCTGTAAGTTAAAGAATACGAATACTTAGTTGGAGGAGGAAAGTATACAGCAAGACACAATAGGTGGCGGCGGTGGCATTTCTACCAGCCGAAAGACAGCAGTGTGTAAATGGGATATATATACAAATGAGAAATTATATCACATTAAAATTAAATGGCCTAAGAACTTAAGAAGGGGAAATTAATTACAGAAAGAACAAATCTGATGAACAATAAATATTACTACTACTACTCACTGGAGAAGGGCCTGACGAAAGAGAGGTACTTGGGAAGAAGGGCTGGTTTAAGTGAGATGAGTGTGAATGCATCGGAAGGGTAGGCACGAGCGTGGGACATCACCTTGTTACGGTCTGGTGAGATGGTGATCAAGGTACACATGTCATACTCCTCTCTCTGCAGCTGTCCTACGATACCACTGTACTGACCATTTGCTTCCTTTAGACCCCAAGACCTCTCTGGCTCCTCACGAGTGGCGTACCTTAAGGGGCAAATTTTGTGTTGGTAAATCTGGAGCAATCAGCTGAATTTTCCCAACTATTTTTCAAAGTAACATAACACCATTTTTTTATTAATCTGGAGCAACTGATTCCTCTAAACTATTTTTTCCAAGAAACAGAACACCATCATTTTTATTAATCTGGAGCAACTGAATCCTCTAAACTATTTTTCCAAGCAACAAAACACCATTATTTATCTTCATCTGGAGCAATTGAGTCCTCCAAATTGTTTTTCCAAGCAACAGAACACTATTATTCTTGCTCTTTAGGTCCTGTCCTTCCAATGAACCAAGCAAGAATAATAATTATTTTCACCTTATGACCAGAATCGTTTTGCTACAGAGATCATCAATTTTAGGCGAATTATAGAAACACTAATTTCTTGAAATATTATCAGAAAACAGCACACTCGCAATCCAAAATATGTATCAAGGCTTGTTTCGAATAGCCTGATCGAGTATTAAGCGAGTTCAAGCAAATATGAAACAGGACAAGCGTTGTAATATGAAGTACAGTCGGACAAAGGAATTGGTGGTACAGCCAAGGTGAAATATGGCCTGAGCTGCCTTCTTGCAACCCTCCCCCCTCTCCTCGGTCTCTCCGCAGCTCAGGCTGCAGCCTTCCACCTCCTCAACCTCTACCAAGGGACCCGTTGATGCCTTGTCACACTCCTTGCAGGATTCCGATGGTGTGAACTGTTTGCCTCCGGTTGCCAAGACTGCGAAGGGTGCTTCAACTGTGCATGACATTCCTTCTCTGCCTCAACGGAGTGTTTCTTCTTTGTATACCAACTCCTTGCCCTCGTCCAACCTTCCTGCTTTTGCCCCAAGATATGCCTACCTATGTTAAGCTATCCTTCCCTGGGAACCCATCTATGGTCACAAAGCTGCGTTGGTTGTCTGATGTCAACAGGGCCTTCCAGCTGCAGCGTGAACTAGCTGTAGTCAAGATGGCTTCTGTCACCTTCCAGTTTGTCTACATCTCTAGGAAACGTCCTGACATTATTGATAGAATCAAAGCTGGTGAATTTTTGTCTCTGGCTCTCATTCTTGATGGTGCCCCCGAGAGGCCTCGTATGTTCCCCAGCTACATCCTCACTAATTTTCCGATTGATGTTGACCTGAAACTTGCCAAGGAATACCCTGGTGTGCACTCTGCCAGTCATTTATTCCAAGATGGTTCCCCCATTAGCCATGTTGTTGTTAGCTGAAGTCAACCCGATCCACCTCCGAATGAGATTTTCTTTGATTTCCTCCTCTGTCTTCCATCGTGTGAGGTGGAGAAACTTCATAATGACCAGCCTCGATGCTACAGGTGCTGGGGAGTTGGGCATGTCTCCCGGTACTGTTCTGCCAGGCCGAAGTGTGCATGGTGAACAGTCACGTCCTGCTGCCTCCACCGCTGAGTCTCGATGGAAGTGTCCACAATGCCTTCAGCCAGGGGTTAACATGTGGCATGGATGTACTCGACGTCAGGTCCATGCTCGTGTCTCTTCTATTGCTCTTCCTCCACCACCTCCGCAGTTTGCTCCTCCTACCAGCCCTACCTCGCCTCCAGACCTGGCCCTCCGCAAGTCTAATGCTACCCTCATGGCACGATGTACGGCCCTCGAGAACCGCTTCTATGCCCTTGAAGCCAGGATTGATGGGCTGGTTGCCGCTCAGGCTGCCAATGACTCCAAACTCTCCACCTTGGTCGAGGCTCAGCAGGCCATCATCTCAACTGTCACTACCCTTACCGAAAAGATGGATACTGTTGCATCTCGCCTAGAAAAGCTTCTTGAGTCAGTCCCTTCTCCTGGTCATCTGCCCCAAATACAAATTTCTACGTCCAAATACAAATTTCGCTAGTGATTGCTGGCTGGATGTCATTTCCTGGAATGTATATGGTATCACCAGTTATGCTAAGCTCACTCAACTCAAGGCCTATGTATTTTGTCATCCTCCCAGTGTTATTTTTCTCCAGGAAGTATTTCCAGGATGGCAGCTCGCTCGCTGCTGGGCTGCCGCCATAGAAGGAAGAGATCCCAGTTTGATACCACAGGTCAGTGGAAATGTTGGATAATTTACACCACCCCTTATGTCCCTGTTCACCTAGCAGTAAGTAGATACCCGGTTATTCGAGCAAGCATAGCAACCTTGTAGGCTGGGGGAAGATGTGATTCTGTAACAAGTCCTGACTGCTTTCATGACCAACACCATGAGTCAATATAGGCTATTGATTCCTCCAAACTATACCAGAAAACTAACACACAAACATATACGATCAGTAGTATTAATAAGGATCTGTTGTTTCGTGGCATAGCTTGGAGGAATCGCACACCTTCAATCTTACCAACACTAGTAATCTCAGAGTTAATGTTGATAAGGTCTACGGTAATTGCTACCCACGGTTCAGTATGTTCGTAAATATTAGATGAGCCTGCTCATGAAAATTGAACCCATTCACCTAGCCCACACTTTTATGACAAGAAATTCACAAAATATTAAATTTCTACAGTTATATATCCACACAAAAGATACCCAAATTATGTGTTTAATTGTACTGTCCACAAAACGGTTCCACAAAAAGTAATTTTTATCCACAAATTTGTGGATAATATCCACGAAGTGGCAACTCTGGCTGAGCATGCTCCTCTCCTGTCAGGTTATGTGCCATATGTTCATCTGGTAAGGAATGATCTCCTGATTTACATACATAGCTCCTTTCCACATTGTCTTCTCTGTACCTCATCTGATCCTGACATGACCTTTCAGCTATTTGAGGTTCTACCTGGCGATGGAGTACTCCAATTATGTAATGTCTATTCTGCCCCAGCTAGACTCATTCTTGAGGTTCTTCCTCCTCCAACAGTGCGTGGTATGGTGTATATGGGAGATTTTAATGCTCGGCATTCTGATTTGGGTGATGGTTCTGGCTCTATTAATCGTTATGGTGTTCGTTTCCTTTTTTATATCCACAAATATCATCTGACACACAGTGACACTGGTGGTGCCACTCATTGCCGGGGAAGTACTCAAGATTACATCCTCTCCTCTGGCGTGATAGCATCTCGGGTCCAGTGCCACACTTATTCTCTGATCTCATCACTCTTCGGTTTCATTATTCTCTACCAGCTGGGAGAAGTTGTTCAGCTACTCGTTTGCGTATTGCTGACTTACATCTTATTTATGGCCCATGTATTTCCTACATTTGATATATCATCAGCTGAACAGTTGTACTCTGATCTTGTATCTGCTACTCATGACTTTTATAGGCTATGCATCTCCCGGCCACACCTCCAGCATCGCCATAGTTGCTCTGCAGGAGTGTGCTCACACTGAGGCTTGGCAGCGGTTCACGGACAGCATCAACCAGCAAACAAGTGTGGCTTGTCACAACAATCTATCCCGCCAGTCTACCCATCCACATACAAGATGCATTTGCTTCCAGTGCAGCTGTCCATCGGCTACGTCTAATGTCTGCTCTATTGCAAGTTGATGATGATGCAGAGCAGATAACTGAGGAGGAGTTGCACTGTGCTATCTCCTGGGGTTAAAACTTCTTTCCCTGGTGATGATGGTATTACTTATGTTGTGCTGCGCCTACTTCAACATGTTCCGGGGAACCCTCTACTTCAACTGTACAATCTTTGTCTTCGTGACGGTTGTGTACCACGAACCTGGACCAGCAGCACAATAATACCCATCCCTAAGCCCGGCACTGCAAAGTTCAGGCCTATTTCCCTTACTTCTTGTTTTTGTAAGGTTATGGAGAGAATCTTACTTAATCCTCTCATGTAAAAACTGCAGGATCGTCCTTCTCCATGGCTGTTTGGTATCCTTCCCCAGCGGAGCACACACCACTGCCTAGTCTACCTATACTCACGCCTTTCCAGGGACCTTCGAAGTGCCTTCGATATTGCTAATAGAGACGCCATTTTAGATCAACTGGTTGACTTTGGGATAAAGGGTAATCTGTTATGGTGGATTTGGGGCTACCTCAGTAAAAGGACCTCCTGTGTGTTTTTCAGTGGTGCGCTCAGTCCTTTGGGCAGTTTTCATCTTAGTACGCCACAAAGGGGCGTTATCAGCCCATTGTTATTCAATATTTTGTTGCATCCGCTGCTCAATTCTCTCGCTGATATTTCTGAAACTACAATTACATGCTATGCTAATGATATCTGTGTTCATTCTACCACATCAAGAGATCTTAGCCTCTGGCTAGCACAGTGGTAGCAGTTGTGGCTGCAATTCTGTGGCCCAGCGTTCGATCCTTGCTCGGGACACGTTAAAAATGCTACTGATGCCAGAGGTTACCATCCCTGTGAGTAGGGGGTGGGGGGTTTGAGTCTGCTGTCTGAGGTCTTCCTGCTTAGTCAGCCATAGCCGAAGCTGACTCGGGTCTCAGGTGGGTGGAGAGGTTTCTGGGCCACTCATCACAATGATCATCCTTGTGATGCGTGCTATAATTGTGTTTCATACACACAGTGTGTGCTACACTCTGAACCAGTGACTGCCACTCATTGGCACCTTTAATAACTTTTAATCTCCAGCGGTTTCTTGACTCCTTCTCTGTGGCCTCCTCTCGCTGTGGCATTATTGTCTCAACAGATAAGAGCAGAATATACACCTGCCGCCTTCCTCAACCTCAGCCAATGTTCACGATTGGAGGGACTGTCATTCCCATGTGTTATCAGTACTGCTACCTGGGCACTCCAGTCAATATTTGGCCGATTGTCCCTGTCGTCTCCAGCGCCGACTTACACGACTTCAATGGCTTTCTAACAACTCCTCAGGCATCTCCATCCCAGTAGCCAGGACCATAGAGGGATACATTGGGATACAGCATAGAGGGATACATTGGTGCCGGGGTAGTTAACCTTTTTCATTTGCAGAGCAGGGTTTGATAGAAGTTGAGTCAACTCAGGATCACTAGTTTGGTCGGCAGCGATGGCGGCGTAGTCGATGAGGGTTGCTGAGTTGAGTGAACAAGAGAGGGCGTCTGCAGGCACGTTATTTTCACCTTGACTGTAGCGAATATCAGTGGTAAATTGTGAAATGTATGATGTGTGACGAAATTGTCTAGGTGTGTAAGAGTTCTTGTTATTGTTGAGTGTGATGGTGAGAGGTTTGTGATCGGTCAAGACATGAAAGGGCCTACCTTCATGGAAGTAATGGAAGTGTTTGATGGCTTTTTAGATGGTGAGAAGTTCTCTATCAAAAGAGCCGTATCTTGATTCCGCTGGAGATAGTTTCTTGGAGAAGAAGGCAAGTGGCTTCCAGTCATCACCGTGGAGTTGCTGGAGGACAGCACCCATACCTGTATCAGATGCTTCGGTGCAGATGGCTTCTCCAATAGCGTTGGTGTAGGCTTGATCAGCAGTGTCTGACCATTCTATAGTGATTGACTGACCTCTCTTGCAGGGCTTCAGTATGTTGTAGAGTGGCTGAAGGAGTGTTGCACAGTGTGGGATGAATCTGTTTTAGTAGTTGAGCATCCTCAGGAAGCGCTTCAGTTCGCGTTGAGTTGTGGGTCTTGGGAACTGCTGGATAGCTTCCTTTCTAGAAGGTGTGGGAGAGATACCGGAGGAGAACACGGTGTGTCCAAGGAATTGGGTAGAGTTAACACCGAAAGAGGACTTGGCAGCGTTGAATTGTATGCCGTAAGTTTTGAATCTCTCAAATACTTGTGTAAGATGTTGATGGTGGGTTTCTTCATCGGGGCTGGCGATGAGGACGTCGTCGACATAGGCGAAGGAGAAGGGTAGTCTGCGTAGTATGAATGAATCGCTGGAAGGTCTGTGCAGAATTCTTAAGACCAAAGGGCATCCTGACATATTCAAATAAACCAAAAGGGGTTATAATGGCTGTTTTAGGAATATCACCAGGGTTAACAGGGATTTGATGAAAGTCCTTGACTAGGTCGAGATTTGAGAAGATAGTGGTACCAGTAAGTTGAGAAGAGAAATCTTGAATGTTAGGGATAGGGTCCATAACTGTTTTACTGTTTAGTGCTCTGTAGTCGCCACAGAGTCTGATGTCACCATTCTTCTTGTTGACGATGTGAAGTGGAGAAGCCCAGTTGCTTGAATTTGGTCTGATAATACCTTGATCGAGGAGTGACTCGAATTCAGCCTTGGCGAGTTTGTATCGTTCAGGAGCGAGTCTTCTGGCCTTGGCGTAGGTTGGGGCTCCAGTGGTCTCCATGTAATGAAGTGTGTGATGCTTGGCTGGCGTGACTGCAGAGTATGGCTGTGTGACAGAGGGGTAAGACTTTAGTAAAGATGCATACCTGCTGTCAGCTGAGATTGTAGACAGCTGTGTGCTTGAACCTTTAACGATCGAAGTGTTGACAGATGAGTGGATCGTACAACTTGCTGTTTTTGAGGTTGATGGAGAGGTTGTAGTGGGTGAGGAAGTCGGCACCAATGATGGGTTGGGAGACGTCAGTGACGTAGAATACCCACTCAAGCGCTCGTCGAAGGTGGAGTTCAACCATGAGGGTGAGCTTGGTGTAGACTGGTATAGTGGAACCATTGGCTGCATATAGTGAAGTGATTGGAGGTAGTGTCCTTTGGCCGGCTGTAGCGGGGAGAACACTGATTTCTGTGCCTGTGTCTACTAAAAAGAATTTATTATTGAGTGGATCCCAAATGTGGAAGAGTGTGGAGTTCCATTTGCAGGCACTATGTATGGACTACTAGTGACTGCTGGTGTCGTTTCCTGAATTGTATGAACATGGTTGTTGGCAATGGTGTGCCTTTTTACCAAAACGATGATGATAGTAGCACCTACCGTTAAAGTTGGAGTTGGAGTTGGTGGAGTTGTTGGACGTGTTGCGGGAGTCTCTGCTGCGGGACCTGTGGCATCGTGGAGATGGAGAGTAGGCAGGAGACTGTTGTTGGTCTTGTAATTTCAACTCACTTACTTGTTCTGCCAGGCTGGAGATGAGGTCTTTGAGTTGAGAGACTTCATTAGAGGAGGTGATGTTGCAGATGTTTGTCTCGTTCAGGATGGTTTACGTGAACTCATCTGCAAGCTGTGCTAAGTCTTCCAAGGGTAACTTGCCTTTAACTGTGAAGAGGTTGCGTTGGATTGTCTGGGAAAGACGCTGGTAGAAGAGGTGGGTGAGGATGGTGGTGTTGAAGGACTGATGGTGTGTACCGATGAGTTTCTTCATCTTTCTGAGAAGGTCTGTAGGTTTTTCATTACCTAGTTCTTCTTTGGAGAGAAGTTCCTAGAGTCGTGTAGAGAGAGAAGCTTCAAGACGTGTGGTGATGGCGGTGTTGAGGTCTTCATATGGAGTGTCACTGGTGCAGGCAGCTGTGACAGAATCTGAGAGTTGATAAGGTAGGTTGGTGGAGGAGAAAGAGATTGTGCTAAGTTAGCAGTGATAATGTAGTAGATAAGGTAGGTTGGTAGGCGACGACACTCAGAGTGGGTTAGCTCCAGGTAGGCAGGCTCGGCGTCAGCGGCAGTAGGCAGATGGCTTAGTGAGTAGCTGGAGAAGAGGAAGAACTAGCTAGTAGCAGGCAGGGATGCAGTGAAGTGAAGAGAGTCACAGGAGAGAAGACAACAGAAGACAGTTGTCAAAAAATATATCTAGCTTAGCCAGTGGTAACAGGCTGCTAGCAAGTGTAAAGGAACTTCGGGGGTCACCATTTGTTGGTACTCACCAAGTGTTGGTGTATCACCTGTCTTAGTAAGTGATAGCAACTAATAGAGAGTCACCAATTGTTAGGGATAGTGATTGATAGAGAGTGTGTGTGTCTCCTTTACTATTGTCCAGTGTGAAAACTGTGAGATAATGTGTGTATATCTCTTTGCCGTATTTAGTCCGTTAATCACTATGGTAGGATGTTATAGTAATATATATTCCTGAGTTCCTGATTTATTAGCAGAAGAAGAATTTTAGGGCTTTATGCCTATCGACTCATGGAGTTGGTCATTAAGGCAGTCAGTCTTGTTGCATCAACATATCTTCCCCCAGCCTACAAGGTTGCTATCCTTGTTTTTACAGCCGGGTACCTACTTACTGCAAGATGAACAGGGACATAGGGACTTGGGAAAATTTTCCAACAATTCCACTGACCCGGGAATCGAACCCGGGATCTCTCACGTGCTAGGCGAGTGTGCTAACCATTACACCATCTTAAATGGTATTTATGCTAATAAATCAATATAACAATAGATAGCTATGCATGTCCCTTATCAATAATATATAATATTTTATTCTACAAATAATGGTATGAATGAATGTTGATTAGTCATGGTCAATAACAGTTGACTGGCATGCAAAGTGTAGGTGAGGTGCAATAGCGGAGAAAAGGTGAATCTAGGTGAGTCTGTCCTAATTAACATAGAGGACGGGTTGCCTGTCTACCTAGCCAGTTGAGCAGTAACAATTATAAACTTGTGTTATTAAAATTTTACAATATGATTTTGTGTATGCATGCACTACACAGGCCTGCTGCCAACTGTACATGCCCACAAGCTTCTACCCCCAGTCTGATAATGTTGACGGAAAACACATTTAAGCTTCATTACTCTAAATTCTAGTTTATGATTAACACCTTAGCCAAACACACGTCTCTCACGTGAAGTTGAGAACAAGTGAGAAGGTATTGAAGAGTCGTGTGTCAATGGAATCTATAAGAGTAACGGAGGCACCGGGCTCGTCCTCATTCTTCAAGTAATCGATGTAGGGGTAATGGGATACAGTCGTCACAAGGAATTTATGCCCGTGGAAGGTAGATAAAGGTTCTGTTGGTGAGAACATACAAATTGCGGTCAATTATAATAATCCATCCATATAGAGGTAGCTCACGCTAGAGTTTGCCAGTTTCCCTCTGTTCCTTAGATGATAAGCTTTCCAATAAACTACCATCTGTTTTTATTTAATACATTTAGCTTCGCACTACTTTAAGCAATATAACACACACACACACACACACACACACACACACACACACACACACACACACACACACACACACACACACACACACACACACACACACACACACACACACACACACACACACACACACACACACGTTAACTACCATCTTTTGAGTTAATACAAGCAGCTACACACTACTTTAATTAATAATATTATATGTGAACATGAAAACATTTGACAGTATAAATTATTTGAGATACCCATTAGTGGAAGATTATTATTGACCGCGACTGTACAAAGAGTTAGTCCAGGGGTTGTGTTCTTGCCTCTTCTCTTTCTGAATTTACCGGTATACTGTACAGTTGGAAACATGAATGTGTGGTACAGCCCAGGTGAAAGATACTTGTCCCATTTGAGTAACCAGTGTCTATTATCAGGTACTAGCTTTTTATTTCTATCCTCAATACTGACACCTGCCCCTGGTGTCTCCCATTTGGCGCTAGGGAACTTGTTATTGGGAGAAATTGACCATCTTTCACTTGGGCTGTACCACGGATTCCTGTGTCCAACTTTGTGTGTGTGTATATATATATATATATATATATATATATATATATATATATATATATATATATATATATATATATATATATATATGTATATATATATGTATATATATGTATATATGTGTATATATGTATATATATGTATATATGTATATATATGTATATATATGTATATATATGTATATATATATATATGTATATATGTATATATATATGTATATATGTATATATATATATATATGTATATATATGTATATATATGTATATATATGTATATATATGTATATATATATATATATATATATATATATATATATATATATATATATATATATATATATATATATATATATATATATATATATATATATATATATACATATATATATAAACTAAGAAAAAAAAAGATCACATCAATAGAGTATTTTCTTTTCAGAATTAATAAAGCATGCATATGCCAAATTTTCGGGTAAAAAATTCCGGACACCCTGTATATAGTTTCACCACATTTCCAAAGAGCGTAATAAGGGAGTGCATTAGGATCAATGGTGAGGTATTCAACTCACATAGAGGTCGCCACATTTGACTAACAAAGAAACAACCTTTCAATTCACAGACCTAAAGCCAAAAGAAACTCCCACACAGGTACAGTCAGCGGCAAAAGTCCTGTCGCCTCACTTGCTTCATTGAGGCACGCGATGCTCATAGACTCGAGATTATTAAGTGTAGTTAACGTGCGTATTTCTCGAATCCATGAACACTGCCTGTCTCGGTGAAGCAGGTGAGGCGACAGGACTTCTGCCGCCGACTGTACACTCGCAATCCAAAAAAATTATCCAGGTCTTGTTGAAGTTTCGAATCATTTGACATACTAGTGAACCAATTACAACGCTTATCCTTTTTATATATTAATGTTCGTGAGTGTACTTGTTCCATTGTGTATTGCACTATTTGGATGATTGGAGAGGAGGCAGGTAAGACTCGCAATTAACCTCCTAATGTGAACCTGCTTATGACTAACTGTTTCTCAAATATTTCGTTGTGGGTTGCTATCGATTCTTTTTCTTGGCAGTACCCTGGTAGGCCTGGTTTCCTGGCATTAGAATAGTGAAACAGCAAGATAACAAGCTTGTTATTCTTTCCTCAGTGGGGCTGACTATATTTTCTGTGAACGTTAGCCATCCCCCACAGGGCAGAAATCAAAATTACTGTAAGATCTGGTCACTTTCTAGTGAATTTGATTAAAAATCCACGTGAGGTGTACTGCAACCGAAGGCTCTTATTTTCCACTGCTGTGTGGACCGCCAGCACATTGGGGTGCATTATCCCTTTGCATGCAACAGACTAAACTCCCTCCCTCTTTATGGTCCCTTCAGGACTGGTCTCATGGAAGGTGCAGCCCCACTTGTAACTCTTGTGGTAACGTGGACTTGTGCCCACAGCACTGGCTGTGGGAACAAAGACCTCCCTCTGTCCCCCAATATCCCTGGCAGTAGGAGGGCCCAAGACTCCCTGGTCCAGTAATTTCTTTGGTTTTTCATTACGACCAGATCGTACTGGGGCTCTGTGGGGCAGCAGGCCATTCTGCCCAGCGAAAACAACAACAAGTTGTTAGTCTATGGTGGCAACTTCATTGTGTGTCGAGTACTCCATTAATTATTTGTGTTGTGTTACATGTTACGGCTCTGTGGTGCGTGGTGTAATAATATATGCACATCATTCAACATAACTACATCGCCTTACTGGCAATTACAAAATTACAAAGTCTAAAGGCATATCATTGAGCAGCGGCTGCTCACTTCTCTTCCTGGTACTACAAGTACGTGCTATGCTGATGATATCTGTGTTCATTCTGCCTCACCAAGGGATCTCCAGAGTTTTTTTTACTCCTTCTCTGTGGCCTCCTCTCACTGTGGTATTATTGTCTCACCAGATAAGAGTAGAATATTCACCTGCCGCCTTCCTCAAGCTCGGCCAGTGTTCATCATTGGAGGGACTGTCATTCCCATGTGTTACCAGTACCGTTACCTGGATGCGCCAGTCAATATTTGGCCAATTGTTCCTGCCAGACCTCAAGACCATCTCATTGTCCAGGACACATTGGGTCGTCTCCAGCGCCGACTTACACCACTTCAATGGCTCTCTAACAACTCCTCAGACATCTTCATCCTAGTAGCCAGGACCATCTATATTGCTTTTTTCTGTTCAGTTGTTGATTACCTCTCCCCTGCCCTAATTCAACTTCCCAGGGCTACTCTTGAAACTTTAAAATAATTTCAGAATAGAGCAATAAGGATAATTCTCGGCTGTCCAATGTCGACCAGGATAGTGAACATGCAGCGTGAGTTGCGTCTTCCCCCATTAGTGGAGAGAATTTATTCTAATGTTACTTGCTTTACTGTCAAGTGCCTCCATTTCCCACATCTTTCATCCCATTACTCTCAGTTAGTCAGAACTTCTCTTAGACCAAACTTCCCTGTCCCTCCCATACTGTCTGCTGGACGTACTCTTATAAGGTCTGTTTCCTCTATGCTCCGTAGTATTAATATAGATATAATGGTTGCAGACATCCCCCCAGGGCCCCCTCCGTGGATGCTACCAACACCTGATGTGAGCTTTACAGCTACTTCCAAGTCGGAACTGCCTTCTCTACAGCGGCAATTGGTTCTGAAACACATAGAAACAGTGACGTCCTCCATCACAGATCCATACTGCCTCTACACTGACGGCTCATTGCAAATGGATGGTACAGCAGGTCGAGGCCTAATGGTTCGGAGGCACAATGTAGTCTCTGCTCGTTTGAGGCTTGGCTACCGGCCACCATGGCAGGTTGCTGGGATGCAGGGTGAGCCTCCCTTCACTGAGTGTCGCTTGTGTCAAGCGCCTAGTGCTAACACCATAGAGCACTATTGCCTGGCCTGCCCCACTGTCCGACACTTGCTGCCCCGGGGCCTGCCACTTGATGTGGTTTGTAGACATCTGCTGAACCATCAGGTTCTGGAGGAGTTTCTGGTACGCCACCCTCGTGTTGGTGGATTTAAATAGGTCATTATGTAAATATTTGTCTGTATGCTTGTGCTTCATTCTGTTATGTTTTCATGATGTGTGTGTGAATGTGTATAGTAATATGATTCCCATGGGTTCTGCCTACTTGTATGTATGGTTGTCTGCCTGTTAATTGACGCTACGGCACAATTAATTAAAATATATATATATATATATATATATATATATATATATATATATATATATATATATATATATATATATATATATATATATATATATATATATATATATATATATATATATATATATATATATATATATATATATACAGTCGTGGTCAAATATAATCATCCATATAGGGATAACTCACGTAAGATTACAACAGCTTCCCTCTGTTCTTTAGATGATAAACTTTCCCATAAATAAGTTAACTACCATCTTCTAATTAACCACAAGCAACTACACACTACTTAATACAATAATATCATATATGAACGAGAAAACATTAGACAGTAAATTGTTTGAGATACTCATATGTGAATGATTACTATTGACCGCGACTGTATATATATCATTGAGCAATACAAGCTAGGATATCGACAGCACCACTCACACAATCGCCATATGCACTACTATACACACAATCAAACACTGGATGTAAAAATATAAATATTTAGTACAATTTGTACTTAGATATTCATAATTCATTTTGGTGTTGTTGACAAACTGTAAAATGGAGTTTGTGTGAAGATCCAGCTGATCTCTGAAATAGTAATTGATCATTTATCATCTGTAACTCTGTATATTGCAGTGTAACATTAATATCTTCAAGAGAATTGTAACTCAAGCTGCTGTTAACAATTGATCCCCCTGAAACAACAAAATGTCTAACTGAAGTTATAATATTTACATTAGGACCGATATTCACAATACATCTTAGAATTTGGATTTGTTCGTTTGCTTGCATAACTGACTTCACCATAGTGTTTCAGGTTCATTTCAAAGCTGTGAATGGTTTTGCTATCCTATTTGTAGGAGCTGTTGTTATGATTTGGAAGTAGTGTCGGTTCCTAGTCCTCGCCATGAATGAATGCTTGCGAATACAATTTTAACTTAAAGAGTGAACTTTGCTTTTGTGAATACGGGCCCAGATTATATTCCTGTTAGAAAATGATCCAGTCAGCTCTTAATTACCAGAAAATAAGTTGGTTTTGTAGAGTTTTTGTGTGGGGTGAGGAGAAGTGAGGCTGAAGGAGTAAACTAATTGGACTTGTGCTTCTCCACCTTGACAATACAAACATCGGCTCCACACCTTCACATTAACCTCCTCCACACCATGTGCTGTGAAAGAGAAAAATAAAAACTTTTAATAATTTTACACTTCCTCAATATAATCAGTTCTCGTTTCCGATTGAGGTTCTCGCTCGCTCTTTGTATGGAACACATGTAAAAGTCGATGTAAAACCCGTATTTGTAAAAATTCGAATAGGAGTTCTAATTGTTCCTTGTAAATTATGATATATAATTTATGATGATGAAGGTATGCTTCCTATTATTAAAACTAATAGCCAAATATACAGTCAGGAGCACTAATAGGTATACAGCTTTGGTTGAAGATTTGACCAGACCAATTCACCAAAGAAGCAATTTCAATGGATATTTTTTGCATTTATTTATTGTATCTAAGTATTCGAAGCCCACATGGATATTTATTAGTGCTCGTGACTGTACAGCCATGGCCTCGACCCCCTTAAAACTCCCGCACCCCCCTAAGCCTGTCCCCCTATTCCTGCACCCCCTTAAACAAAATACCCCGAATGTCGTTAAGGGGGAAGTATTGTGTTGGTAAATCTGGAGCAATTGAATCCTTCAAACTATTTTTCCAAACAACAGAACACCATTATATTTGCTCTTCTGGTCCTGTTGTTTTCTAGCCTATACTTTGGAGGAATCAAGGATCTTCAATGTACAGTCGGCGGCAAAAGTTCTGTCGCCTCACTTGCTTCACCGAGGCACGCAATGTTCATAGACTCGAGATTATTAGGTGTAGAAAACGTGCATATTTCTCGAGTCCATGAACACTGTGCGTCTTGGTGAAGCAAGTGAGGCGACAGGACTTTTGCCGCCGACTGTACCAAAAAAGAAGTATCACCTTAAGCTACCCTCATTGTTTTCAGATTTTTTTTCATAACATTGTTTCTACACTTTCACTTCCTTGGATTCATTCACGTTAATACCATCTGTGGGAAGAAAAAGAAGAAGTTTAGGGCTTTACGCCTATCGACTCGTGTTGGTCATTAAGGCAGTCAGTCTTGTTACATCAACATATCTTCCCCCAGCCTACAAAGTTGCTATCCTTGTTTTCACACCCTGTGGGATAGGGGAATAAAGACTAAGCACACAGCTCCCAAACAGGAAATCAAACACTGGAGGCTTATTGTTTTGGGTTGCCGGGGAAAGTACAGTCGGCGGCATAAGTCCTGTCGCCTCAACTGCTTCACCGAGGCAAGCAGTGTTCATGGACTCGAGAAATACACACGTTTTCTACACCTAATAATCTCGAGTCTATGAACATCGCGGGCCTTCATGAAGCAAGTGAGGCGACAGGACTTTTGCCGTCGACTGCACACTAGCAATCCAAAATGTGTATCCAGGTCTTGTTGAACTTTCAAATCATCTTACATTCGAGTGAACCAATTACAACGCCGCTTATCCTGTTTTATATTTGCTTGAGCTGGCTTAATACTCGGTCAGGCATTTCGAAGCAAGCCTGGATACATATTTTGGATTGTGGGTGTACACTCGTGATACATAATTTCTGACCAGAGTGTGAGGAGCAGAAAACTTCGAATCGCCTGGTATTGCTCATTTCCCCACCCAGTATACTTACAGAGGCTGAGTTCGAATGCAGGGTATGTATGTTTGTGTGTGTGTGGTGCCTGCCGTTCGTCTCTGGTCAGGGATTACGTATCACGTGTAAATCTGCTTGGGCTTTATCCCTAATTTGAAATACTAACTATTTATCCAGATATGATAAGAAGCAGCTCCACGTCTTATTTAGTAAAGTCATGGTATAATGTACTGCAACACCTTCCAATGAGATGGCTTCGAAAAATGATCCGAAACTATAGCTGTTGGTGTGTGCAATTTTGGTTCATAAAATTAACTCAAATAGCTCGCTTTTATTCACCAGGTTGCAGTACATTAGACCATGACTTTACTCTGTATCCTGAGAGACTATGGAGAGGCCAGTAACCCTGCACACCCACGATATCTACAGGAAATTCTAACTTCCCCTAGACGACTGGCCATTATTGTCCATTATACACTTCATTCTTTTGGTGGATTTAAGTAGGTCACAATGTAAATATTTGTATGTATGTTTGTACTTCATTCTGTTATGTTTTCGTGATGTGATGTGTGTGTGTGTGTAGTTAATAGGATTCTCATGAGTCCCGCCTACCCTTGTGTATTGTTGACTGCCTGTTGACTGACGCTACGGCGCAGTGAATTAAAAAATAATAATAATTCCCTATATAAGAAAGACTAAATAAAAAAAGGAAGGTCGTTTTGCCTTACTAAATCAGAATTGGTACAATTTTAAGAGGGTGCGGGAGTAATGGATAGGCTTTGGGTGGTTTAGGGAGATGTAGGAGTAGGGGGACAGGCTTAGAGGGGGAGGTTAGGGGAGTGCTGGACTAGGAGACAGGCTTTCTAGCCTCTGGCTAGCACAGTGTGGCTGCAATTCCGTGGCCCAGCGTTCGATCCTTGCTCGGCCAGTGGTTGCTGGGCCATACATTGCATCCTTCTGATGTGTGCTATATTGTGTTTCATACACACAGTGTGTGCTACACTCTGTCCCAGTGACTGCCACTCGCTGGCACTTTTAATAATAACCCAAGCCTGTCCCCCTATTCCTGTACCACCAAACCCCTCCTCCCCCAAGCCTGTCCCCTACTCCTACACTCCCAAGCCTGTCCCCTAATCCTACACCCCCAAGCCTGTCCCCCTAATCCTACACCCCCAAGCCTGTCCCCCTACTCCTACACCCCCTTAAAAGGATAAATCTCAGCCCCATTATTGCTTCTTCTACATTCAAGAAGGGGCTCAATCAGTTTTTGATCCGTATCAGTTCCATTATATACTTCATCCCAATATTTGTTTGGGAACTATACCCTTGCATCGAATAGCATGATGTGTGTGTAATAGCATGATGTGTGTGTGTGTGTGTGTGTGTGTGTGTGTGTGTGTGTGTGCGCGTGTGTAGTCATTTGTTGCCTGCCTGTTGTTTGACGCTACGGCGCAATAAAAAAAAATAGCATGAGGCCATAGTGCCATATTGTTTCGATGTAAAAGTTGCCCAATACTTTTTTGGTGAGAGTGTAACCAACATTGACATCTCTGGAGTGATAATAATAATATATTATCTAGTCCCCACGACTGTACACTCGCAATCCAAAATTTGTATCCAGGTCTTGTTGAAGTTTCGAATCATTTGACATACTAGTGAACCAATTACAATGATTATCCTGTTTCCTATTTGCTTGTGTTGGCTTAATACACGATCAGGCTATTCGAAGCAATCCTGGATACATATTTTGGATTGTGAGTGTAAGCTTCGAATCGCCTGGTATTGCTCATTTCCCCACCCATTACACCTATAGAGGCTGAGTTCGAATGCAGGGTATGTGTGTGTGTGTGTGTGTGTGTGTGTGGTGCCCTGCCGTTCGTCTCTGAGCAGAAATTACGTATCATGATTCACGAGTGTCCCTCCATAGTTAAATATCATGCTTCGTAACTGCGAGCGGTGTGGGTAGTAGCCAGGTTGAAGTGGCGTCGGCTTTGCTGTGCTGGACGTGATGGGTAAACAGCAAAGTAGAGGGCGTGTATGGTGTTACGGAAGGTAGAGTGGAGAAGAATCCGTTGCATATCGGTGCCTTTATCACCCTCAACCACCACCACCACTCGTGTCTCGGGTAGATACCACAGTCCAGCTCCTTCCACCATCCTGATAAAAGAGGTGGATTGATTGATTGATATTAGGCGCCGCAATAGCGAGGTCATATAGCGACAGAAAAGGGGGATAGAGAAGTGAGACAGCAAGCAGGAAGGAAATAGAAAGAAAAAAGGGACAGTTGACGAACTAAAAGAGAGTGGCTAGGGCCGAAGGGGCGCCAAAACACTTAAATTATTGTCCACATCACTAATGCCACCATCCCGACAAGCAACAGAAGGGAAAGTTTTGGGACAAAGCCTGACAACTTTGTATATCACAGGGCAAAAGATATTTCTTGTCGGAGACAGGCACCTTAATCTTGGTTGGTTAAGGGAGTTTGTTTGTTTTCTGTGAACATCGGGTCTTCAATACCCTAACTGATAATGATTGGTTAAGGAATATGGCGATGTTCTCTCAAAACAACAAACCGATCTAAAAAAGAATAACAATGTGTTCATATTAATTTTAAGAATGAAACAAAATTGCCTTTAATTCCTCGAAGACTCTGGAGAACGAGAGAGAAAGTGTAGGACGGGAAAAAACAAGTGGGACAGCAAACACGAATATGACAGAATTGAAAATCAGGGGCCAAAGAAACGTTAAAACATTAAAATGATATCTCCATTAGCAAAGGCAATACTGGCCTACGGGGTTAATTAATAAATTATAAATTGTGAGCAGACCTACTTAGCATTGCATCTTTTTGTGATAGTGGCATTTAGGTGTATTTTTTATATTGACTACATTCTCTGCTTGTGATGGTGCTATTGGTGAGTATTATATTGAGTAAGTACAGCCACAATTAATTATACACCGACACTTTCCTTCCATCCTGGTAATTATGTTGGTAATGAAGAACAACTCGTGTATGATTTTGCAGCACCTCATAATAATAATTGAGGGGGTTAAGTTGACGTATGATTATATTTTGATATGATATTTATTTATTTGCACAATAGAAGAACAGTGTCGGTAGATATTTGATTGTGGCTGTACAGTTGGACACATGAATGGGTGGTACAGCCTAAGTGAAAGATGGTCAATTTCTCCCAATATCAAGTTCCTTAGTACCAAATAGGAGACATCAGGGACAGAAGTCAGTATTGAGGATGGTAATTAAAAGCAAGTACCTGATAATAGACACTGGTTATGTTAGGTTAGGTGGGCTGGGTTACGTTAGGTTAGGTTGGTAATTAGGAGAGGCAAAAGTCAGTATTGAGGATAGTAATACAATGTAAGTACAATACATAATAATAGACACTGGTTACTTAAATGGGACAAGTATCTTTCATCTTGGCTGTACCATCCATTCATGTGTCCAGCCACAATCAAATATCCACCGACACTTTCCTTCCATCATGGAAATAAATCAGTATCATATCAAAATATAATCATACAACAACACCTTACGACAACTCAACCCCCTCAAATATTATTATGAGGTGCTGCAAAATCATACACATGTTGTTCTTTATTTACCAAGATATTTACTATTCGATGGAAGGAAAGTGTTGGTGGATAATATTTGATTGTGGCTGTACAGTTGAGCAAGTAGAAAGGGCAAGAAAAATCTGGCTGTATATATCAACATTTTCACCACAACCACTCACAGTTCAGCCAATCACGTTCCACCTTACATTGGCTTCGTGTTCCCAGTGATTTATTCATTAAGATAATTATATACAAGGCTTACCGTACTACAAACAATTGCTAGACATTACCTTATACAGCTAGACATTTGTTGCACTTTCTACTTGATCAACTGTACACTTGTGTTACATAATTTCTGACCAGAGTGTGAGGAGCAGAAGGCTTCGAATCGCCTGGCATTGCTCATTTCCCCACCCAGTACACCTACAGTATAGAGGCTGAGTTCGAATGCAGGGTATGTGTGTATGTGTCGTGCCTGCCGTTCGTCTCTGGTCAGAAATTACCTATCACGAGTGTAGTATAATTACCAGCACTTATAACTGGTACACGAAAAGAGGATTAATAACTCTGAATGTACAGTCTGTTACAGTTCCGACTGGAACACCCAGTATCGAGAGATGGTAGATGTGGCAGCAGTGTGTGTGTGTGTGCTCGAAAAGTATACAGATCGTCAACACTCTCCCTCTGTAGTGAACATGACTCTGCCTCAAAGTTCACTTCATAGATGGCGCTGTGTAGTTGTGGAAGGAATGTGGTCTGCAGGGTTAAAGTTTCGCGAAACATCTATACATGTGCCAATGAGTCATGAGCTCTTAGGCAGAGTGGTTGAGGAATGTTGATATAGAAATTTAGAACCTATATTACACAATGAGTAGGTGAAGGTAAGGTAAAGTTATTCGTAGCCTGAACATGATTATCATGTTTGGCATGCAACATTGCTCAGCCATTCTGACAGAGCTCACGTCTCGTTGCCACGACTGTTATCTTGTGTTTCTACCAACTAAGATCGGGCAGATAGGTTGTTTTCTTTGTCCATCATATTTTGGTAGGCAAAATTTGAGATCACCTTTGATTTCGCATTTTATATGTAAGTCAAGTTACAATGAATTACATATATAGTAAAATTCTTTCATTGCTAAATACTTTCCCTCTCATAATAATTTGTTTAAAGTCAACTGTATTCTCTCTCTCTCTCTCTCTCTCTCTCTCTCTCTCTCTCTCTCTCTCTCTCTCTCTCTCTCTCTCTCTCTCTCTCTCTCTCTCTCTGAAATAATCACCATCTTATCTTATCCTATCTCTATATTAATGAAATTGAACAGAGAGTGAGGACTAATTCCACAGTTGTTCGTTGTGATTTGTTAGCGCCCAAACGGAAGAAACTAAACTGTGTAAATGACTTATGTCTGATTTATTGGAAGCATCTGATGAGTAAAGTATGCAGCTATTGTAATAATACAAATGCTCAATTGATAGTTTTGGTGAATATGGTCGTGTGGGGACGACCCGGACAGTCTTGATTAACCAATGAACGATCGAGCCTAGGATGACGTCAGAGCTATGACGTATGAGGGAGGGCGGTCCTAACTAGACGCCATTTGCAAACCTCCGCGCCGACGCTCCGTTTGTAAACAAGGTAAGAATTTCGATTTTAAGAGGTCGCGATCTTAATTTTCGGCATCAGGATATATTGTGCCATGACCACGAATATGGCGTGATCAACTTGTGATAAGTTTTGTTGTGTAATATAGCCATATTGGCATAAAATCAGTGATAATACGGAGTGCCTAAACAACAATTGAATGTTTGGGGTGCCCGCCAACAAAATATTATGCCGTGGTCTCGACTCGGACAATTTTTGACAATTCATGCAAATTAAGTGTACTGGAAAAAACAATTAAAAAGTCAATGATTGCATAGTTCTTACAACTATAATGTACCATATGTGAGATAAAGCCATGGAAAAGGCTGGAAATGGGTGTTTGCCACAGCTAAATATCGAGTGATTTTTCGAAGTGTTTTATTGATGGAAGTGAATTATTTTTAGCATTATTATGTGCCCCCCATTAGTGTTTACTTCTCCAAATTGAAATATTTAACCTAGACCAATTGTTTAATTTTTAAGAAATTTTTTTTAAATGCAAGGTCCGTGTTCTCGACTCGGACAATTGTTTTATTCCAACTTTCAGTGTCATGTTCTGCATGTTCTTAATAAGAAAAAATATAAAACATTGGTGTAAGTGTGTTTTTGGTGGACCAAAACATCCGTCCATGTTGGGACCACACCTGTCCGTGTCGTGACCTCGCGGTCTCAACCCGGACAGAGAATTCTGGATTTTAAAAACGGCTGTACAACAAATACTATGATATCTACAGATATGAAACGCATAGCATAAGATGGGGAATTAGTTAAGCTTTCTTTTAAGCACAAAATCTCTCCTGTAGCTCAATAACTTTTTTTTTTATGAATATTATTCACTTTATTGTCCGGGTCGTCCCCACACGACCCTAGGAATAATCAGCTTTTGGGAAATAATGTGAATCAGTCCTGGCTCCCTGACATTCTACGTTAATAAACAGATTAATAGTGTCGAAATAAGTGATCATTTTGCCAGTGATAATCAACTCGCATTGATTGTTAACTGAGTTATGATTGTTTTAAACCCACAGAAGAACAGGGAAGAGGGATCAGTCCTAACGATCAAACGTGTGTTTAACCTACTAATAACTTACCCCAGGTTTTGTTAATAGATACATTAATGTGTGCATAGTAGTAGATGATCTACCAAATTTGCAAACCGTTCACATAATGATGGATTTATTCCAGAGATAACGGTGTGTGGCTGTGGGGAAGAGATGTTGCAGCGCCTAACATCCATCAATTAAAAACAAATTGCTGTATGTGTAATAATCCTAAAGAAAAATAGCTCCTAGTAAAAGTCAGACAGAACACGCAATTAAACCAAGATTTACTTGCATTATAAAGAAATATAAAATATTCGCTTCCGTGCCCGAAATCACATCTTAAAACACGCTGCACACTCAGAGGGACCACTATCCGGAGGCATATTTTTCAAGTCTGACCTGGTCAATGCAATCCGTTCAGTTAGGTTAGATTAAGTATGGTTGGGTAGAAATGCAGTCAAGTAAGTAAAATGAGCTGGGAAAGACCATGAGAACTGTAACAGACTGTACCAGTTATAAGTGCTGACAAGTATACATTACCTGAGTGTTGTTGTATTGGTGTCAGGTGTAAGGTGAAGCACAAGGGTCCTACAAGTCGTCTTCATGTCACCCCACACTGTCTCAGGGAGGAGTTGCTGGAGTTGCTGCTGTTGTTCTGTCATAGTTGTGTTCTTTTCCTTCTTCACTTCGATCAGCATTACTCCAGACTTCAGTTGTCTGAATCATGCATACACTTTTTTTATTTCATTTACGTGTTGTTAAAGTGGTGTGGGAACAAGAGAGGCAGGCTTGGAGAAGGGGGATGCGGGAGTAGGGGGACACCCTTGGGGGTGCGGGAATATGGGGACAGGCTTGGGGGGTTAGGGAGGTGCGGGAATAGTGGATAGGCTTTTTACCCACCCAAAGTATGTTCCCTTGTTCCTGCACCCCCCCCCCCTCCAAGTCTGTTCCCCTATTCCCGCACCCCCCCAAGCCTGTCCCCCTATTCCCGCACCCCCCCAAGCCTGTCCCCCTATTCTTGCACCCCCCCAAGCCTATCCCCCTATTCCCGCACCCCCATAAGAAGTGAGAAAACACTGATATACATAATTAATGAAGTTTATCAGAATTTGAAAAACATATACCCTGAAGCACCACATTTCATAACTTTCATAATTTCATAGCTTCCTTAGGATACTGTAACCATGAATATTTGGCAATTGACTAATTATGATAGAATATAATAAAATATAATACATTTTTATGTAACCATTACAATATATACAGATCATGAGTACTTACAATAGTATTTCAAATAAGTTTCATCTCACCAAATGGGTATTATTATTCAGCAAGGTTTTGTGAGTCACCTGAGAAAGGCAGAAACGAAAGGTGAGTGTGGAGTGGAGGTGAGTAGGACCTGGTGACAATCAGGGGTACTATGCAGTTGTTGATCCACTATCTGACCCACCACCTCTCCCAACAACATTGCCTCATCATCATCTTCTGCCTCGCTAACCAATTCTTGTTCCGTAACCGCCATTCTTTCACTAACTATCTGATGCTCATTCACTCTGCGTCCCTCACAGTGAACTAGTAAAGGCCATAGCAGCACCGCAATGTGTATTACCATCACCTTCATTTATAATCTGCAAGACAAGGTTAACATGCATCGCAAATAAATCCGGTCTAATAGCAAAAAAAGAAGAAGATTTATGGTTTTATGCCTAGCCTATATATGAACGTCGATGCCAGAACATCAGACGAGCACTAATAAGTATACAGGTGTGTTTCGAATACCTACAGAGAGTAAATAAATGCACAATAAAATCTCCATTGGTATTATTTCATTGGTGAATTGGAACTGTTCAAAGCTTCAATTAAAACTGTATACTTATTAGTGCTCGTGACTGTACAGCCACGATGAAATAACCACAGACACTTTCCTTCCATCGTGCAAATAAATCAGTATCATATCAAAATATAATCATACAACGACACCTTATGTCAACTCAACCTCCTTTATTATATCATGAGATGCTGCTAAATCATATACGTAAGTGTTGTTCTTTATTACCAAGATATTTACCATGATAGAAGGAAAGTATGGGTGGATATTTGATTGTGGCTGTGCATTCTCATTCCCAACTTCGCCTTTTGTATATAGCAATGTAAACATCCTTCATGTACAGTCGGCAAAAAAATATATCAACACCACCCTTACATTGAAATATAAAAACATTGCAGGGGAGGTTGGTACACTTCATGTGTTGATCCCAGACCACCGCCAAACTCGTTAATTTTTATTGTGTATATGAAAATTGTGTAGTACTGTAAGTTAATATAATAAACATATAATATAATATAATAGTGAAAAATGGTCAATTTCTCCCAATGTCAAGTTCCTTAGTGCCAAATAGGAGACATCAGGGCAGAAGTCAGTATTGAGGATGGTAATGAAAAGCAACTACCTGATAATAAACACTGGTTACTTAAATGGGACAAGTATCTTTCATCTGGGCTGTACCACCAATTTCTGTGTCCAACTTTACCAATTTCGTCCAAAAACCGCCAAGTTCAGCTGGAATTGTTTCTTTCGGGCTATAGCCAACCCTGTACGGTGTCAGTAGCCCGTGACTCTTGCAAGGCCCCGAGATTATTGGGTGTTGCACCAGATGAGACAGTGGAATTTGGTGGTGGTGATGTTGGTACCGTAGCTTCTCTTCTGCCCCACTAGATGACCAAAACCTTATTTATACACGTCACTATACAGGAGACAAGAGGAGTTACACACACACACAAACACACACACCAGACGAGACAGTCTTGCCCCAACATTCCTGGAGTGAAGACAGGTTTTTGGCGTTCTCCCTGTGTTGTTTTTTGTGTTGTTTCTGTGTTCTAGTTTGTGTGTTGTTGTTTCTGTTGTGTTCTAGGTGTTGTTGGTTTATTCTATCTCGTCTTTTTGTGGTTTTGCTGTTTGTGATATTGTTGTTTGTGGTTTGTTTGTTCTGTTGCGGTTCTGTGTGTGTATGTACGTACGTGTGTTTGTGTGTGTTCAGTTGTTCGCTTCCCATCTAGGCCTTGCCTGGTCAGATGGAGAGTGCGGATTCGGTTGTGGCCTCCTGCCTGGGGGCCATGTCAGAAGAAGATGAGTCTATTATCGAGGATCACTGGCCTGAGCTGCCTTCTCGCAACCCTCCCCCCTCTCCTCGGTCACTCCTCAGCTCAGGTTGCAGCCTTCCACCTCTTCAACCTCTACCAAGCGACCTGTTGATGCCTCGTCCGACTCCGATGGTGTGGATTGTTTGCCTCCAGCTGCCAAGACTGCGAAGGGCACTTCAACTGTACATGATGTACCTTCTCTGCCTCAACCAGGTGTTTCATCTTTGTATACCAACTCCTTGCCCTCGTCCAACCTTCCTGCTTTTGCCCCGAGAAATGCCTATGTCAAGCTATCCTTCCCTGGGAACCCATCTACAGACACAAAGCTGCGTTGGTTGTCTGATGTCAACACGGCCTTCCAGCTGCAGCGTGAACTAGCTGAAGTCAAGATGGCTGCTCTCACCTTCCAGTTTGTCTACATCTTTAGGAAGCGTCAGGACATCATTGGTAGAGTCAAGGCTGGTGAATTTTTGTCTCCGGCTCTCATTCTTGAAGACTCACCCAAGAGGCCTCGTAAGTTTCCCAGCTACATCCTCACCCGTTTTCCGATTGATGTTGACCCGAAACTTGCCAAGGAATACCCTGGTGTGTACTCTGCCAGTTTTACCAAGATGGTTCCCCCATTAGCCGTATTGTTGTTGTCTGGAGTCAACCTGATCCACCTCCAAATGAAATTTCCTTTGATTTCCTCCCCTGTCTTCCATTGTGTGAGGTGAATAAACTTAATAATGAACAGCCTTGGTGCTACAGGTGCTGGGGAGTTGGGCATATCTCCAGGTACTGTTCTGCCAGGCCGAAGTGTGCATGGTGTGTCGCCGAACATGATTCCAAGACGTGTCCTGTCAGGGGTGAACCATCACGTCCTGCTGCCTCCACCTCAGAGTCTTCACCTCCTGAGGATACGTCTCGATGGAAGTGTCCATGATGCCTTCAGCCAGGGGTTAACGTGTGGCATGGACTCGACGTCAGGTCCAGGCTCGTGCATCTACTATTGCTCCTCCTCCACCACCTCCCCAGACTGCTCCTCCTACCAGTCCTGCCTCGCCTCTGGGCCTGGCCCTCCACAAGTTTGTTGCTACCCTCATGGCACAATGTACGGCCCTCGAGAACCGCTCTTCTGTCCTTGAAGCCAGGATTGATGGGCTGGTTGCCGCTCAGGCTGCCAATGACTCCAAACTCTCCACCTTGGTCGAGGCTCAGCAGGCCATCATCTCAACTGTCACTACCCTTACCGAAAAGATGGATACTGTTGCATCTCGCTCCCCTAACGGGAACCACCTTGCCGAGGTGGGGGGGCTTGTGTGTCTCTGAGACCTAGTGAGCTAGACTAGAGGGGGCTCCGGCCCCTGCTCTGCCCCTATATCGGGGAGAGAGGGCTTCCCATGCTAGGAAGGTCGCCAGTGAGAGACCAGACTAAATAGTTCCCATCTTTCAGATCTTTCAGTTCTTCAACTATCCCTCTTTTCATTTTATTTCCTTCCTGTTTGAAGTCACACCTCTCTATCAACTTTTTCTGGCGCTATAGGACCTCGATGCTGTGGTGCCTAATATTCATCAATCAATCAATGTTGCATCTCGCCTAGTAAAGCTCTTCGAGTCAGTCCCTTCTCCTGGTCCATCACCCTCCCCAGGTCGCCCATCTGCCCCCACTCACCGGACTTCTTCCTCCAAATACAAAGTTCACCAGTGATTACCGGCTGGATGTCATCTCCTGTAATGTATGTGGTATCACCAGTTATGCGAAGCTCACTCAACTCAAGGCATATGTTTTTCGTCATCATCCCAATGTCATTTTTCTTCAGGAAGCATTTCCAGGACTGCCGCTTGCTGCTGGCCAAGCTCCTCCCCTCTCAGATTATGTGCCATATGTTCATCTGGTAAGGAATGGTCTCCTGACTTACATACATAGATCCTTGCCACATCACCTTCTCCGTACCTCCACTGATCCTGACATGACCTTTCAGCTATTTGAGGTTCTACCTGGGAATGGAGTACTCCAATTATGTAATGTCTATTCTGCCCCAGCTAGACTCACTCTTGAGGCTCTTCCTTCACCAACAGTGCATGGTATGGTGTATAGATGCTCGGCATTCTGATTTGGGTGATGGTTCTGGCTCTATTAATCGTAATGGTGTTCATTTCCTTTCATATATCTGCAAGCATCATCTGACACGCTGGGACACTGGTGGTGCCACTCATTGCCGGGGAGGTACTCTGGATTACATCCTCTCGTCTGGCCTGATAGCATCTCGGGTCCAGTGCTCCTCAGTGCCAGACTTATTCTCTGATCACATCGCTCTTCGGTTTCATTATTCTCTCCCTGCTGGGTCAAGTGCTTCAGCTACTCGTTTGTGTATTGCTGTGCCCCCTAAATATTGCCCGACTTACATCTTTTTTATGGCCCATGTATTACCTACATTGGATATATCATCAGCTGAACAGTTGTACTCTGATCTTGTATCTGCAATAGTGGACCAACTCGGACCAGTTGTAGATATCAATAATTAGAACAAAAGGTAGAAACAAAAGTTAGTAGTGAACAATAGTTAGGTATATATGGTAGAGAAAGCAGATGTCTTACAAATTTTATATTTTATTGTTGTTTGTGTAGGCAGACTGAAGGCCAAGTTCTTGGACTTTCCTGCAAACTGCTTGTCCCCAGTGAAAGACACAACCACGCATAACCACCTCTGGGAAAACGTCTGGGATAGCCCGCCAAACACTTGCCTCAAAGCCTAATAAATCAAGTATTATATCTATTACTTTTAATTGTCCATTCAGGATTTCTTTAATTCTACTGAATACATTCTTGTAGTCTTTGCGTCTCTTACCAGACATTAAAACAAATAAAATGGGCCTTTGTTTTACGTTTCCATCACATTGCATGAATACATGAAAGCTAAAAAGCTGTGTGAAGGGTCGCCTCACAACTTTAAATGTTCCATCAACATACCATCTTTTTGCTTTAGCTAGTAACTGAAGTTGTTCTTGTGTTACAAAATACTAAGTGACGTCTGTCCCCTACACTTATATCGTATTTAAGAAAGTTAGGTGGTATGTGTTCCTTCACTGATTTCAAAAGTCAGGTCAATGGGCTTCACAGGTCTGTTAGTTCACCGCTTCCTGTTTGCCTGACGAGTGAGATTTACAGGCGCAGGTAGTGAAGCAATAGGGATTGTTGGATCAATGTTTTCAAGCATTACTTTCTCCATGATTTCTAATGGTGGCCGAAACACATCCTCCATTGCTTTATTTTTGATTAACTTTGACACCTTACTTGTGGTCACTGGGCACGCTTCCGGTGGATGGGAATGTTCATAAGGTCTTCTGATAAACACATTGTTCACTTCCTTTATTGTCATTCCACAGTTAACAGTTTTATTGAGCTCTGCACATCGCCAATGAACACCGACATTAGTTTCCCTTTTAAAAGTGTATGAATAACCACGACTGTCCATAAGTTTTTGCTTCCCTCTTTGTGAAGATGCACATAATTTTTCATATGTAATATTTTCCACCAACGCTTGTACCTGATCAAATGGATGATCCTCAGTAGAGCAGTCAGCACTGTTGCTCAACGAGTCCTTCTCACTGATATCGTTCGCAACATCTTCCACCAACGCTTGTACTTGATCAGGTGGATGATCCTCAACAGAGACGTCTTGTGCAGAAAAGCATGTGGCACACCTCCAGTTTACTGAACGACCCTCACTGCTCTTCTATAGTCCTATCTCGTCATACCAGTCTCACAAGTTCTGTGTTGCCGGCAACCACACCCATTACACAGCAATGCCTCCTGCAACAATTTATACTTTGAGTTTCAAGTCGCTTTGTGCAATAATAAGGAAGATAGATCTGCACATAAGTAGGACCTGTTTAGTGACAGAAGGATGGGTAGACAAATAAACAATTAGACCGCTTAATCCTGTAATCTCACCTGTCGAGGACGCAATTTCTTTAGGCACATCCAACACTTGTCCATGTTCTGTCGGTAAGGTCTGCCTTCTGCGGTGTACAGATGGAAACTGGGCTGGAGTCGGACCGCTGGACATCGAGTTGGTCCGAGGTGGTTGATATGAGGGTCCGACTTGGTATTTCAGAAATTCAGAATGGTCCAAGTTGGTATTTCGCCATACTGCCCAATCCTGGACGCTTGATGCACGTATACAGGAGGCAAAGGAGGAGGCTGAACGTGATGGCCTTTTATTTCAAGCCAACCCAACTCCTGACCTGCTCCATCGTTACTTGCCCTGCAAGAGTGTGCTCACACTGAGTCTTGGCAGAGGTTCACGGACAGTATCAACCAGCAAACAAGTGTGGCTTCTATGTGGCACTTAATTCGTCGGGTTGTTAAAAATACGTCGGCCACTGCTCGTCATCACACTCCCGCCGACTATGCCCAACAACTTGTCGATGTCTGGTCAGAACAATCTACCCCAGCCAGTCTACCCATCTACATACAATATGCACTCGCTTCCAATGCAGCTGTCCATCGGCTATGTCTAATGTCTGCTCAGTTGCAAGATGATGACGATGATGCAGAGCAGATAACTGAGGAGGAGTTATGCCGTGCTCTCTCCCGGGGTAAAGTTTCTTCCCCTGGTGATGATGGTATTACTTATGCTGTGCTGCACCTACTTCAACAAGTTCCTGGGAACCCCCTACTTCAACTGTACAATCTTTGTCTTCGTGACGGTTGTGTACCACGAGCCTGGACCAGCAGCACAATAATACCCATCCCTAAGCCCGGCACTGCGAAGTTCAGGCCTCTTTCCTTTACTTCCTGTTTTTGTAAGATTATGGAGATAATCTTACTTAATCGTCTCATGTACAGACTGCAGGATCGTCTTTCTCCATGGCTGTTTGGTTTCCTTCCCCATCGGAACACACACCACTGCCTAGTCGACCTGTACTCTCGCCTTTCCAGGGACAGTGTGGTGGCCTTCATTGACCTTCGAAGTGCCTTCGATGTTGCTAATAGAGACGTCACTTTGGATCAACTGGTTGACTTTGGTATAAAGGGTAATCTATTAAGATGGATTCGGGGCTACCTCAGTAACAGGACCTCCCGTGTGTTTTTCAGTGGTGCGCTCAGTCCTTTGCGAAGTTTTCATCTTGGTACGCCTCTAGGCGGGTTCTCAGCCCATTGTTATTAAGTATTTTGATGCATCGGCTGCTCACTTCTCTTCCTGACATTTCTGGTACTACAATTATGTGCTATGCTGATGATATCTGTGTTCATTTTACCTCACCAAGGGATCTCCAGCAGTTTCTTGATTCCTTCACTGTGGCCTCCTCTCACTGTGGTATTATTGTCTCACCAGATAAGTGTAGGATTTAAGTAGGTCATGATGTAAATATTTGTTTGTGTGCTTGTGCTTCATTCCGGTATGTTTTCATGCTGTGTGTATGTGTGTGTGTGTGTATGTGGCAATTTGATTCTCATGGGTTCTGTCTACCTGTATGTATGATTATATGCCTATGGATTGACGCTACGGCGCAATTAATTAAAAAAATAAAACAAAGCACCAGATGAGACAGTGGAGCTTCGTGGTGCTGTTGGTACAGTCTCCTCTACTCCCGCTTTCACCAGTTTAGCGTTGCCAACGTATATATACTCCCGGCATCGTGTGAGCTACCAGTCCCGACTCTCGCATCCGAAACACCTGCCAGTAAGAGTAAGGGTTGATGTCAGGTGTTTCGGATGCTAGAATTGGAACACGATGCCCGGTGTATATGATGGCAACGCTGAACTGGTGAAAGTGAGAGTGGAGGAGAGTCAGGAGACTGTAGTACTGTACCGTAGCTTCTCTTCAGTTGCTACAAAAAGATTTGGCAAACTATTAATGAATTAAAAGGTAATACAAACAAATTAAACAACATTTGGTCCTTGCAGTATAGCAACTCAATATTAAGTGATCCTTCAGATATATCAGAAGCCTTCAGTAACTATTTCTCCACTATTGCACCTGAGCTCGACAGAATCCTTTCAAATACAGATAAGAATCCTAAAGACTATCTTAATGGTAATTTCCCACATTCTATGATGTGCCCTATTGTTACTACTTCTGATGTAACTACAGTAATTAGGTCATTAATGAATAAAAATTCAGGTATCAATGATATTTCAACCTCTGTTATTAAAAGAAATTCAAATTTGATTTCAATCCCATTAGCCATACTTTTTAATCAGTCTGTAACAACTGGAATTTTTCCATCACTATTGAAGACTGCAAGAATCACACCTATCCATAGAAATTATAGACCAATATGTCAACTTTCAATTTTCTCTAAAATATTTGAAACATTAATGAAAGTTTGTCTAATGAACTATCTTGAAACTAAAAATATATTAAATCCTTCACAATATGGCTTTAGACGGAACTGCAACACTTTTAAGGCATTAAATGTATTTTCCAATGATGTACTTTCTGCAATTGATAAAAAACTCCCTCTCTTATCCATATTTATTGATTTCGCTAAGGCCTTTGACACAGTTAATCATAAGATCCTTATTAGTAAAATGCACCACTATGGAATCAGAGGCCAAATACTCTCTTGGTTTAAAAATTACCTAACGGATAGATCTCAATATACTGTATTTAGAGGAGAAAACTCACATACCACCACTGTAGACCTTGGTGTTCCTCAAGGAAGTGTTCTAGGGCCAATTTTGTTCCTGATATATATCAATGACATATCAGATCTTTTCTCTGAAGCTAAAACTATTTTGTTTGCCGATGACATGACACTCTACGTAACAGGTCCAAACCAGGATCGGCTGCAAATCATGAACTTGAAAAACTTCACAAATGGTGCCTATGTAACAGACTCACAATTAACATTAAGAAAACTAACTTTATGCTATTCACTACTAAAAAAACACCAGATGTTATTAATTTAAAAATCAACAATGAAATAATTTCTAAAACAAACAGAATAAGATTTCTTGGTGTAGAATATGATGATTCATTATCATTTAAATATCACATACATAACCTTACACTGAAAATATCAAGACACATTGCTCTACTTTATCAGATAAAGGATCTCATGCCTCAAAGTGTACTAAAGTCCATATATTATGCTCACATCTATTCATTAATTACCTATTGCAACCCCATTTGGTGTACAACAAATACCACCTATCTAACCCCTTTAAGATTGCAGCTCAAAAAAATTGTAAGAATTATTACCAACAGCGATTACTTAGCACATACTAATCCACTCTTCAAAGAATTAAAAATCCTAAAGCTAGATAATATAACTAAACTGGAAATAGCCACACTCATGTATAAAAACAAGAACGAAATGCATGACCTCCGCCCATCTCATAATTATAGTACTCGTCACAGAAACAACCTAAATTTACCTATTCATCGCCTTTCAAAGTTTCAACATTCCACTACTTATTTGGGTCCTGTAATATGGAATTCTATTCCTACACATATTCAGGATGCTCCCTCCCTTTACAAATTCAAAAGCCGACTAAAAAACAATATCATAATGAGCTATTAACCAACTTACTCTTTCTTTACATTTATATTTACATGCAATAGCACGTGTATGTCTGTGTACATGTATGTTTGGATGGTTTAAGTATCTTGTTAAATGTTTACTATAATTATACTTATCTTTATATTGTAAAACTGATAGCTACAAATAAATGTCTCAAATGTTTCTTATTGTAAAGTCTTAAAAAATTATATATATATCATAAGGAGCTATTAGCCAACTTAAATATTTTTATATGAACATGTATATTCACATTTATATTTATTATATATATATTTATATTTATATGTATAGTGTAATATTAACTTATTATACCAGCATAAATGCTACCTATCTACTTAAGCTAATGTATATAACAATTTTATTACTAACTCTTGTGTTCAATAATTAATACTGTATCATCATCACATTGTTCTATCTCACTTGTATTTAGTATTAAGTGTTTAAATTTTAGTATTAGTTAAATAACATTGTCAATATCATCACTACTATAATTATTGTTAATGCTGCTCAGTTATTCACTGCCAGCATTAACTAAATTTTGCCTGAAAAGCATCGCTTTATATAGGCTAGCATTAGTTGTACATACTAATAGTTTTCTATGCTTATATTTATAAAAAAATTGTATTTTGTATAACTGATAGCTATAAATAAATGTTTCAAATGTTACACTACCACTCTAGTGACTAGGCCTAGGCGTTAAGGCAATTATTCCGATTCCATTAATCACATGCTTGTACAGTGATGTATGATAATGTGTGGTGACTGCTCGGTATTCTTGCTAGTGTGTGGCAAATTTAAATGATTGCACAGTCATCTAGTTTGCGCAGGTATGAATGATAGTCTACGGAGGCTTTTTAGACTCTGCAATTGAACGGGAACTGGATATAATTTTGTCACCATATGATAGTGATGAGTTTTGCCCTCAGTGTTGACAGAGGCTGTACCTAACCATCTCCTGTAAACACCACCCTACTCTTGTGTGTGTGTGTGTGTGTGTGTGTGTAGTCATAGGATTCTCATGAGTCCTGCCAATTCTTGTGTATTGTTGACTGACGCTACGGCGCAATTAACAATAATAAAAAAAAAAACTGCTCGCGGTTAAAGTGACTCCTCTTTATCACCTCGTATCTCCTGAACCAAGAGGCGTCGAGAGATGGGGTCCGTCACATTGGAAAGAGGAATGGTAGATGGTGAGTACGGAATCCAATTTAAGTTCCTAGGCATTGTAGTTCAGGAGTAGCGATGAAGTGAAATAGAGAGTTTTTCGCATAATTGCTCGAAAAGGTTGTGGGAACAAGAAAGAGAGAACCGGTGCAAGTTTAGGGGGTGCGGGAATAGGGGACAGGCTTGGGGGGGACTGAGGGGGGTGCTGGAATAAGGGGGACAGGCTTGGGGTGGGTAGAAAGCCTGTCCCCTATTACCGCACCCCATAACCCCCCTCAAGCCTGTCCCCCTACCCCTGCACCCCCCAAGCCTGTCCCCCTACCCCTGCACCCCCCAAGCCTGTCCCCCTATTCCCGCACCCCCCAAGTCTGTCCCCCTATTCCCGCACCCCCTTAAGAGGTTAATTAAGGTAGTTTCCATACACTTCATCCATTTCATGAGTATAATCCGTTTGTCACTATGGTTATTATAATTTTATTGTCACTATGAATTGTCATGGTAGAAATATTAGAGTTAGTTTTAAAGCTTTTGTAATGGTGATATATATCTTGTCAATATAGCAGCATACCGCTCACACACAGATGTAATGCCGGACCTGAGAGTTAAAGTCGGGATTTGAAGGCTATGTCAGTGGAATACTCTTATAGCCAACCCGGTAGATGCTCTCTCTGCCTGTGATTTCTCGGCTTGGTCTGAGGTTCGATTCCCCGTGGGCACGAATGGAATTTAAATGGATCAATTTCTGGGTCTGACTTCTTTGGTTGATTTGATTCTTCCTTACTTTGATTGATTCGGATTATTACACAGCTACTGAACCACCATGTTTGGGAGGGACTTATATTAAAGGAATAAATAAATAGCACATAAAACACTGGCATTTTTGTTTATTGTTTTTATTTTTCTCTTATAAACAGATGATTAAGCTAAGGTTACGGGGGTGCGGGAATAGGAGACAGGCTTGGGGTGGTTGGGGGTGCGGGAGTGGGGAACAGGCTTGGGGGGTGCAGGGGTAGGGGAACAGGCTTGGGGGGGGGGAGGTTGGGGGGGTGCAGGAATATGGGGACAGGCTTGGGGGGTGCGGGAATAGGGGAACAGTCTCGGGGTAGGTAGAAAGCCTGTCCCCTATCCCCGCACCCCCTAACCCCCTCCCCCACCAAGCCTGTCCCCTACTCCCGCACCCCCTTAAAGGACTAATATATTACCAATATACAGACAGGGTTTCCATAAGTCTCTTAATTTACAAATTAATGTAATTTAATACAAAATGAGGAGTATATACCAATTATTGTTATTATTATTATTATTATTATTATTATTATTATTATTATTATTATTATTATTATTATTATTACTATTACTATTACTATTACTATTACTATTACTATTACTATTACTATTATTATTATTATTATTATTATTATTATTATTATTGTTATTGTTATTATTATTATTATTATTATTATTATTATTGTTATTGTTATTGTTATTGTTATTATTATTGTTATTGTTGTTGTTGGGTTTTTTCGAACTCAGTCTCTATAGGTGTATTGGGTGGGGAAATGAGCGATACCAGACGATTCGAAACTTTTTTCTGCTCCTCACACTCTGGTCAGAAATTATGTATCACTGGTGTACAGCTAGAGACGTTGTACGAGAATTATTAGCAAAAGCTTGACTTAAAAGACCAAAGTTATCCTCATATAATTTTGGTCGTTACATCTCCCTTTATCCAACACTGTCCCTGTCTTCATAATTTTCATCAATGAAATGTGGTACAAACTTTGACAATCACCTAGTACATACATAGAACAAATCTGATACACAAATCCCATCAATTGGCTTTGTAATAATTTTTCTAATCTGTAAAATGCCATGAAGCTCCATTATTATAGATGGTGTTTCGTGGCAATATTTGAAGGACTCGCTAACCTCCAATTTTCTGGCTGCAACACAGGGTCCTTAAACAACTGCCCCTCCCCCCGAAAAGAATATAACATAGTTCTAATTTCGTTATCCCCAGACAAATTTATTCATGTATGATATACTAGTGCCAACGTAAGGATTAAGAGCCAAAATATAATAAGCAAGAGGGAAAGGATAGTCATATGGAGTTGTAACAGATGGAGAAACTGGATGAGTGTGATAAATTACAGATGAGACTGAGGCCAGACCATCGTTATTGCTATCGTTAATGAAAGATGAAGGGCCAGAGGTTTTTCGTCGCCTGAAGGAGTAGGGTCTTGTATCCACCGTGCCTTCCCTCTGCCACCGTCTTAACCAGCGATGTACCGTAGGGAGGCTGGATCCCGTTTCCTGTGAGATGGCCTGTACCGAATTCCCTTCCAGCCACATTCTGACCATCTTGAGTCGTTCCTCTTTGAGTGTTCGTAAGTGGACGCTGCCGTTTTGTTTGTTCATGGAGGTTATACGAGTAGGCCGGAACACTCAGCAGTATTCTAGTTCTCGCCCAACTAGTAAAAAGTATAATACACATATAGAATTACTACATAGGATCAATTAATTAAGGGGGGAAGTTTTATATTGGTAATTCTGCGTGAAGCAATTGAATCCTGTTTGTTGACATTAAGGGGATAATTTTGTGTTGGTAATTCTGCATGGAGAAATTGAATCCTCCAAACTATTTTTCCAAGGAACAGAACACCATTACTTTTGCTATTCTGGTCCTGTTTCCTAACATACTATGGAGGAATTAAGGCACTCCAATGTACCAAAAAAGAATTACCCCCTTAATGTAGGCCCAGTTGGCAAAAAAAGTTTCGTTACCATTCTTTTAACAGTGTGACGCAAGTGTCTTATATACCTCCGTCACCTTCCTTGCCCGTCAGTGTCTAACGGGCAGGCAAGTAGGACTGACATTCTTTCAGCCAATGCACATTTTCTGGGTATTTCACGGCTATTCTTGTTCAAAAATACAAAAATGAATCGTTAAATAGTAATAGTTCTTGAACACTCAAAATTTAGTTTAAAATCAGCTAAACTGTTGATATAAAAAAAGCTGTCACTGCTGCAGCCCGCATATTATCTGAAGGGCAAAGACGATAGCCGTCCCAGATGTCTCGGATGTCACGAGGCACGGCTGCCCAGTCTAGCGGAATACTAATCCTGCCGAGCTTACCGATGTTTAATTAACTTAAATTACCCGGTAATGTAGGGGTGGTAACGAAACTTTTTTTGCTGACTGTACACTCGCAATCAAATAACCACCGACACTTTCCTTACATCGTACAAATAAATATGTATTATATCAAAATATAATCATACAACAACATCTTATGTCAACTCAACCCCCTCAGTTAATATTATGAGGTGCTGCTAAATCATACACTTGTTGTTCTTTATTACCAAGATATTCATTATTATTATTATTATTTGCTGCAAAATCATACACGTGTTTTTCTTTATTACCAATACGATGGAAGGAAAGTGTTGGTGGTTATTTGATTGTGGCTTATACAGTCACTCATAAAATAAACGGATTTCATTAGGCAAGAGTTGCAAAGTTTCCTGGCAGTCCATATCTGATAATTGTGGCTGACGTTGAAGGGAGATTTATAGGGTCAAATCATGTTTAGTTTTTATGTTAAATGGCTAGTACAGTTACTTATGACTAGTACACTCGTGATACATAGTTTCTGACCAGAGTGTGGGGAGCAGAAAGCTTCGAATCGCCTGGTATTGCTCATTTCCCCACTCTTGGCCACCCATTACGCCTATAGAGGCTGAGTTCGAATGTAGGGTATGTGTTTGTGTGGTGCCTGCCGTTCCTCTCTGCATAGTAAGGGATTACATATCACGACTGTACACTCGTGATACGTAATCCCTGACCAATGCTGTCTTACATCTCTATCATCTTTTTCTGGCGCAATATGACCTCGCTGTTTCGGCGCCAAATATCAATCAATCAATCTCCGTTCGTCACTCGAAAAATGACATCCCAACTATCTCCGTTCAAACGCTGGCAGTGGGAACCGGGCTGCATATTCCTGAACTTTATACGAGTATGTGTCACCGCTTGATATAGTTAGGTTAGGTTGGGTCCAGTTTAGGTTTGGTTTGGTTAGGTTAGCTTAGCTTAGGTTCCTGTAGGGCCAGGGTAAAATGAGCTGGGAAAGATTGGATTGAATGATATTAGGCGCCGCAACAGCGAGGTCATATAGCGCCAGATAAAGGTGATAGAGAAGTGAGACAGCAAGCAGGAAGGAAATAGAAAGAAAAGAGGGACAGTTGAAGAATTAAAAGCTAGTGGCTGGGGCCGAAGGGGCGCCAAAACCCTTAAAGTATTGCGCACATAACTAATGCAGGCGATAACCTCTTTACGGAAGAGAGCTGGGAAAGAGAATGAGACTATTTCTAAATTTATCCCATGGTTGGTTTTATAGTTATAACCCAAACGCTATTCTCCTTCCAACCACCACCATTTCGGTCCAGCAGTAAGTAGTGTGTACATGTACAGTTGCCAGCATTTATAACTGGTACATTCAGCGTTGTCAGTACTCTAGTCCTATACCAGTTATAAGTGCAGGTAATTGTACCCGGTTATATAGTGTGTTTATACCACCAGGCTACGTGGCTCAAGGAATCGGATACGTGAGATAAAATCAGTTTGCCTTTTCCTTTGCGGTGTTATCCGTGTGAGTGATGTTCAATATTCTTAAATACGATGTGAAGTAGTTTTAACATTGTGATTGATATACAATGATGCATACCATTGTAATGTGAAAATAATATAAAGACAATTGTATCATATGCAATAATTATTCAATAGCAAATTACGAGTCATTGAAACTGAATGCCTATAGACTCATAGGCAATAATAATGCAATACTAAAAATAAAAAACATACATTCTTCAATTTCGCTTCTACAGTACAGATAATATTTGAATATATTTAAAGCCTGAGAATGAAAGAAAACCAGCCAAGAACTGCAGCAAGATACACTCGTGATATATACATAATTTCTGACCAGTGTGTGAGGAGCAGAAAGCATCTAATCACCTAGTGTTGCTCATTTCCCCACCCAGTACACCTATAGAGGCTGAGTTCGAATGCAGGGTGTGTGTGTGTGGTGCCTGCCGTTCGTCTCTGGTCAAATATATCGCGAGTGTACAACCATAATCAAATATCCACAGACACTTTTTTTCCCTTTGTAATAAATATCTTGGTAATTAAAAAAAAACATACATGATTTTGCAGCGCCTAATAATAATAATAATAATAATAATAATAATAATAATAATAATAATAATAATAATAATAATAATAATAATAATAATAATAATAATAATAATAATAATAATAATAATAATAATAATAATAATAATAAATATCTTGGTAATAAAAAAAAACACATACATGATTTTGCAGCGCCTCATAATAATAATTGAGGGGGTTGGGGTGACGTAAGGTTTTGTCGTATGATTACACCGCCCCATCCCGAAGGGGGGGCGATGTATTGTTTTCGGTGCCGGATATTTATTTATTTATTTATTTATTTATTTATTTATCTATTTTTCTGTTCGTGTGTTTGTTTATGGTCTAGCGTCCACAGGCTTAGCCATAGGATGTCCATTATTTTTCTATTGATAGATATTCATCATAAAACAAAATGATTAACTTTTAGGCAAAGTCGCTCTAATGTACACTCGTGATACATAATTTCTGACCAGAGTGTGAGGAGCAGAAAGCATCGAATCGCCTGGTATTGCTCATTTCCGAACCCAGTACACCTATAGAGGCTGAGTTCGAATGCAGGGTATGCGTGTGTGTGTGTGTGTGGTGCCTGCCGTTCGTCTCTGGTCAGAAATTGCGTATCACGAGTGTACAGTTGCCAAAAAAGGTATTGCGACAACTATTGATGTCTAAGGGGCGGTGTTGCCATCGAATGATGTCTTGTTATATTTTGATATGATACCAATTTATTTGCACGATGGTGTCGGTGGATATTTGATTGTGGCTGTACAATAGGAAGAGGGAGAAGGTATTAAATAGAATGAAAGGAATGACAGTTGAAGGAGAAAAACAAATTCATTCAATTTTTTTTTTTATCCAGTTCACAAGCTTTATGAAACAACCAAAAATAACTTAACCAACTCTTAATCATTTTTATCGAACTGTATTTTCAAGGAACCTACAACAGTAACAACAGTTTTCCGAGTAACTTAAAAAATATTCCTATAATTATGTGGCATTCAAACTGGTCTGTTAAAAAAAAACACGTACAGTTGAACACATGAATTGGTGGTACAGCCCAGGTGAAAAATACTTGTCCCATTTGAGTTACCAGTGTCTATTATCAGGTACTTGCTTATTATTACCATTCGCAATACTGACTTCTGCCCCTCCTAATTACCAACCTAACCTAACTTAATCTAACCTAACCCACCTAACCTAACCAGTGTCTATTATCAGGTACTTGCTTATTATTACCATTCGCAATACTGACTTCTGCCCCTCCTAATTACCAACCTAACTTAACTTAGTCTAACCTAACCAGTGTCTATTATCAGGTACTTGTTTTTTATTACCATTCTCAATACTAACTTCTGCCACTGATGTCTCCTATTTGGCACTAAGGAACTTGATATTGGGAGAAATTGACCATTTTTCACTTGGGCTGTAAAGTCATGGTCTAATGTACTGCAACACCTTCCAATGAGATGGCTTCGAAAAATGATCCGAAACTATAGCTGTTGGTGTGCAATTTTGGTTCATAAAATTAACTCAAATAGCTCGCTTTTATTCACCAGGTTGCAGTACATTAGACCATGACTTTACCACCCATTCATGTGTCCAAATGTACATATACGAGAAAGAAAAAGATGTGAACAAAAAGTGAAATAAATGGGACAATATCAAACACAATAGATATAGAAACAAAGAAGAGGATTATTGAGAAAAAAAAAAGCTAAAAGGAAAGGAAAAGAAATGAGATAATTAAAGACTAAAGACTGTGTGGGAATAATGTAAGGCGGAAAGAAAAGTGTTAGGAACTAGGGCAATAGAAAAGAAATTAACTTGAATGTTTTTTTATTATTGCATTAGAAAGAGTATGTTTTTTACTCACAGTTGTGGAGATAATGAAAAGAAAATAACTTGTATGTTTTTTTTAGTATTGCTTTAGAAAGATTATTTTTTTTTACTGTAGTTGTGGAGATAATGAGAAGAATATAACTTGTATGATTTTTTTTTAGTATTGAATTAGAATGAGAATATTACTCACAGTTGTGAAGATAATATGTGTTGGTCGTGTGTCAGAGTAGCGATGACTTCCTTCTCGTCTGTGTATTGTCTATCACGAGTTTGCTTCTAGTGAGGCTACTCCAGCCCTCTACCTTCTTTATATATACATATTCTCGGGTGGAGTGGGTGGAGCAGCGCAGCCGCTCACCTCACAGGCATCATCTTTAAATTGAGGGGAATAACCTATAATGGAAAATCGAAAGGCTACTACTGATTCCTCCAAACTATCCCAGGAAACAGAACCCCTCCGTATGGAATTATACAGGGGATGTGTGTTATAGCTGAGTTTGGAGACTTACATTGACTCCAAATTTAACACAAAAAGTTGATTCCCTTAATTCCGCCTTTTACTCTCAAGTTTGTAAAGCCTCCGAGACATAGGGAGCTAATGGCTGAGAATTATTACTTCAAGGGTGTTACAATATTCAGCTTCTCGACCAGATCTATATTCAGTTTCAGACAGTGGAATTATAAAAGAAGACGTGGTTTTCCACCGCAAATTACGCTTCAACATTCAGTAAATCTGCTGAGATTTGTGTTGAAGTAACAGATGTATTTTTTCGTTCGTCTTCCAGACAATATTAATAAATGCTGTACACTCGTGATACATAATTTCTGACCAGAGTGTGAGGAGCAGCAAGCTTCGAATCGCCTGCTATTGCTCATTTCCCCACCCAGTACACCTATAGAGGCTGAGAGTTCGAATGCAGGGTGTGTGTGTGTGTATGTGTGGTGCTTGCCGTTCGTCTCTGGTCAGAAATTACGTATAACGAGTGCACTGCTATTTACACAAGTGACTTATTCAAAGAAAATAATAAAAGAATGAGTAAAACGACCCTGTTGAGGGCTGTAATATATGAAGGCTTCACTCACGCGTTCCAGTGTAAGGAAATAATAAAAGGAAGAGCAGAGGAAACTTAAGGGAGTAATGAAATGTTAGTAAATCTGGAACAAATCATTCCTCCAAATTATTCCAACAAAATAGATCTCCTTTCGCGTTTACTGAAAGAGTCTGATTCCTGGCATAGTCTGGAAAAATCTGTTGCGCTCTAATTGTGATACTTGTTTATTGTGCTATTTGTTTATTTGTGTATTTGTTTCAGGCCTCTCATTTACGTTTGTATCTTAGATTTTGCATTAGCTTAACAGGATTGTCAAAGGCAGTACATTTCTAGTAACATTGTGAGCCGTACTGCCACAATCAAATATCCACCGACACTTTCCTTCCATCGTGGTAAATATCTTGGTAATAAAATTCAACACGTGTATGATTTTGCAGCTCCTCATGATAATAATTGAAGGGGTTGAGTTGACGTAAGGTGTTGTTATATGATTATATTTTGATTTGGTACTGATTTATTTGCACAATGGAAGGAAAGTGTCGGTGTTTTTTTTTTATTGTGGCTGTACGTAAGAGTGACATAGGGAAGAGTAAAGACGGAAGGAGACACGGGGAACTAGAGAAGAGGTCCATCCCAGGGGGGAGGGATCTCAATGGATATTCTAACAGCAATAGTCCTGCTGGAAAATCTACTTGGTGAATCGCTGTTGTTCTTGAAGTTCCTCAAGGTGTCTGGCCGAGCAGTGACCTCAATGAGTGTATGTTGTGTTGTTGGTGAGTGTGTTTGTGTGTATTGCAGTCTTCCATAACGTGTTTAAGGGGGTGCGGGAATAAGGGGCAGGCTTGGGGGGGGGGGTGCGGGAATATGGGACAGGCTTTCTACCCAACCCAAACCTGTCCCCATGTTCCTGCACTCCCCGAAGCCTGTCCCCTACTCCCGCACCCCGTTAATAGAATGGGGAGTTGTTGGTGAGTGTGGTTGTGTGTATTGCAGTCTTCCATAATGTGTTTAATAGAATGAGGTGTTGTGTTGCATCCTGGACACGTATCTACTATGGCTTGGGGAATTGGCAGGAAGAGAAGAAATTCTATTCTATATAGTATGGAAGAACTAACCTGGAGTCCATAGGCATAAAGCCATATAAATCTTCTTTTCTTGGAATGTCCCGAAGGCCATAGTATCCATTAGGTGAGTAAAGGATGTAGTACAGTGTTGGTAGATCTGGAGTAACCGATTCATCCAAACTATTCGCAGCAACCAGAGGCTACCATTATTTTTCTGAATCTGGTCCGGTTTCCTGACATACTTTGGAAGAATAAGTCAGTCCAGTATATCAAAAGTGTATTGTTCCCTCAAGGCCTGGCCGGTTAATAAATGGCCTTGGATGGGCAAATATTTTCTCTAGCACCATATTCAGTCATTCATTCTGGACGATCCCGAAACAGAACATAATCTGTGTATGGGAGGAAGTCTGAGTTATGGGGCAGCTCAAATACTAATACAAATCTTTATTATGGTATACTATATTTTATCTATATCTTAAAAACTAAGTACAATAAAGAACTAAGAGATGAAATTCTTGATTTTTATAATCATATATACAGTATTTTGCCTAGACATGTCAGAAGTATAAATATAGTGTAATATGACCCACTTGATATCACAAATAAAAAGACAGTTATGAAATAGCCTACAATGGCTAACCACCCGTATTATATATTTTATATTCTGTGAGTTTATATATATATATATATATATATATATATATATATATATATATATATATATATATATATATATATATATATATATATATATATATATATATATCACACCTAGTTCCAAGTCGGAACTGCTTTCTCTACAGCGGTAGTTGGCTCTGGAACACATATGGCGTCTTCTATTTATGCCAGATCAACCCTAGTCAGGCAATCCGGTTGCTCGAATCGTCGATTTGGCATGTTCTATTTACACCAGGCAACCCGGTTCACCCCAACCAGGGTTGCTCTCAGAACAACCCAGAACAACCCATCTCGATAGCAGGGTTACGTGGTGTTATCTGGCAACTTTAACAGGTTGCTCATCAGCTGATCCTACCAAAACAAACACTGGTAAGCCCTCTTACAGAAATATATATGACTATTTAGCATAATATGAGACGTTATATTCAAAATACAAAAAGGAAATATGATTTTGTAGTGGCATGAGTACCCTAATCAGTAGCATTTGAGGGAAATGTCTATTATTTTGCACAACCAGCCACAGCCAACTCAACAGGGTGGTGATGGACTGTAGAAGTCCTACTCCTTCCTCTTCCTGTGACTGCAGTTTTTCCTTGTTAATATCAGTCTGACATGTTATATAAATTGTTGATTGAATACTGGACACCAAAGTGTGGATAGAGTAACCAGGAAATAGTATTGAAAGATGTGCCTCTTTATATATCTCTGATTTGTATTCCATTATATTTATGATGAAATTAAAGGGCATCAGTGCATTTTGACCATGCTTGACCCTCTAATAACTTGATTAAATTTAAAAGGCTTCACACACTGTTGTTTGTCCAAGTTAAGTCCCAGTAGCCTGTCTTTGTTTGATCTTGGTCATTTACCCAGGTTAGGTCCCAGTTTCTTGGTCAAGTCCAGTTCAGCTAGCTTGGGTCAGGTTTGGCTGATTCAAGAATAGAAAAATATTAAATATTTTATGGATTGTTTACTAATATTAACCATCAGACTTCAAACCTTAAGTAGAACCTGTGATTATTTAAATGTCCAAAATTGTTTCTGTAACATAATAAATTCCATATATTTTGCTCTACTTAAAGTAGTACTTTTGAGGTGTTTCTGTGTTAAAAATTTAAAACCCTATATATTACCCACAGGGTTGTTCTTATGAAGCTGGTTCCAGCCACACAAGCTATGCTGCAAGAGGAACCTGTGTTTTGGAAACAGGATATCAAGAACCTTATTTGGACCCTGGTGTGGCATTACCTCCCATACCATCACCTGCTGTACCATCATCAGTGAATATACACCTCCAATTCCCCCAACAACAGAAGCAAGTGCTTCCGCTGGTACTTCACAACAAGGGACTGTGCCATCAACTGCGGGTCATAGGTGGAGGTTAACTTCCACCATCCCATAATACTAAAGTGAGAAATCTACTCACTCAAGATGTAGACCTACTTAAAGAAAATATTCATATGGTCAAAGGTAGTGAAGCCAACAAGCAGACCATAGGAAGAAACTTATAAAAGAACTATAAAGATTTAATGAAAATTATGAAAAGGTAAACACACGATTAAGATCAAAGCAGACAAAGAAGCAAAATGAGTCTGACAGTAAATAAAGAAATATCATCCTTGAAGTACTCATGCAATATGTATATATACTTGTTTTTGTTATATTTTATGGACTGTACTGGTTTAAACTGGCCCTAGTAGCTGGTTTATTGTCAAAAGAGAATAGAGTATCTAGAATTTTATGTTGTGTAGTGTGTGTGTAATAATAATAATAAATAATAATATTCATCGGTTTATTGAATAATAGCAGCTGGGAAGTGGAAAATTTAATGTGTGTGTGTTTTCTGGAGTTGGGAACCTGGTAAACCTAATTATATTATATTTGTCTAGAGATCAGATATTAGGGCAGGGGATATCCTTTTCAACAGAACCCCATTCTCGTAGTAATTTATTGTTTTTTCGGGGAAAACCATATATATTATACAGTGAGGAGGCATGGTGCCTCAATGCCCGAGCGACTGGAGACTGTCAATTGATGAGTAATGAAATGAAATATGTAATCTACAGTATTTCAAGCCTTAATATGTTCATATAAGTGTATAATAGTGTATACACTGTATATCATCGTGGCTAAGGGTCTAAAGCAATACATATATAGGTGCTTATAATAATAATAAGACAACAAAACAAACATTACACATGCTTAATGCAAACGTGAGGTTGAAATATAAACTTCAGGTTATAATAAGTTAACAGAGTTATTATAATTGTATGACACCAACGTGTTCACCATTTACAGTGTGGTGCCTACAGACCCAGTTGGATTATGGGTTTGAATGCTTCGTGACGAGGACTTGTGGAGCTTTCACTTAAACTGACAAAGTCATATAAACAATAACCAATAAATGTCTGATTTCAATTTTTCCCTATTTTAATTAGTAATAACAATAGTTGTGACACAATATCCTCTAAATGTTGTGATTGGTTCACTAACACTGGGCATCTGAATGGCTGGCCTAGATGTTGACCTCAGATAAATAAATAAAGGTAATAAATATATTCGTCATATATAACGGATTGTATTTGCATACCAGATATCACTATTATTTCTATTCTTGTCGTGTTTGCGCATTAACAGATTATGCAGCAAAACACAGAATAATGGTGGTGGTGGTAAGATGGAGAGTAAAGGAATGGTGGGATGGAGGGAGAGGAAACAGTGAATTGAATAAGGGAGGACGGGGTGAGGAAGAACAGATGGAGTAGTAATTGGGTAATTAACATCTTACACTATAACTATTATCCTTTGGTAACCAGTTACACAATAAACGTTTCTTAGAAAATGTCATAAATGATACAGGATAAAAATAAAGGATTTACTTGAAATGTAACTTAACACTGGGTAGGTGGTGCATCGCTTGATATATTAGTCATCAAAAACTGGTGTCGTGTTAATTATATTAGGTAAAATCTGGATTCATTTCAAATAATAAAGAATATCCCATGGAATGCAGCATCAGAGTTGGATTTAGATTACAGAAGAAAACATTTAGCTACTTGATCCAATAATTCTCTCCATCTCGATCACTGGTGAAGCTTTAACCCCTCTCCCCAACCCAACCCCTCCTCTCCTACCACCTTCAAGTGAGTGGTTCACATCCATGATCACAAGTGGTTCGGGATTCAAATTTCTGGATGGCTCAACATTGGTAACGCTACCCCCCCTATATAACTCCGCCCACATTTCTCCCCTCCCCCCTCCACCTGTCAGTGATACCATATCCGTTGAGGCCCACACCAAGGCAAGGGTGGAAGAAGTGTGGACCATTGATCTGTCCGGAGCTGTACTATACTAAGAACATTGAATCATACTGTGTGTATAAAGGATGATGTTTATACAATCCATCTTGGTGTTGGCTCAGTTAGTAAGAAGGAATTTATCATTATTAAAGGGTAATAAAATGTATGCTTATCTTGCACCAAAGATTTTACTTGTTAAATTGATTGTATTTTCCTTTCAGATGCAGGCGTTACGGGATGCTGTGACGTGTGCTGTATGTTCGGAGGTGTACCAGTCAGGTATTCGTGAGCCACTAGCGCTTCCCTGCGGCCACTCATTCTGTCGCATGTGCTTGGATGCTGTTAAGAGGACGGGTAACTTCCTGTGTCCTAACTGTAGACAGACCCACAACAATGTGAATGTGGAGCAGCTCTCTGTAAACTACGCTCTTCTCAGTGTGTCGTCTGCCTGCCCTGATGTTAAGGTAACTCCTAATTAATTCCAAAACAAAAGATTGATTTGCTATGAGTACATTCCATCCAGTGATTGAATTAAAAGTTAATAATGCTAAGTACAGAACACTGTATAGGAAGTAAGAAGATTAAAATCCCATTACATTGCTTTAATAGTGTTGTTAACATTTGAAATGATGCATTGTAAAAGTGACTTACTTTGTGGTGAAAACGATACGAATATTTCCTTTCAGTATGATGCTTGCGGTTTTCACGGAGACGACCAAAAATATTGGTGCTGTAATTGTGAGATGCCACTGTGTAGCCTCTGCCTGAACCTTGGCCATCATCAAGGTCACAACGTTAAGCTCTGTAATGTTTATGTTCTAGAGGAAAAAATGACTCTCGAAGCGAAATTACATTCATGTGATGAAAAGATGGAGAAACAGAAGGAGATGAAGAACAAGTTTGTCGAGTTGCTGCAGGGAGTGCAAAGACTGTCTCAAACCAGCTCAGACATACTTAATACCCAGCATTATATGAATAGCATCCTTTACCAAATCAAGAAAGCTAACGATATTGGGTGCATCAAATCATTGGATAAATGTGTTGAACAATTTCTCGCTGACTTTACTAAAAATAAAAAGGTTGGCAAAAAAGAGGGGACATCAGAGGCAGAGAAGAAATAAGTTTAATGGGCAATTGAAAATAGCGGATAACTTACAGAAACAAAAAGTGAAAAATTGCCAACTAGCTTTTCAGGATGGTCGAGTGGTTTTGCACTGCTTTGGTATTCCTACTGTGATTCATGATGATCGCCTCTCTATACAGGTGTGTTTACCGTTATTTTGTCAAACAAGACTAATTTCTTGACAACCTTGTCAAAATGTATTTATTAAGGCGACAGTATGGGGCTGGTAAATCTGGAGTAAATGATTCCTCCAAACTATTCCAAGCAACAAAACACCATTAGTTTTGTTAATTTGGTCCTGTTTTCTGGTATACTTTGGAGGAATCAAGACACTTTAATGTACAAAAAGCATACTCTCCCCTTAAGATTCAAAGAATGGAACAGAGTATTGAGTGATGCTGATAATTCCAGGATGATCCCAAACTATACACTCTGTACCCTCTGTGTTGTGATATATTAACTATATAAATTATTACCTTGAAGTATACTACTCCAAACTGTGTCCTTTTATATATATGATTCTACTCATAATTTTTTGTTAAGGTATTTCAATCGTATAACAAAGGGGGGATTTTTTTGGCTGATACAAAGTAAAATAATATTGTCTTGTTCTTCTTGTTGACGTTCCTCAAACTGTCTGTCCAAGCAGCTCCGAGTCCTTTATATCTCTATTTATCTATCTATCTATCTATCTATTTCTATCTATCTCTATCTCTATTTATCTATATCTATCTATCTATCTCTATATCTATCTCTATCTATCTATCTTTCTTTATCTATCAATCTCTATCTATCTATCTCTATCTATCTATTTCTATCTATCTATCTCTATCTATCTATCTATCTCTATCTATCTCTATCTCTATCTATCTATCTATCTCTATCTATCTATCTATCTATCTATCTATCTATCTATCTCTATCTATCTATCTCTATCTATCTATCTCTTATCTATCTATCTATCTCTATCTATCTACCTATCTCCCCCCAAGCCAGTCCCCTATTCCCGCACACCCCAAACCCACCCCGTTTTTTTGTTTCTCCAAAGAGAGAGAGAGAGAGAGAGAGAGAGAGAGAGACAGGGAGTTTGTGCGTGTATGAAAAAGGGAGGGAAAGAGAGAGAGAGAGAGAGTGTGTGTGTGTATGTATCTCCTAATACAGTGACGTCATAATCAACTCCCCCTGTCCCACCCTCCCTCTCTCTCTCTCTCTCTACCGGCCTTTTTCCTCGTCAATATAAGGCTTCCTTCAGTCCTCAAATTCCTTTTCCTTCGTCCTTTGGTCAATTTAATTCTTCCTTTGTCCTCCAACTCCTTTTAAAAGACTTAAGTTCTTATTAAAGAGGTTGGAGTGTCCATCGAGAGTGTATAGGTGGAGGCGACATGCCCATGGCCCAATAATCCAGGGGTTCGAATCCCCCCCAACCCCCCATTAATCATTTAAAACTATTTTTTTGTAAGCCTAGAACACTCCCCAGTCATCAGCGATCAAACTTATGTAAAAATTATTACTCTAGGTTAAACGATGAGCATGTGCATAGTGGCTAAACAGACAGACAGACAGACAGAAAGTGTTTTATATATTAGACTAGCAGGGATACCCGACGTTGTCCGGGGATCTATCTATCAATCTATCTATATCTATATCAATATCTATCTATCTATCTATCTATCTATCTATCTATCTATCTATCTATCTATCTATCTTTATCTATCTATTTATCTATCTATCTATCTATCTATCTATCTATCTATCTATCTATCTATCTCTATATCTATCTATCTATCTATCTCTATATCTATCTATCTCTCTATATCTCTCTATATCTATTTATCTCTATATCTATCTATCTCTATATCTATCTATCTATATCTATCTATCTATCTATCTGTCTGTGTCTCTGTCTATCTGTGTCTCTGTCTATCTATCTGCCTGTGTCTCTGTCTATCTATCTGTCTGTCTCTGTCTATCTATCTGTCCGTGTCTCTGTCTATCTATCTGTCTGTGTCTCTGTCTATCTATCTGTCTGTCTCTGTCTATCTATCTGTCCGTGTCTCTGTCTATCTATCTGTCTGTGTCTCTGTCTATCTATCTGTCTGTGTCTCTGTCTATCTATCTGTCTGTGTCTCTGTCTATCTATCTGTCTGTGTCTCTGTCTATCTATCTGTCTGTGTCTCTGTCTATCTATCTGTCTGTGTCTCTGTCTATCTATATGTCTGTGTCTCTGTCTATCTATCTGTCTGTGTCTCTGTCTATCTATCTGTCTGTGTCTGTCTATCTATATGTCTGTGTCTCTGTCTATCTATCTGTCTGTGTCTCTGTCTATCTGTCTGTCTGTGTCTCTGTCTATCTGTCTGTCTGTGTCTCTGTTTATATGTCTGTCTGTCTGTCTTTTTCTGTCTATCTATCTGTCTGTCTCTGTCTGTCTATCTGTCTGTCTGTCTGGCTGTCTCTGTCTGTCTCTGTCTGTGTCTCTGTCTGTCTGTCTGTCTATCTCTGTCTGTCTCTGTCTGTCTGTCTGTCTAAGAATATATATATATATATATATATATATATATATATATATATATATATATATATATATATATATATATATATATATATATATATATGAGGCTCCCGCCGCGAGAGGGATGTAAGCGACAAATTTGAAAAAATTGAGTTAGGCACGGATCCGGTTGCTAAAAGGGCATAGAATTCATGTGGAAGTGGTGTCATAGGCAAAATCGACCATCTGGATGGGTACAACAAGGCCTAAAGTTCACTCATTGTTAAGTTCTCGCTCCGCCGCCAGACAGAGCTATCTCCAGAGGCGACGAGGCAGCGCAGGCACCAATCAGCGCGGAGTATAGGGAGCGGCCATAGCTCTAGCCAATGAGCGCGCGTCCTCCCGCCAGCTGATGATCCACACGTGCGATTTAAAGTCCAATGTTTTCGTTCGTGATTCCATCAATTTCCCTATATTAATGGATTAATTATTGCAAACCAATATTGAAAACAATAAGGAATAGACACTAATACACTTGTAAGAGATAAATACATCAATGTCAATGCATATTAGTTATAAAAAGAGACTAAAAGTCAGATTTTCCTATAGTGATCGAATCTTTAAGAAACATTGACAATGAATTCTGAGGAATTCTGAGGAACTGGTTGAACAATGCTGGCGGGAAAGCAGCTGCACACATACACCGCTTCAGACAAGCGTCACTTTTTCTCCCATTCACGCCTTTCACGCCCATCCAATTCTGCCACCATGTCTTCCACACTCCGCCATATGCACAAAACTTGATATTAAGGAATATAAATTACATGGCCAAAAAGAAGAAGGATAGGCGATTCCAATGGTATATAATATATCCCCCTACTGACAGTTTTCAATGGTGTAATCATAAGGAAACTTTGAGCGCGTTTTTCTCAAAACTAGTCGGGTGGCGCTTACAGCCCTCTCGCGGCGGGAGCCTCATATATATATATATATAACAGTCTGTCTGATCATATGATGTTTTCTTTCATGCAGAGCATAAGCAAGTTTTCTTTAATTTTTCAGGAGAGTCTAAAGTTTTTTTTAAGACTTTGATGCTCTTGTTATAAGCTTCTGTGTACACCTAGAAGGGTCCCGTTTTCAATTCCTGGTGTGTAAATTCAAGCTCTTACATTCTGCAAGATTTTTTTTTTTTGCCTAAATGAAAGTCGAAATTTGAAAAGTTTTACCCCTATTTGTCAGCTGGGGGGGGGGGGGAATGAAAAAAGTAGTTTTTAAGGGGTTAATCATTGAAGATTTTTTTTTATATAGGGCCAAGACACTCCTCAGGTCTCAACGAAAAATCGTATGTAAAAATTATTACTCTAGGTGAAACGATGCGGCTGTGCATAGCGGCTAAACAGACAGATGGACAGACAGACGGACTGTTTTATATATTAAACTAGCAGGGATACCCGACGTTGTCCGGGTATCTATCTATCTATCTATATCTATATCTATATCTATATCTATCTATCTATCTCTATATATCTATCTATATCTATCTATATCTATCTATCTATCTATCTATCTATCTATCTATCTATCTATCTATCTCTATCTATCTATCTATCTATCTATCTATCTAACTCTCTAACTCTCTCTGTGTTTTGATTCCTCCAAAGAGAGAGAGATAGAGAGAGTGAGGTTTTCTTTTATGCAGAGCGTATGAGGTTTTCTTTGTTGCGTTACAGGGGATATTATTTTATTTATTTTTGGACTTTGACACTCTTATCATACGCTTTTGTGGTCACCTAGGAGGCTCCCGTTTTCAGTTTCTGGTGTGTAAATTCAAGCTCTTTCATTCTGCCAGAACAAAATTTGCTTACATGAAAGTTGAAAATTGACAAAATTCACCCCCAGAAGTCAGCTGGGGGTGAAAAAAAAAGAAAAAAAAGTAGTTTTTAAGGGGTTAATCATTGAAGAAAAAAAAAATTATACTGCCAAGACACTCCTCAGGTCTCAGCGAAAAAACGTATGTATAAATTATTACTCTAGGTGAAACGATGCGGCTATGCATAGCGGCTAAACAGACAGACAGACAGACTGTTTTATATATATAGATAAGTAAGTATCACCCCGTAAGGGAAGTATTGTCTGCAGTGATGTGGGCATTACTTTAAGGGTTATGGTGTCCCTTTTGGCCGCAGCCAATCCTTTTCAGTTCTTCAACTATCCCTCCGTTCCTTTTCTTTCCTTTCTACTTGCTGCCCTACCTCTCTATCACCCCATTCCACTGGTGAGGGCTGGTTCTATCCAGAAATGAAGAATTTGGCATCCTCTACCACACCTTGGCCTGTTCCTGTTGTGTCTGTCTCTTTTACTATTTCTCATTCCTTCTGGTTAGCTGACGAGATGTGTGACACAACAAGGAACACTAAAGACGGTGGGAATGTTGGCTCGGGGGTACATACATACCCGTGAACCAACAGTCCCCTAGTCTGTTGCCTTGGAAGAAACAGATCTCACTATCACCCTGACTCCCATTTGGTCAACCAAACTCAGGACTTCTAGGCCAGACAGTCTGGGGAACTACAACAGCAACATAAGTATCATATGAAGGCCATGATATGGACAATGCTCTCCTATAGAAACATCAGGGAATGCATGTTGTGTTGTTGACGAATGTATTGTATGAAGTGCAGTCTTCCTTAATGCATTGATTAATGTGGGGATGGTCCCACCCAATAGTAGGTCAGAAGGGTTGGGTGGTGCCCACGCAGCAGCCCGGCCAAATTAACTCTGTCCTCATGGAGGACGTGTAACCAACCGATATATTTTGTTTTGTTTTTAACAAGGCCCAGGTTATACTACCCAAACAAAGCAAAAAAAAAAAAAATACACACATCCCAACTTCCGAACTGGTACCCAGCCATAGAAGGATGAAAGTTAGGGTAAATCAGAAATACTGCATCTGTTGTTGTAGTGATCTCAAAATACGAATCTCGGCACTACCCCAGAGGGGTACCCTTATGGTGTACTGCTTAGAGGTTCCGCCTCGTATCCTAGAGGTCCCGTGTTCGACTCCCCATAAAAACATCCACTGAGTTTTAAGAGAGATAAATTTCTGAGTTACTACAATGGTTGCTATAAGCAGTGGAATGGTAGTGAGTGGTGACAATTTGACGAAGTGAAATTGGGGCTGGGCCTGCTGTGATAGGTTGCAGTTGCCCCAGCCGAATCCAACGGCCTCCAATAGGTTGGCGCTTGGCTTAGTTGTCCTGGCTTAATAGCCGTGAGGTTGCCGTCGCACCACTTACTACCATCGTACCCAGTGGCGGATTTAGGGGGGGGGGGGCGAGTAGGCCATGGCCTAGGGCCCCGCGCCTGTGGGGCCCCGCGCCTGTGAGGCCCCGCGAAATACAACCATGGAAAAAAATCTTTTTTGACCGAGAAATAGTTGAGTGTACCGTATAAATTGCTTGCAATAAACAAAACCCACTCATTGCATGATTTGCATATCAGTCAAGTGGTATTCTCTTTAGTTAATGGTGTATTATTATAGTTATTTTTATTGTTCACTTCGAAAAAGCAAATGTGTATTGTTTTATTGTGAAATGGTAATTGGGCTAATTATCAATAAATTGAATATTGCTTAAAAAGTTAATTTATTTTAACGCTTCGCTCGTCCATTGATTTGAGGGCCCCGCAAGGTCACCAGGCCTAGGGCCCCGCACAACCTAAATCCGCCCCTGATCGTACCCATGCCTGCCTTGGCTGCTCAGTCTCACACGCTACTACGTTGAGGACTGATTGAAGATAGAGTCTATAAATTGATCTACTCGGAGAAGAAAGGGAAGTAGTGACCTGAAAAGGCGAATCTCGGCACTACACCAGTGGGGTACCCTTGTGTACTGGTTAGAGATTCCGCCTCGTATCCCAGAGGTCCCGGGTTCGACTCCTGGTGAAAACATCCCCCGAATTTTAAGAGAGATACATTTCTGAGTTACTACATTGTGTTTTATGATGTTTGGTGGCCTTGCAGTTAGCGACTGAAACATGATTTGGAATAATATTCTCATCCCCTTTCCCGAAAGGAGAGTTAAGAACACTAACCACTTAGATACCTCCCCTCATATGAATAGAACGATGATTGATTTGAGAATGGATATGCTGAAACCTGATTAGGAATGAAACATTGAGGAGTTGATAATATACTGTACGTTAAAGTTGCAGGGTTTATCTATCTCTGATGAGACACTCTCGAGAACGTCAGTCAGGCAAGCCCAACTACCCACCATGGTACCCAGCCATGGCAGTAACCCCCCAGTAAACTGTATTCTAGCCAGGGGCTAGTATGATATCATGTGTTGGATGTTGTTTGAGTGTTCAATGGTGTGTTTTTGTGTTCTACCATGTAGTGTAGTGGACACTAGTGGTTGTTACAAGTTTGTGGAAACTACAGCAGGTGTTTATGATCCTCTCACTTTAAGGAAATCCTTTCAAGTAGGGAATTGGGTTTCATGGCGTTGGTGGTCTTTATTGTAGGTGTTGGAGTTGTGCTGCTTGTAAGTATTATTAGGGATTTGTTCTGTATAGTCTGTAGAGAATTGATGTGTGTCTGTGAGGTTTAAGGCCCAGGCAGAGCTTGCTTTGTAATACAACACCTGACATACGTAGCATAGAAAGAGGAGGCGACACAAGTTGTTATCACTACCACAATCAATATTGTGATGATTATAGTACTTTTCGCAATATCTTTAAGCAAATAAGTTCAGATACTGTGCTTATAATTTTATAGAACACTCTAGGAGATAATTTTGCATCTCTTTCAGATGCCGTCTGAAGTTTTCCTGGAGCTAAGTGTTGGTGGCAGGTGTCTTGGTCGGGTCTACATCCACCTGTGGACGGAGATGCGTCGGGCACACCAGTTCCTGACACTCTGCATGGGTACACTTGGACCATCTTACCGAGGTGCTAAGTCAAGGGAAGTTCGTAACCAGGGTAAACCAGGAGAAGTCATGGTATTTCCATACCATGTAGAATCCGATAGAGAAATTAACGAGGCAATATTCTCCAATATTGAACGAGGAGATCGTCTTGAGACAATGGTAGAAGGACTCATAGGAGCAAACATACAACCATTGCAACCGTCACTACATCAACACCTAGTACCATTTAATTATCCACAGCAATACAACTGCATTTACCAAGCCCAAACCTATGGCGATTACGCATCCTATAGCGATGACGAAACCTATGGCTTTATGATTTGCACTATTGGCTCACCCAAGGTGAAATGGTCAAGACCTTTTGGTAAGGTGCTTTCCGGACTGGACGTGGTGAAGGATGCTGTGAGGTACCCTTCTACACAGATCACTATCTCCAACTGTGGAATGGTCCTTCCTGCACCCCCAAACCTACTCCAAACCTGTTACCTTATTCCCCCCCCCCAAACCCAACCGATTCCTGTCCCCCTATTCCTGCACCACCCGCACCCACCCCAATTTTGTCCCCCCATGTACGCGCCGGAACTACCCAAACTCCACAATCCCACCGAACGTCTATCCCTGTTGACACTGTTCAACCCAGCAGTAAGTAGGTATAGCCGGCTGTATGTCCCTGTTCACCCCAGCAGTAAGTAGGTACCCTGCTGTAAATACTAGGATAGTAACCTTGTAGGCTGGGGGAAGATATGTTGATGTAACGAGACTGACTGCCTTAATGACCAACACCATGAGTCGATAGGCATAAAGCCCTAAAATTCTTCTTCTGTTGTATTTGATTCACGGGTTTGTCAGAGAATCTTATTTTCAACAAGACCTATTAACCATTTCAGGCCCCATGTTGCATCGTTTTTCGCAAAGATCTTGAAGGTTCGTAGTCAGCTAATTCTAACATTCTAACACAATGTTTACGACACCCCGCCGTAATTTATGGCTATATAGTAGTTATGCAAATTTGTATACTTAAGGATTTTACTCTTATGATCTTAAGTTGTAGTCAGTGAGAACACAAAATCCTGATCAAATGTTCGGAGGAGCAGAAAGCTTCGAATCGCTTGGTATTGCTAATTTCCCCACCCAGTACACCTATAGAAGCTGAGTTCTAATGTAGGGTGTGTGTGTGTGTGTGTGTGCCTGCCGTTTTCTGCATTGGTTAAATGTATGATACAATATAACACATGAAGTCAAATAATCTCCATTAATTACTTTTGCATTTTAAAATACTCAATCACTTCACGAAGTTTGATAAAGTTCTCGAGTTATCTTGTTGATGAACCAACAAACAAACATTTTAGAATGATCAAATAACCTTTTACAAACTCCGTGAGAGAAGGTAAAAGCCGTACAGGCTTTCTACCCCACCCCCATGCCTGTTCCCCTATTCCTGCACCCCCAAATCCACCTCAATCCTGTCCCCCTATTCCCGCACCCCCTAAACCCACCACAAGCCTGTCCCCCTATTCCCGCACCCCCCAAACCCACCCCAAGCCTGTCCTCTATTCCCGTACCCCCATAACCCACCCAAAGCCCCCCCCCCCAACTCCCCTCCCAAGCCTGTCCTTTACTTCCGCTCCCCTTTAACTCCTCCTAGTAATATAATAAAATCCCTATATTTAGTTCTTAGGGGAAGGTGATGGTGTAACGGTTAGCACACTTGTCCAGTACGCAGAGGTCCCGGGTTCGATTCCCATGTCAGTGGAATTGTTGGACAATTTTCCCAACCCCCTATTTCCCTGTTCACCCCAGCAGTAAGTAGGTACCTGGCTGTATGTCACTGTTCACCCCAGCAGTAAGTAGGTACCCGGCTGTATGTCCCTGTTCACCCCAGCAGTAAGTAGGTACCCGGCTGTATGTCCCTGTTCACCCCAGCAGTAAGTAGGTACCCGGCTGTATGTCCCTGTTCACCCCAGCAGTAAGTAGGTACCCGGCTGTAAGAACAAGGATAACAACCTTGTAGGCTGGGGGAAGATATGTTGATGTAACAACACCACCAGTCCAAATAAATATTCTTGTTTACTGGTATATATTAAAAGGAGTTATTAGTCCTCCAATGTGTCTCACGTACAGCCACAATCAAATATCCACCGACACTTTCCTTTCATCGTAGGAAATATCTTGGTAATAAAGAACAACACGTGTATGATTTTGCAGCACCTCATAATTTTAATTGAGGGGGTTGAGTTGACATAAGGTGTCGTATGGTTATATTTTAAAATGATGGAAGGAGAGTGTCGGTAGTTATTTGATTGTTCTTATAATAATACTCATTTAGCATGAATAGTGTAGCAAATAAAAGGATTTTATTTTTATTAGAAACTCATGATTTTCTTTTAGAGATGTAAAATGAATAATAAAGGCACTTAGAAGTGAATGACGATTTATTTTCCCATAAACAATAGCTAACAATATTATAATTATCCTCTAGCTAACACCAAGTGCTTTTACACGTTGGAGAGAAGTAATATAAGCCTCAGAATATACGAGATGTACACCCGCAATCCAAAATTCGTATGCAGATCTTAATTAAGTTTCGAATCATTTGACCAATTACAACGCTTATCCTGTTTCATATTTACTTGAACTTTTCTAATACTCGATCAGGCTATTCGAAGCAGGCCTGGACACATATTTTGGATCGCGGGTGTACACTCGTGAAACATAATTTCTGACCAGAATGTGAGGAACAGAAAGCTTCGATTCATTTGGTATTGCTCATTTCCCCACCCAGTACACCTATAGAGGCTGAGTTCGAATGCAGGTATTTTTTTTATTATTAATTGCGCCGTAGCGTCAATCAACAAGCATGCAACCATACATACAGGTAGGTAGAACCCATGAGAATCCAATTATTACACACACACACATCATGAAAACATAACAGAATGAAGCACAAGTATACAGACAAATATATACATTATGACTTACTTAAATCCACCAACACGAGGGTGGCGTACCAGAAGCTCCTCCAAAACCTGATGGTTCAGCAGGTGTTGACAAACCACATCAAGTGGCAGGCCCCGGGGCAGCAAGTGTCGGACAGTGGGGCAGGCCAGGCAATAGTGCTCTATGGTGTTAGCACGAGGCACTCGACACAAGCGACACTCAGTGAAGGGAGGCTCACCCTGCATCCCAGTAACCTGCCATGGTGGCCGGTAGCCAAGCCTCAAACGAGCAGAGACTACATTGTGCCTTCGAACCATGAGGCCTCAACGACGGTAGAAATATTTGTGGAGGTAGACAGACTCGTAATGGGTGATGGAGATGCTGAAGGGCCTCTCTGCATCCCTGCGTCGCCGTACAGGAAGGAGAGTGGCGGAGCGGACTAGAGAGGTAACATGTCAGGGAGAGAGGACGTCCAACACCACGAGGAGGCAGATGCCAGGCTTCCTTTGCGAGTCTGTCAACTGTAACATTGTGACATAAACCTACATGGGATAGTACCCATAAGAATTTGACAGTCAAGTTACGATGACGTAATAAGGCCAAAAACAAAAAAATCTGCTGAATAACAGAAGCGTGTGTGGGCGGAACACTAGAGAGGGAATGAAGGGCAGGTTTGGAGTCACAACAAATGTCAGCATTCACTCCACGTTGACAAACAAGACTAACAGCATTCAGAATAGCATACAGTTCTGTCAAACGACTAAAGAAAGCTAAAATAATTCGTGTTCATTGTGGGGTACTTTAGAGTTCTACGTAAAGTATTAAATTATGTATGAAGAATATTGTTATGTATAAACTTAAGGAGTAATGTTATGAAAAAAGAAAAGAAAAATGTTATAAGATTGTTGGTATATTTTCACAATATTATTGTTTCCTGTTAATATGTTCGAGGCAGAGAGTCATTACCAAGTTAACCTGAGGGTGTTTGAGGTGAGGGACGGGAGAAGGAAGCCGGCAGTCGCAGAAGGAGGATTGAGCCCAACTTTGTCTGCGCCAGAGTTCAGAGTTGTGTGGTGACCAGAGACCCTGGACATATTGTGTATGTTAGCCAGAGATCCTGGAAGTGTTACAGACGGAGTGTGTCAAAACTGTCTTGTAAATAGTGTAAATATATGTACATTTTTGGTTCACTGTGTTTATCGTATCCTATGTACAATCGTTCCCCTGACAAGTTCACACAATGTTGAGCTGGAGTGGTTACAGAGATGACCCAGCCCCCTGGAGGTGACTCCATATCAGGTGAGAACACGGCACAACCTGCTGTACCATCCATTTGTAATGAGCCATCAGTGTAGAGGCAGTATGGATCTGTGATGGAGGACGTCACTGTTTCTATGTGTTCCAGAGCCAACTGCCGCTGTAGAGAAGGCAGTTCCGACTTGGAAGTAGGTGTAAAGCTCATATCAGGTGTTGGTAGCATCCACGGAGGGGGCCCTGGGGGGACGTCTGCAACCATTATATCTGTATTAAGACTACGGAGCATAGAGGTAACAGACCTTATAAGAGTACGTCCAGCAGGCAGTATGGGAGGGACCGGGTAGTTTGGTCGAAGAGAAGTTCTGACTAACTGAGAGTAATGGGGTGAAAGATGTGTGAAATGGAGGCACTTGACAGTAAAGCAAGTAACATTAGAATAAATTATCTCCACTAATGGGGGAAGACGCAACTCACGCTGCATGTTCACTATCCTGGTCGACATTGGACAGTCGAGAATTATCCTAATTGCTGTATTCTGAAATTTATCTAAAGTTTCAAGAGTAGCCCTGGGAAGTTGAATTAGAGCAGGGGAGAGGTAATCAACAACTGAACGGATAAAAGCAATATAGATGGTCCTGGCTACTGGGATGGAGATGCCTGAGGAGTTGTTAGAGAGTCATTGAAGTAGTGTAAGTCGGCGCTGGAGACGACCCAACAAGTCCTGGACAAGGGGATAGTCTTAATGTCTGGCAGGAACAATTAGCCAAATATTGACTGGCAGGGCAAGGTAGCAGTACTGGGAACACACGGGAATGACAGTCCCTCCAATAGTGAACACTGGCCGAGCTTGAGGAAGGCGGCAGGTCTATATTCTGCTCTTATCTGATGAGCCAATAATGCCACAGTGAGAGGAGGCCACAGAAAAGGAGTCAAGAAACCGCTGGAGATCCCTTGGTGAGGTAGAATGAACACAGATATTATCAGCATAGCACGTAATTGTAGTTCCAGTAATATCAGGGATATAAGTGAGCCGCCGGTGCATCAAAAATTAAATAACAGTGGGCTGAAAATGCACCCTTGAGGCGTACCAAGATGAAAACTGCACAAAAGGACTGAGCGCACCACTGAAAAACACATGGAAGGTCCTGTTACTCAGGTAGCCCCGAATCCACTGTAATATCCCAAAGTCCCAAAGTCAACCAGTTGATCCAAAATGACGTCTATTAGCAACATCAAAGACACTTCGAAGGTCAATAAAAGCCATCACACTGTCCCTGGAAAGGTGAGAGTACAAGTCGACTAGGCAGTGGTGTGTGCTCCGCTGGAGAAGGAAACCAAACAGCCATGGAGAAAGATGATCCTGCAGTCTGTACATGAGACGATTAAGTAAGATTCTCTCCATAACCTTACAAAAACAGGAAGTAAGGGAAATTAGCCTGAACTCAGTGCCGGGCTTAGGGATGGGTATTATTGTGCTGCTGGTTCAGGCTCGTGGTACACAACCATCACGAAGACAAAGATTGTACAGTTGAAGTAGAGGGTTCCCAGGAACTTGTTGAAGTAGGCGCAGCACAGCATAAGTAATACCATCATCACCAGGGGAAGAAACTTTACCCCGGGAGAGAGCACGGCGCAACTCTTCAGTTATCTGCTCTGCATCATCATCATCATCTTGCAACAGAGCAGACATTAGACGTAGCCGATGGATAGCAGCATTGGAAGCGAGTGCATCTTGTATGTGGATGGGTAGATTGATTGGGGTAGATTGTTCTGACCAGGCATCGACAAGTTGTTGGGCATAGTCGGCGGGAGTGTGATGACGAGCAGTGGCCGGCGTCTTTTTAACAACCCGACGGATTAGGTGCCACATAGAAGCCACACTTGTTTGGTGGTTGATACTGTCTGTGAACCTCTGCCAAGACTCAGTGTGAGCACACTCTTGAAGGGCAACTAAAGCGTCCCTAGACATCTGGTAACGATGGAGCAGGTCAGGGATTGGGTTGGCTTGAAACACATTCAGCCTCCTCCTTTGCCTCCTGTATACGTGCATCAAGCATCCAGGAGTGGGCAGTATGGCGTTGCTGGAGGTGTGGCCGGGAGACATATAGCCTATAAAAGTCATGAGTAGCAGATACAAGATCAGAGTACAACTGTTCACCTGATGATATATCCAATGTAGGTAATACATGGGCCATAAATAAGATGCCAAGCATCGAGTGGCCATCCTGGAAATGCTGGATGTTGAAAAACTAGGATGTAGGAAAAACAAGGATGTTGAAGAAAAACATATGCCTTGAGAGAGTGAGCTTAGCATAATTGGTGATACCACATACATTCCAGGAGATGACATCCAGTGGGCAATCACTAGCGAACTCTGTATTTGTAGGTAGAAGTCCGGTGAGTGGGGGCAGATGAGCGACCCGGGGAGGATGATAAACCAGGAGAAGGAACTGACTCGAAAAGCTTTTCTAGGCGAGATGTAACAGTACCGGTATCCATCTTTTTGGTAAGGGTAGTGACAGTTGAGATGATGGCCTGCTGAGCCTCGACCAAGGTGGACAATTTGGAGTCATTAGCAGCCTGAGCGACCAGCCCATCTATCCTTGCTTCAAGGGCATAAAACCCATTCTCAAGGGCCGTACATGGTGCCATGAGATTAGCAACAGACTTGCAAAGGGCCAGGTCAGGATGCGAGGCAGGACTGGTAAGAGGAGCAGTTTAGGGAGGTGGTGGTGGTAGTGGAGGAGCAATAGTAGTGACACAAGCCTGGACCCCTAGCTGAAGGCATCTTGGACACTCCCATCTAGACGTATTCTCAGGAGGTGAAGACTTAGAGGTGGAGGTAGCAGGACGTGATGGTTCACCCATGACAGGACATGTCTTGGAATCACAGTCAGCGGCACACCATGCACACTTCGTCCTGGCAGAACAGTACCGGGAGATATGCCCAACTCCCGAGCACCTGTAGCACCAAGGCTGGTGATTAGGAAGTTTCTGCATCTCACACGATGGAAGACAGGGGAGGAAATCTCATTTGGAGGTGGATCAGGTTGACTCCAGACAACAACAATACAGCTAATGGGAAAACCATCTTGGAAAAAACAATGGACAGAGTGCACACCAGGGTATCCCTTGGCAAGTTTTGGGTCTTCATCAATCGGAAAACGGCTGAGAATGTAGCTGGGAAACTTACGAGGCCTCTTGGGTGAGTCTTCAAGAATGAGAGCCAGAGACAAAATTTCACCAGTCTTGACTCAATCAATAATGTCCTGACGCTTCCTAGAGATGTAGACAAACCGGGAGGTGACAGCAGCCATCTTGACTTCAGCTAGTTCACGCTGCAGTTGGAAGGCCCTGTTGACATCAGACAACCAACACAGCTTTGTGTCTGTAGATGGGTTCCCAGGGAAGGATAGCTTGACATAGGCATTTTCGGGGCCAATGCAGGAAGGTTGGACGAGGGCAAGGAGTTGGTATACAAAGATGAAACACCAGGTTGAGGCAGAGAAGGAACGTCATGCACAGCTGAAGCACCCTTCGCAGTCTTGGCAGCTGGAGGCAAACAATCCACACCATCAGAATTCCGCAAGGAGTTTGACGAGGCATCAACAGGTCGCTTGGTAGAGGTTGAGGAGGTGGAAGGCTGCAACCAAAGCTGCGGAGTGACCGCATGGACAAGTCAGCCTCCAGGCAGGAGGCCACATCCGAATCCGCACTCTCCATCAGGCCAGGCAAGGCCTAGATGAGAAGTGAACAACAGAACACACACAGAACCACAGCAAAACAAACAAACCACAAACAACAATATCACAAACAGCAAAACCACAAACAAGATGAAATAGAATAGACAAACAACACCTAGAACACCACATGAAAAACAACACACAAACAAGAATACAGAAACAACACAAACAACAACACACGCAGAGCGCCAGAAACACGTCTTTACTCTGTGAAGCTTGGGGCGAGACACTCATCCATGGCTGTACGTAACAGAGGCAGTGTCGTTATATTTCATATTGGAGTATTGAATTTTTTTATTCTGACACATTATATGATGAAAACTGAGCATGAAAACATCCTACAGATATCCATTTAGTCTTCACAAATACATCAGAAGACAGCTAATGGTTTGTACAGCCATGGCTGATAGTGCTTGACCAGGGTCCAAGGAGTGTTGGAGAGCAACTGAACAGAGTAGTTTGAAAAAGTGAGTCTTCTAAACCTCTTTCAACGTTGAGAATGGTTTGGAAAATTCACTTGTTCGAACTCTGTTCAGTTGCTCACCAACACTCCTTGGACCCTGGTAAAGCACTATCAGCCATGGCTGTACTTCCACTATTATAGTTGGTGGAGTGCTTAGTGTTTAGCCTGCATTGTTGTTTGTGTTGTTTTTGCGTTCTTGTTTGTGCATACTTGTTTATGTTGTTTGTGTGTTGTTGTTTTGTGGTTTGCTGGTGTTGTTTGTCTGTTGTGATTCTGAGTATAATTTTGTTGTGATTCAGTGTGTGTGTGTGGGAGTGTCCCTGGCTGATTGTATGTTCGGTTGTTTGTGTTCAGGGATAGTAAGGTTTCATATAGTTGGACACAGGAATTCGTGGTAAAGTCATGGTCTAATGTACTGCAACACCTTTCAATGAGATGGCTTCGAAAAATTATCCGAAACTATAGCTGTTGGTGTGTGCAATTTTGGTTCATAAAATTAACTCAAATAGCTCGCTTTTATTCACCAGGTTGCAGTACATTAGACCATGACTTTACAGCCCAGGTGGAAGATGCTTCTCTCTCTCTTATAACCAGTGATTTTTGTCCGGTATTTACTTATCGTCACCATCCCACATCATAGTTTCTGCCCCTGGTAAATTTTTTTGGTAATTAAGGAATTTCATACTGGGAGGAGCTAAGCATTTACCACCTCAGCTGTACGCTCGTGATACGTAATTTCTAACTAGAGACGAACGGCAGGCACCACGCACACACACATACCCTGCATTCGAACTCAGCCTCTATACAGGGTGATTCAGAAATGCGTGCCGAAAATCCGCAGGTGTATTCCTGGCACATAATTGAATGTAAATTAGTCAATAACGATTTTGGAAATTCTCAATAGTTTATAAGTTCTAGTGCCTTCAAGGTTTGAACAGCCATGACACACATTTCTTGATAACTATCCCTGAAACTCCGTCCCTGGTAATTTTGCTGTGACTGTACACTCTACAGCTTTTGTCCTATTCTTTAGTAACTTTTACTGTGTTTCCAATGCCTTCATGGGAGTTAAGTAATTTCACACGTGTCTGAAAGATTATGGTACAATCCCTAGATTTATACACACTCTTCAAACCTTGAAGGCACTATAACTTATAAACTATTGAGAATTTCCAAAATCGTTATTGACTAATTTACATTCAATTATGTGCCAGGAATACACCTGCGGATTTTCGGCACGCATTTCTGAATCACCCTGTATGTGTACTGGGTGGGGAAATGAACAATACCAGGCGATTCGAAGCTCCCTCCTTCAACAAGGCTAATTTCACACATGTGCAATTAGACATGATGGGTCCAAGGCAGTGTGTGTGTGTGTGGGAAATGGCGGGAACAGAGGTGATGACTGAGGTCCGATCTGGTGGTTGGCTCAGTTCACCATCAGCAGTGACAGTGGCAAGACGGGCTAACAACTTTGCTACATCATTGACAGAGATTCATTTATATCACAGGTTTATTGATTCGTGTTGACTCGCTGTTGTATTAATTTATCTGGCAATTATTATTATTATTATTTTTAAATATTAGTTTTTATTCGTATCTTTTCCTTATTAGTTTATATTCTTATCGTTTTCTTTATTATCTTTAAATTATTACCTTCTGGCATGTTTTTATATATGTTTCCTCACCGGAGTATTAGAGTATAATTATGAGGGAATAATAGTTTAATTCCGGGCTGGTTAAGGGGGTGCGGGAGTAGGGGTCAAGATTGAGGGGGGGGGGGGGGTTGAGGAATGCGATAATAACGGGGACAGGCTTGGGGGGTGGGGGGTAGAAAGCCTGTCACCCTATTCCCGCACCCCTCTAACCCCCAAGCCTGTCCCCCTACTCTCTCACCCACCAAAAAACCCTCACCCCCTAACCCCCCCCCCACTCAAGCCTGGCTCCCTATTCCTAATTGTGTTGACTCGTTCGTGTAATAATTGTAATCATTTTTAAGTGGTGGCTCACTGATGTGTTAACTTGCTGTCTTCCAGAGTTCTCTATTTACATAATATAAAGTAGTAGTTGATATAGTATTGACTTGCCAATGTGGTTTTAATATTTTATTTATTAATTTTATTGTGTTGTCTCGCCGGTTGATTAATATAATAAGAGTTAATGTAAATATTAAATCGTTATCACATTTACGTTTTTATTTATATACCTCAACCTCGAGGCTGTTGTTGTTGTTTTTGTTGTGTGTTTTTTATTTATATACTTCAACCTCGGGGCTGTAGGAGAAAGATGAATGATGACAGGGGACAACAGAACTCCCTAAAGGTCCATTGTGTATAAGACTCAAAGGTCGCTCGCTCCCCTGGCGATATTAAGAGTAGGAGACAGGCCTGGGGGTGAACTGGGGGAGTGTGGGAAAAAGGGGACTGGATTGGGGTGGGTAGATAGCCTGTCCCCTATTCCCGCACCCCCTTAACCCCCCTTAAAGTATGTCCCACTACTCCCACACACACCCTCCCAAGTCTGCCCCCTAATTCCATGCCCCCTTAACCCCCCTTACAGTATGTCCCACTACTCCCACACACACCCTCCCAAGCCTGCCCCTCTATTTCCATGCCCCCTTAATTATGAACTCGGCTCTTGCGTCGCCGATAAGATGTTGTCAATTTATGGTCAGATTCCTTCAATATATATGTAGTGTTTCGTGACAAAGTTTGAAGGACTCTGATTCCTTCAATATATATGTAGTGTTTCGTGACAAAGTTTGAAGGACTCGGATTCCTTCAATATATATGTAGTGTTTCGTGACAAAGTTTGAAGGACTCAGATTCCTTCAATATATATGTAGTGTTTTGTGACAAAGTTTGAAGGACTCAGATTTCTTCAATATATATGTAGTGTTTCGTGACAAAGTTTGAAGGACTCTATAACCTCAAAATCCTGTTAATAATGATAATGGTTTAAAATGGTGTTACTTTAAGAACCCTGTGTTCATGTATAATAATTGGAGGCTTCTGATTCCTCCTGACTATACCACGAAACTAGCTTCTTCCATATAGGTGTGTGTGTGTGGGTGTGTGTGCATCTGTTTCATCCTGACTATACCACGAAATAAGCTTCTTTCATATAGGTGGTATTTCGTGGCAATATTTGAAGGATTCGTTTTCCTCCAATTTTCTGACTACATCACAAGGTCTTTAATGTTTACAAGAAGTTTGGTTAGTGTAAATAATAATGAGTGATTTAAAATACCACTACGTTTTATCAGCAACGAAATAAATGTAAATATCAGTGAATGATTGAAAATGGAGTCAACTTTACACTTACAATAATAAGAACTGTGCTAGTAAAGTGTAAATACTGGTGGTGGATATTTTGGTATGAAAATATTTACTTTCTGAAACTCGTGTGTGAGTGTAATCATACAGGCCTCCATAGACATAGGCATAACCTTGGTGTGTGTGTGTGTGTGTGTGTGTGTGTGTGTGTGTGTGTGTGTGTGTGTGATGGTTTACACAAATGACTGAACAATATCCAACATGCTTTTCGTCAATCACACACACCCCTATACAGTGATGTATGATAATGTGTGGTGACTGTTCAGTATTCTTGCTAGTATGTGGCAAATTTAAATGATTGCACAGTCACCTAGTTTGCACAGCATGAATGATAGTCTATGGAGGTCTAAACACCCACACACACACACACACAATCTCTCTCTTACACACACACACACACACACACACACACAGTTTGTACAGTACAGGCCTGATTGATAGTCTATGGAGGCCTTATTAAGACTTGCAGTACAACACCAACAACTCATAACCCCGCCGAGCACCACACCAACCTAACCTAACCAGTCAGTCAGTCACGATAACAGTACAATAAAGGTGAGTGTTGTGTTTAATTTTGTGCCTAGATAAATATTCAAAAGGGTTAGTAATTACACTTTTGGTTTATTAGATACACTTTTTTCCTCCATAGATTTCCTTCCTGCTTGCTATCTCTGTCACCTTTTTCTGGCGCTGTAATTATGACCTCTCTGTTGCGGCGCCTAATATCAATCAATCAATCAATCAATATTCCTCCATAACATGTCAGGAAAAGAATCAACAAGGTTCAAGGTGGCTTCACACGGGGCAATACGTGGCTGGTTTTGCTACTCGGTAGTTTCCAGCCAGCCCTGTCTAGTTGGAGTAAACAAACAAGATGGTAGTGGTGGGCGATAACACCAGATTTTAGTAATCACGATTACTGATTACTTTAACGAAAATGATCGATTAGTAAACATTGAAACATTTATTAATAGGCAATTAAGTGCTGTTACATATGTTTTTATGTATATATCAAGGCTAGCCTTTTTATACCCATAATAAATTATCGTTATGATTACTGGATTCTTGAGATAATAATTTTGTTATTCAAAATATCAATGTCCCTGAAAAGTCAAAGGCTACCTTGAAAAGTAAGCATATGGTGAATAGGAATACATGTTACACAAGCTACATTTATATTCCGATGACTAAACATAAACATTCAATCATGGATAGTAATCATTTCATCTTGAAGAGGAAGCCATAAGCTGTTGCCGTTATTTTAGCCATGAAAAAGAAGAGAAGAAATGTTTGTGGACACGTCGTTGGCTGTCTATTTATATAAATACAACTGTTGGTTAACTCGGAGAAGGAAGGAAGGAAGAAACGAAAGGAATGAAAAGATGAAGCACTGGAGAGAAATAAGAAAGACCCAGTGACAAAATGAATGAAAGATGAAAATAATAATAATAATAATGGGAAAATGATGAGGATGGAGGGAAACGAGGGAACGTAAAATGCAGAGACGAAGAAAGTCATGACGAAAAGAAGGTAGGAAAAAGAATAAAAAGAGACGGACGAGAAAGAGGTTTGCTGAAGAACTGAGATAAAGGAAACACCAAACTCAGTTATTGGAACGACTCGGCTGAACAAGAACATGAAGGAAAACCCTTCAAAAGCTCCGGCTCTTAATGATTCAAGTGAAATAATAAAATATCCATATGTAAAGGTCTCAAAAATATTAATTATGTTTTATCTGGATTTTCGTATTCATATGGTTATATTGAAATTTTGAAAATAAACCCTTTTTATTGAGGGTGAACCCCTCGGTTGAACCCCCTCTCGGTTGAACCCCCTCTCGGTTGAACCTCTTAAATATTGGTTGAACCCCTTTTAAGAAGTGGTCACCCCAAGAAGAAAAAAAATTATACTAATAATAATAAATGATTCAATGTCGGTAAAAGAAAATGGAAGGGAGGAAGAGAGTGAGAGAGTGAGTTGAACCCCTTTTAAGAAGTGGTCGCCCCAAGAAGAACAATAATTCGGATAAAACCTAGAGCTCTCGGCTTAGGCCGGAGCTAAAAACACCAATAGGTTTGTCTTACCAACCCGGCTAGCAATTTTGCTAGCGGCTGGAAAAATCTTGCCAGCGGGTAACAAAACCAGCCACGTATTGCCCCGTGTGAAGCCACTTTAACACATCTGGATAGCACAGTGGTAGAGGCTGTGGCTGCAATTGTGGCCCAGCATTCAATCCTTGCTCGGGACACGTTAATAATGCCATTGATGCCAGAGGTTACCACACCTGTGAGGGGGTAGGTCCAACTCTGACCATTCCGAAATACCAACTCGGACCATCATCTCAACCAACTCGGACCAACTCGATGTCCAGCGGTCCGACTCCAGCCCAGTTTCCATCTGTACACCGCAGAAGGCAGACCTTACCGACAGAACATGGACAAGTGTTGGATGTGCCTAAAGAGATTGCGTCCTCGACAGGTGAGATTACAGGATTAAGCGTTCTAATTGTTTATTTGTCTACCCATCCTTCTGTCACTAAACACGCCTACTTATGTGCAGATCTATCTTCCTTATTATTGCACAAAACGACTTGAAACTCAGAGTATAAATTGTTGCAGGAGGTATTGCTGTGTAATGGGTGTGGTTGCCGGCAACACAGAACTTGTGAGACTGGTATGACAAGATAGGACTATAGAAGAGCAGTGAGGGTCGGTCAGTAAACAGGAGGTGTGCCACATGCTTTTCTGCACAAGACGTCTCTGTTGAGGATCATCCACCTGATCAAGTACAAGCGTTGGTGGAAGATGTTGCGAACGATATCAGTGAGAAGGACTCGTTGAGCAACAGTGCTGACTGCTCTACTGAGGATCATCCATCTGATCAGGTACAAGCGTTGGTGGAAAATATTACATATGAAAAATTATGTGCATCTTCACAAAGAGGGAAGCAAAAACTTATGGACAGTCGTGGTTATTCATACACTTTTAAAAGGGAAACAAATGTTGGTGTTCATTGGCGATGTGCAGTGCTCAATAAAACTGTTAACTGTGGAATGACAATAAAGGAAGTGAACAATGTGTTTATCAGAGGACCTAATGAACATTCCCATCCACCGGAAGCATACCCAGTGACCACAAGTAAGGTGTCAAAGTTAATCAAAAATATAGCAATGGAGGATGTGTTTCGGCCAGCATTAGAAATCATGGAGAAAGTAATACTTGAAAACATTGATCCAACAATCCCTACTGCTTCACTACCTGCCGCAGCCTGTAAATCTCGCTCGTCAGGCAAACAGGAAGCGGCGAACTAACAGACCTGTGAAGCCCATTGACCTGACTTTTGAAATCAGTGAGGAACACATACCACCTAACTTTCTTAAATACGATATAAGTGTAGGGGACAGACGTCACTTACTATTTTGTAACACAAGAACAACTTCAGTTACTAGCTAAAACAAAAAGATGGTATGTTGATGGAACATTTAAAGTTGTGAGGCGACCCTTCACACAGCTTTTTAGCTTTCATGTATTCATGCAATGTGATGGAAACGTAAAACAAAGGCCCATTTTATTTGTTTTAATGTCTGGTAAGAGACGCAAAGACTACAAGAAAGTATTCAGTAGAATTAAAGAAATCCTGAATGGACAATTAAAAGTAAAAGAAATAATACTTGATTTATTAGGCTTTGAGGCAAGTGTTTGGCGGGCTATCCCAGACGTTTTCCCAGAGGTGGTTATGCGTGGTTGTGTCTTTCACTGGGGACAAGCAGTTTGGAGGAAAGTCCAAGAACTCGGCCTTCAGTCTGCCTACTTTTTGATATGATAAATCTGTCTCTCTTGTGATCAGCTGTCAACTTTAAATTATCTCAAAGAAAAATGGGGTACATACACTTGGGGTAAGCATTACTATTTTAATAAGGAAACAAATATGATACATAAATTACAGTACTAAGAGTTAGTTTGAACTTCATAACTTATCATGCATACCTTGTAGGATATATACAATACTTATTAATAAGTAGTACCATGCTCTGCTCTTTCACTGAATTCTTATCTTAGTTTTGACGTAGTTGGATATTTTCCTCAGTGAAATTCGTTTTCTGTTTAATATGCTCATCCTAAAAAATATGCGGCTACGAACAAAAAACCTAATCACACCATCTGGTAAATCTACAAAATTTCTTATTTCACTTGCTAATGTTGTTACAGATTTTGGTCCCTTTCTGAGTTCGTTATCTCCGTGTTAACAAATAAACCGTCTTTCCATTGTTTCAGTTAATAACAAAATATATATATTGCTGGGTCTCTTTACCTTCCCTTCTGTTCTAGAAATTGTACCATTCCAGTCTTCTGTGCTTGCATCTGTGCCTAATAAATTGTACTGTGGAATTTTTTGACAAATTAACCCCCAATGTACAGATGGCTCCACTCCCGCGTTTCTCCCCTGTCGTTGCAAATGTTGGGCCAGTCAGAAATTCGAATCCCGATCCACAAGTTAAAATATTCGAAACATTCATATCTTTCACTCTAAGGATATGAATGTTTCGAATGTTTTAACTTGTGGAACGGGATTCGAATTTCTGACTGGCCCAACATTGGCAACGCGAGCGGAGAAACGCGGGAGTGGAGCCAACTGTACATCAGTCCTTCTGTTTCCAATGCTTTTCTAACGTCTCTTCTTCTTCTTCTGTACTTATTGGATGACAGTTCTCAGTGTCTACCATTTAACACAAGGAATTATCAAAATCATATGATGTGAAAAGCATAGCTGACAGGCATAGCGCTCAACTTTAGGCCTATCACTACTTGTCATCTTATTATATTGCGATGAAGCTGTGCTGGAAAACCAACTGCTTGAAATATTTACGTCATCTGCATCTTCTTGTGTGTTGTATTTTGCCACAACCAACACACTGTTCTTCCCAAGAAAGTATGTCTTAAGATTATACTGAACTTGAATTGGGGATGAGTGATCAGAACAATTTCTCCAAAACATCTTGGTTTAAGAAATTATTTATGTGTTAATACATAAGAAATAAAGAACCTTTCCTGCAGCATTTCATATAGATTAAGCAAAGACTGAGAAGATATGAGCATGCCTTTCTGAAAGAGTGTTTTTCTATCCTCAAACTTTCATTGCTTTAATGGTGTTCACCATATCCTCTAAAACTGTATCTGGTGAACTTTACATCATAACACACTCTGGAGTTCAACCAATCAAACCATGAATCCACTAGAGAAATGGACTTGCTCATACCTTCCTAATCCTTGCTCTGCAAAAGTCCTTTCTGACCAAAATACTGCAAGGACTTAGCTGTAGTTTCTTATAGCAACTGAACAGCCTTCCTGACGTTCATCTTTTGAACTCCTGTTACATCAACATAATTATTTGACAAATGATATGTGTTTTTTGGGTCATGTACACTTTTTCTGATTAGTTTCTCGAACACATTCACTATTGACTTTCATAGTATAATGTAGTCTCCTCCACTCCCGCTTTCACCAGTTTAGTGTTGGCAACGTATAAACCCGGCATTGTGTGAGCTATCAGTTCCGACTCTCACATCCGAAACACCTGCCATCTACCCTTACTCTTACTGGCAGGTGTTTCGGATGCGAGAGTCGGAACTGGTAGTCTGGTAGCTCACACGATACCGGGTGGAGGAGACTGTAGAATAAAATTGTTACGAATCAGCTTCATCAAGTGAGGGACATCTGCAAACACATATACTTCCCTGTCTATAGCAGCTGGATTAGTGAAGTGGTATTATTTACATTTACACTCATTTACACAGACATAACCAAAGCTGATTCGGGTCTCACGTGGGTGGAGAGGTCTTGGGCCACTCATCATACTTGTGATGTGTTGCTATAGTTGTGTTTCATACACACAGTGTGTTGATACACTCTGTCCCATTGGCTGACACTCATTGACTAACCTTTAACGAAATTCATGATGGCCTGTTGCTTGGAATAGTCAGTTGCTCTAGGCTAGATTCACCAACTTGACAACATCAGGCCGTAAAATTATGAAGGGAATAGTAAACTTTTGATACATTTCAACACCTTGAATCCTCCATAAGTATGTCGGAAACTGGTCCAGATTAAATAAATTAAATAGTAGCATGTTGGTTGGAATAGTTTGCTAGACAGTTATTGGAATTTTAGGTTGTTTGAAATTTAGGCTTTGCCAAGTTTAGACCGAAAGACTTTGTCCCGATTCCACAGTCGTTCGTAGTGGTTTGTAAGCACGCGAACGAAAGAATCTTATATGTGTAAATTACCTATAGCTGAATTAGTTAATAAATTTGGTGAGTAAACTATGCAGTGATCATCATAATCAAACGGTTTGATATATATTTTTAATGCAGATACTCAACTTTTGGAATATAATGAAGCCTTACAAGTGTGGTTGGGAAGGATCATAACAAACCAAATCCACTGTGGCATCTGCTCTTAATTAAGGTGAAAACTTTGTGTTGGTAATTTTGGAGCAACTGAAAAGATGGAAGTACGATGAAGAAATGTAGCCAGTGGTGGTGGATGATCATGAGTCTCACCCAGCTCCACCCTCCTCGATCCTCACCATGTACAGTCGGCGGCAAAAGTCCTGTCGCCTCACCTGCTTCACCGAGGCACGCGATGTTCAAAGACTCGAGTTTCATAGGTGTAGAAAGCGTGTATATTTCTCGAGTCCATGAACACTGCCTGTCTCGGTGAAGCAGGTGTGGCGACAGGACTTATGCCGCCGACTGTACAATTGCCTGCACTTATAACTGGTACATGAGAAGAGGATTGACAACGCTGAGTGTACCATTTATAAGTGCTGGCAAGTGTATAACGGCTGGATTTAGACACAGCTTATTGCAGCAAGAGAAATGAAAAAACCTCAAACCCAAAAGTAAACACAAGAAAAATGGCCTGGCATCACCTGGCCCTGATTACCAACCTGGTCACTTTTGATGTCACTTATTGTTCCTGGTGACAATGATAATGATATATCGTATGATTTATTATATACTCTTAATATGTAAAGGACAGGGAACCATGACCCTGAACATCTGAATGTATACTAGGCAAACAAGATTACTACCTTACCACCACCAGGGGGCTACACAGGTCACATCAAAATGACATAAAATGATCTGAATACAACCTGACCCTATACTACTGGCCTCTCAGTAATGGACAAAGGATTGGGTAAATAGATATTTGCATTTGTTAACTGTTGGTATGATATTTTTGGTGCATGGTGTGAAGATGAATTACAAAAAGTGCCATTTTCTTAAAAAAAAAAAAAATCATGCATGAAAGTAGCGATGACTCTTTATGTAATTGTGCAGTTTTAATCATTCCTCTTGCAAAATTATCATCAAGTTCGTATCTACTAAACGTAGCGTTGCCATTCCTTATTTCCATTAAATTAATTTATTAAAGATTTTTAATGGTGGTTTTCTGACGAAAAAATAAATAGCATCTTTTATGCAAAATTACTGAAACATTGTCATTTACGATAGATTTACAAAATAGCTAGATTTGGTACTCCTAGGTGTTGACTATCTCTGGCCAAAAGGAAACTGCAATACTATTCATATATATTGAAGCCATTACATAATTTCCAATATGTATCATCTCGCTCATTTTTAGCCCAAAACAACTTCAGTAGCTTTTTTATCAAAGTACTTTTACAGAAGCGTCACATATCCATGCATTTTGTGTACAAATTTTATAGACCTGACTGAAAAACTAAAATTAGGAGGACCGAAAAAACAATACACGATCACAGGGTCGTATGAGTTTGTTTATGTTACACTCGTGATACTTAATCCCTGACCAGAGACGAATGGCAAGCACCACACACACATACACACACCCTGCGTTCGAACTCAGCCTCTATACGTTTACTGGGTGGGGAAATGAACAATACCAGGCGATTCGAAGCTTTCTGCCCCTCACACTCTGGTCAGAAATTATGTATCACGAGTGTACTATCTTACGGTTGTATCTAGTGACGCAAACTGGGTAAAACGGTATTATTTCTGTTGCAGTTAGCCTTGACCACGAACCACTCCCTGAAGTTTTCGATGACGTTATGCTCGTAGAAGTCTGGCTGGTGGAGACGAACACACAGATCACAGAACACACGATATGGTCCAACGGTAGAAGGTTGGTAGTACTTTCGCCACTCTAGATACTTGGCATACTCCTGTAATGGTTAAAAGTGGAGAGTGTATTAGTGAGAGAGAAGTACACTCGTGATACATAATCCCTGACCAGAGATGAATAACAGGCACCACACACACACACACAAACATACCCTGCATTCGAACTTGGCCTCTATAGTATGTGTACACTCGTGATACATAATTTCTGACCAGAGTGTGAGGAGCAGAAAGCTTCGAATCGCCTGGTATTGCTCATTTCCCCACCCAGTACACCTATAGAGGCTGAGTTCGAATGCAGGGGTGTGTGTGGTGCCTGCCGTTTGTCTCTGGTCAGGGATTACTTATCTCGAGTGTACATGCAGGACACAAACAAAACTCAGTATATATTTACCTGAGGATGTTTGGCAAGGTGAGTGAGTTTGAGTGCCAGCTGTTGAGGTGTGTACTGTTGTGCGTCGATGTATGAATGAGGGGGCATGATGGTACTATAGTCTGCTGCCCCCATCACCACTGGTACAATTGGATAGAAGAGAAAAACGTACAGCTTCTCCGTCACGTAGTCCTCACACAGAGCGTTTTCGAATGCCAGGAAAAAGAGATAGTTCTCCCCCGCCTTCCGCACACACTTATCATCGATACTGAAGAAGCGATCTACATTGATGCTGTGACCACATTTCAGGTCCCCACACTTGCCATACACATCGACCCATACGTGTTTCTGTAGCTCCCGTACATATTTGAGTCTGCCGGCGTTGTCATCACAGTGGGAGATGAAAGACACGGCCAATTGGCGAGAGTTAAAGTTGTCCTGTTTGACAATGCAAGGCCGTCGCCATATTGAAGGGAGAAGGCTTGAATCCAGACCCCTTCTCACGATGAAGCCGTGGTGGATGCGAATATCTGCGTCTCGTGTATAGAACATGGTACGGTTGAAGAAGTTATCAAGAGTGGAGTAGTTATAATATGGTGTATTGAGTTAGCCAACAGCTCTGACTCCACTTCAAGCATAACCCAAGGCTGGGAAGGGTCACGGGGTCCCAGCATCTTGACGACGTGTTCAGGTGTTTTCAATCCTCGCATGTGGATCAGAACTGCATCTGCTGTCTTCACCTGGAGATTGTAATAACATATTGGCATCAGGATGAATACCTATAACGTTCTCAATCAATTAGGTTAGACACAAACACACAGACACTCCTCACCACTTCATCTACTCCTGAAGATGTTCTCAGACTCTTAATTAATATATATATGGCAAAATAAATAAATAATTATATCAATACGAGCATCAATACTTAATTAACCTTGGTCAGATCTCTGGTCACTTTACATGGTAGTGGACATCTGCCATCAACAATGTCTTGCATATGTCTGGTGTACCAACCATTGACTGTCTGGATTCCCGTTACCAAAACAAACGCCAGGGGTACGTCTCCTCCTGACCTGAACCTGAGGGAGCAGCAGGCAGGTCCAATTGTAATAATTCAAATCAATCAATCAAGGATCAAAATCAACCAAGTAAGTCTGACTCAGAAATAGATTCATTTAAATTCTATTCTCACCCACGGGGAATCGAACCCCGAATCACAGGCAGAGCTTCTACCGGGTAAGACATAAGAGTCCTCCACTGGCTTAGCTTTCAAATCCCGAATTTAACTTTCAGGTCCGGCCATTACACAATTAGAGGAAGTAATTTACCTATTGTAGTAAGTTTGAACTCATCTATAAAACACATTTCCCAGTATAATTTCATGTGGAGGAGTTCTGTTTCCTGGCATAGTATATACTATAGAGGAATCAGTAGCATTTCCATACCCCATAATTGGTTAGTCCTACTTTCCTTAATTAATTAAGGAGGCCTGTGATGTTGACAATGTGGTGGCCAAATGATTCTCCAGACTATGCCACGAAGCTGATTCCCTAAGAGTAGTGTAGTTTCGTGGTAAAGTTTGTTGAAATCAGTAGCCTCTTAACTCCTCACCATCTATAGAGGTTTTTTAAGGGGAGAACCCCATTTTTTTTTACGTACTGTACAATGGAAGTCTACTAATTCCTCCAAACTAACCACACAAGGAAACAATATAATTCATCTTAGTGTTTCATATTTGTTTTGTTACATAACTTGGAGGATCAATGGAGCTCCGATTTACCAGAAGGAGGGACAGTGGGAATCTCGTTAATCCATTCATGCGTGTCACTATAATTAGATGACGAGGCATTTGGCTACCTTTTATTAAGGTGGTATCTTTTTTGGTACATTAGAGTGCCTTGATTCCTCCAAAATATGCAAGGAAACAGGAACAGAAGAGCAAAAATAATGATGTTCTGTTGCTTAGAAAAATAGTTTGGAGGATTGAGTTACTCCAGAATAACCAACACAAAACTTTCCCCTGAAGAGAGTCATAGTTTGAGTATCTTCACTTTCACATTCAGAGCACTGGGCAGAAATCACATTGTGTCAAAAGGAGGTTTTTCCCCCTTAACCCTTAGAGACCGGCTGATGTGATATACCGTCAGTACGTGCTGTCCAGCTGACGAGTTAGCTATTTCCCGCCATTTACAGCTATGTAGGGCTGGTTTTTCTTGTCAGCTGGCTAGTAAACACAATCATAATATCAATCCGCTATCCACTCAGTTGCTTCTTGGACCTCATGATGAGTGGGCTATTTTTAACTATTTGTCCTTGTCCGAATTTGTGCTCTAACCATCGTAAGACAATACCGTAGTGAATATTTATACGTGACAGTGACACCATGATATTCCTACAAGGTTACAAATTTTTTTCAGTGTATAGATCATGACACACGATACATAATGGTAGTAATAAGAAAATAACACCACAAACACACTCGAGGGAGTTGCGAGTGATGGTAAATATACGTGTTTCCTACAGTACAAATCAGTTTGTTTATAATTTTCTACGTGACAGTTACAAGTGTTCATACTATTTATAGTGTTGTAATCATAACATACGATACATAATAGTAGTAATAAGAGTGAGTAAACAAGGGAGTTTCGTGGGCAACTGAACACTAGCCGCAGTCAAGCGTAACGAGGCAAACAGTGGCGATTCGTGCACAAACATGTCTACTTCAACTCGCCCTATCTCCGTAACTACACATCGTAGAGCCCTCCAGATGGTACCATTCGATAGAGGAAGAGTTGAAGGTAAAAAATGAAAAAATATTGAAGTCGGTACACTATATAGGTTAAGAGTGAGAGCGTTGTGAATATAGGGGAAATCTAGGAATTTTGCCGATAGAAGCGGGACAAAATGTCGAGGCAAGCTAAGCCGTACCCGGTATCTAGGGGATAAGGTTGCAATCTGTTTTACCAAAAGTGAGCAAGTACACTCGTGATACATTATTTTACAGATCAGAGTGTTAAGAGTGGAAAGCTTCGAATCGCCTGGTTTTGTTCATTTCCCCACCCAGTACATCTGTAGAGACTTTTTTTGTTTTAATTAATTGCGCCGAGTAGCATCAATCAACAGACAAGCAACAATGCATACTGGTAGGAAGAACCCATGAGAATCTAGATGACTAAAATCACACACACACATAAACACACACATCACGAAAACATAACAGAACGAAGCACAATTATACAGCCAAATATATACATTATGACTTACTTAAATCCACCAACACGAGGGTGGCGTACCAGAAGTTCCTCCAGAACCTGATGGTTCAGCAGGTGTCTACAAACCACATCAAGTGGCAGGCCCCGGGGCAGCAAGTGTCGGACAGTGGGACAGGCCAGGCAATAGTGCTCTATAGTGTTAGCACGAGGCGCTTGACACAAGCGACACTCAGTGTAGGGAGGCTCACCCTGCATCCCAGCAACCTGCCATAGTGGCCGGTAGCCAAGCCTCAAACGAGCAGAGACTACATTGTGCCTCCGAACCATGAGGCCTCTATGACGGTAGGAATATTTATGACGGCAGACAGACTCCCTGCGTCGCTGTACAGGAAGGAAAGTGGAGTGGACTCTAAAAATGTAACATGGCAGGGAGAGAGGACGTCCAACACCACGAGGAGGCAGATGGCAGGCTTCCTTTGTGGGTTTGTCAATTGTACCATTGTGACATAAACCTACATGGGATGGTACCCATAAGAATTTGACAGTCAAGTTACTATGACGTAATAAGGCCAAAAACGATAAAATCTGCTGAATAACAGTAGAGTGTGTGGGCTGAACACTAGAGAGGGAATGAAGGGCAGGTTTAGAGTCACAAAATAAGGCAGCATTCACTCCACGTTGAAAAACAAGACTAACAGCATCCAGAATAGCATACAGTTCACACAATGTTGAGCTAAAGTGGTTACATAGACGACGGCCAACCCAGCCCCTTGAAGGTGACTCCATGTTACATGAGAAAACGGCACAACCTGCTTTACCATCCACTTGTAATAAGCCATCAGTGTAGAGGCAGTATAGATCTGTGATGGAGGACGTCACTGTTTCTATGTGTTCCAGAGCCAACTGCCGCTGTAGAGAAGGCAGTCCCAACTTGGAAGTAGGTGTAAAGCTCACATCAGGTGTTGGTAGCATCCACGGAGGGGGCCCTGGGGGGATGTCTGCAACCATTATATCTATATTAATACTACGGAGCATAGAGGAAACAGACCTTATAAGAGTATGTCCAGCAGGCAGTATGGGAGGGACCGGGTAGTTTGGTCGAAAAGAAGTTCTGACTAATTGAGAGTAATGGGATAAAAGATATGGGAAATGGAGGCACTTGACAGTAAAGCAAGTAACATTAGAATAAATTTTTTCCACTAATCGGGGAAGACGCAACTCACGCTGCATGTTCACTATCCTGGTCGACATTGGACAACCAAGAATTATTTTCATTGCTCAATTCTGAAATGTTTCTAATGTTTCAAGAGTAGCCCTGGGAAGTTGAATTAGAGCAGGGGAGAAGTAATCAACAACTGAACGGATAAATGCAATATAGATGGTCCTGGCTACTGGGATGGAGATGCCCGAGGAGTTGTTAGAGAGCCATTGAAGTCCATCGGCGCTGGAGACGACCCAACAAGTCCTGGACAATGGGATAGTCTTGAGGTCTGGCAGGGATGATCGGCTAAATATTGACTGGCAGGCCAAGGTAATGGTACTGAGAACACATAGAGATGACAGTCCCTTCAAAGGTGAGCACTGGCCGAGCTTGAGGAAGGCGGCATGTGTATATTCTGCTCTTATCTGGTGAGACAATAATACCACAGTGAGAGGAGGCCACAGAGGAGTCAAGAAACCGTTGGAGATCCCTTGGTGAGTTAAAATGAACATAGATATCATCATCATAGCAAGTAATTGTAGTACCAAGAATATCAGGGAGAGAAGTGAGCAGCCTATGCATCAGAATATTAAATAACAATGGGCTGACAACACCCCCTTGAGGCGTACCAAGATGAAAACTGTGCAAAGGACTGAGCGCACCACTGAAAAACACACAGAAGGTCCTGTTACTGAGGTAGCCCCGAATCCACCGTAATAGATTACCCTTTATCCCAAATTCAACAAGTTGATCCAAAATGACGTCTCTATTAGTAACATCGAAGACACTTCGAAGGTCAATGAAGGCCACCACACTGTCCCTGGAAAGGCGAGAGTACAGGTCGACTAGGCAGTGGTGTGTGCTCTGCTGGGGAAGGAAACCAAACAGCCATGGAGAAAGACGATCCTGCAGTCTGTACATGAGACGATTAAGTAAGATTCTCTCCATAACCTTACAAAAACAGAAAGCATGGGAAATAGGCCTGAACTTTGCAGTGCTGGGCTTAGGGATGGGTATTATTGTGCTGCTGGTCCAGGCTTGTGGTACACAACTGTCACAAAAACAAAGATTGTACAGTTGAAGTAGATGGTTCCCAGGAACTTGTTGAAGTAGGTGCAGCACAGCATAAGTAATACCATCATCTCAAGGGGAAGAAGCTCTACCCTGTAAGAGAGCACAGTACAACTCCTTCTCAGTTATCTGCTCTGCATCATCGTCATCAACTTGCAACAGAGTAGACATTAGACGTAGCCGATGGACAGCTGCACAGGAAGCGAGTGCATCTTGTATGTGGATGGGTAGACTTGCTGGGGTAGATTGTTCTGACCAGGCATCGACAATTTTTTGGGCATAGTCAGCGGGAGTGTGTTGACAAGCATTGGCCAGCGTATTTTTAACAACCCGACGGATAACATGCCACATAAAAATCACACTTGTTTGCTGGTTGATGTTGTTTGTGAACCGCTGCCAAGACTCAGTGTGAGCACACTCCTGCAGGGCAACTAAAGCGTCCCTAGACATCGGGTTATGATGGAGCATGTCAGGAGTTGGGTTGTCACGAAACAATAGGCCATCACGTTGACCCTTCTCCTTTGCCTCCTGTATACGTGCATCAAGCGTCCAATGCTGGAGGTGTGGCCGGGAGACCTATAGCTTATAAAAGTCATGAGTAGAGGTGCGTTTATGAATGCCCCTGCGGCTTGAGGCTGGCTAGACTAGATGCTGGGGCATTCAAAAACAGTCCAGGTCGACCGTTGGAGACTGACTACAACAACAACAAAGATGGCGGAAAACAGATATTTTCAATTTTGCTACTCTTCCCTCTCGGAGTAATGGAAATTATTATTAACTTTTATCATTAACTCTTTTTTTATTATTAACTTTTAATTGAACCTTTAAGTTCAGTGTATTTACCTTGTTGCTTCAGATGCCATTTTTCAATATGTTTGTTTACATTGTGACGTCATTATCCGCCTTGAGACTGGGTCTAGCCTGCTCCAGAACTGGCTCGACTTGACTAGACCTGGGCTCGAGGCGGACTAGAGTTCGGGACGTGCCAAAAACACGATTGGGCGCCAGCCTCGAGGCGGTCTTAAGTTTGGGGCATTCATAAACGCGACTTAGCTAGCAGATACAAGATCAAAGTACAACTGTTCAGCTGATGATATGTCAAATGTAGGGAATAAATGGGCCATAAAATGTAAGTCGGGCAATATTTAAGGGGCACAGCAATAAGCAAACGAGTGACTGAAGCACTTGACCCAGCAGGGAGAGAATAATTAAACCGAAGAGCGATGTGATCAGAGAATAAGTCTGGCACTGAGGAGCACTGGACCCGAGATGCTATCAGGCCAGACGAGAGGATGTAATCCAGAGTACCTCCCCGGCAATGAGTGGCACCACCAGTGTCCCAGTGTGTCAGATGATGCTTGCAGATATATGAAAGGAAATGAACACCATTACGATTAATAGAGCCAGAACCATCACCCAAATCAGAATGCCGAGCATCTATACACCATACCATGCACTGTTGGTGAAGGAAGAGCCTCAAGAGTGAGTCTAGCTGGGGCAGAATAGACATTACATAATTGGAGTACTCCATTCCCAGGTATACAACCTCAAATAGCTGAAAGGTCATGTCAGGATCAGTGGAGGTACGGAGAAGGCGATGTGGCAAGGATCTATGTATGTAAGGCAGGATGGAGACCATTCCTTACCAGATGAACATATGACACATAACCTGAGAGGGGAGGAGCTTGCCCAGCAGTGAGTGGCCGTCCTGGAAATGCTTCCTGAAGAAAAATGACACTGGGATGATGACTAAAAATATATGCCTTGAGTTGAGTGAGCTTAGTATAACTGGTGATACCACATACATTCTAGGAGATGACATCCAGCCGGCAATCACTAGCGAACTTTGCATAATGGAGGTAAAAGTGTCGGTGAGTGGGGGCAGATGGACGACCTGGAGAAGATGATGTACCAGGAGAAGGGACTGACTCGAAAAGCTTTTCTAGGAGAAATGCAACAGTATCCATCTTTTTGGTAAGGGTAGTGACAGTTGAGATGATGGCCTGCTGAGCCTCGACCAAGGTGGAGAGTTTGGAGTCATTGGCAGCCTGAGCGGCAACCAGCCCATCAATCCTGGCTTCAAGGGCAGAGAAGCGGTTCTCGAGGGCCGTACATCATGCCATGAGGGTAGCAACAAACTTGTGGAGGGCCAGGTCCGGAGGCGAGGCAGGACTGGTAGGAGGAGCAGTCTGGGGAGGTAGTGGAGGAGCAATAGTAGATGCATGAGCCTGGACCTGACGTCGAGTACATCCATGCCACACGTTAACCCGTGGCTGAAGGCATCGTGGACACTTCCATCCAGACGTATCTTCAGGAGGTGAAAGACTCAGAGGTGGAGGCAGGACACTTCTTGGATTCATGGTCGGCCGCACTCCATGCACACTTTGGAGTGTCAAAACAGTACAGGGAGATATGCCCAACTCCCCAGCACCAAGGCTGGTCATTATGAAGTTTCTGCACCTCACTCGATGGAAGACAGGGGAGGACATCAAAGGAAATCTCATTTGGAGGTGGATCAGGTTGACTCCAGACAACAACAATACGGCTAATGGGGGAACCATCTTGGTAAAACTGGCAGAGTACACACCAGGGTATTCCTTGGCAAATTTCGGGTCAACATCAATCGGAAAACGGGTGAGGATGTAGCTGGGAAACTTACGAGGCCTCTCGGGTGAGTCTTCAAGAATGAGAGCCAGAGACAAAAATTTACCAACCTTGACTCAATCAATGATGTCCTGACGCTTCCTAGAGATGTAGACAAACTGGGAGGTGAGAACAGCCATCTTGACTTAAGCTATTTCACGCTGTAGTTGGAAGGCCCTGTTGACATCAGACAACCAACGCAGCTTTGTGTCTGTAGATGGGTTCCCAGGGAAGGATAGCTTGACATAGGCATTTCTCGGGGCAAAAGCAGGAAGGTTTGATGAGGGCAAGGAGTTGGTATACAAAGATGAAACACCAGGTTGAGGCAGAGAAGAAACGTCATGCACAGTTGAAGCACCCTTCGCTGTCTTGGCAGCCAGAGGCAAACAGTCCACAATATCGGAATCCTGCAAGGAGTCTGACGAGGCATCAACGTGTCATTTGGTAAAGGTTGAGGAGGTGGAAAGCTACAACCTAAGATTTGGAGTGACCGAGGAGAAGGGGGGAGGGTTACAAGAAGGCCAGTGATCCTCGATAATAGACTCATCCTCTTCTGACATGGCCAAGTCAGCCTCCAGGCAGGAAGCCACATCCGCATCTACACTCTCCATCAGGCCAGAAAAGGCCTAGATGGGAAGTGAACAACCGAAGACACGAACATACACACAGAGAAAGACAACAAAACAAACAAACAACAATATTGCAAACAGCAAAACCACAAAAAAATGAGATAAAATAGACAAACAACACCTAGAACACAACAGAAACAACAACACAAACAACAACAAAGGCAGAGCACCAGAAACACTTCTTCACTCTATGAAACTTGGGGCGAGACTGCTATAGAGGCTTGAGTTCGAATGCAGGGTATGTGTGTGTGTGGTGCCTGCCGTTCATCTCTGGTGAGAAATTAAGTATCACGAGTGTACCGTGCCAGAAAAAACAGGTGAGTACTGTGGTGCACATTAATGTTAATTCGATTTATTGGTGTTAATATTAACTTTGCCCCTGTCGTCTCTCTACTTCCACCCCTTGTTACCTCCCTTTCAACCTTCCCTCTTTCCTTCGTTTCACCCTCCAATCTCTACCCCCATCACCCCCCTCCTTCTCCCCACCTACCTGACAGTGGGTGTATAGGGTGTGTTCCAAGTGGCAGCTCTCCGGTACCACTGTAGGAGTGGGGCCATGAATGCATCCTCAAACACAGGGTTTGCTCCTACTGTCTTGCCATCTGCTGCGATAACATATATTATAATTAGGTGGCCGAGTGGTAAGTATTCTGGACTCGTAACCTATAGGTCAGTAGATCGATCCCCTTAGGTGAGGGCCTGAAAATATTTACACTTCCGATTTGAGTTTCAAGCACTAATTATAAGGCCACCGAACGTCGTAAAACACCCTCGCTGGTAACATACCAGCTGCAGTATTTGGGAATAACCCTCACTTCCCTCCCTTTGTGGCAGGGTATCAGTTCGGAAATCATGACGTGTGTATGAGTAGCAGGTAATGGGCTTGATTGAGCCTATGTCCAGTGTCGGAACATAAAAAAAATAACTTTACATGCGTTTGATCTGTCCACTTGTTCACTCGTGATCGTAATCCCTGACCAGAGAAGAACGGCAGGCACCACATACACACATACCCTGCATTCGAACTCAGCCTCTATAGGTGTACTGGGTGGGGAAATGAGCAATACTAGGCGATTCGAAGCTTTCTACTCCTCACACTCTGGTCAGAAATTATGTATCACGAGTGTTCAATTGTTTCAGTAATGTTAAAGACCCTTGCCTTTACCCCTTCCTTGCGTTGTCAACAGGCAGGCAACAATACATACGGAGAATTCAATTACTACACACACATCACGTAAACATAACAGAATTAAGCACAAACATATAGACAAATATTTACCTGTTATATTTATGGTCATTCCACTTGTTCTTCCTTCGAGTTTACCTCTCCTTGATACTTCGATATAGTTATGGTGATATTCAACTTCATCCACAGCTTTGGTAAAGTTTTGACAATCTTTTTCCTTACTTAGAGGAATCATCTTGGGAATTACAGAAGTGGCATCCTTCATCTTATACACGAAACAATATCTGAAATAACGTAAGTCGTACACATAAGTTTCAATACATTTTCATTGTGTTTAATTAACTCTTAAGAAATTTTTTTATGTCTAATGTTTTCACATTGTCAAATGATGTTATTGTTTTGAACAGTGAGTAGCTGCTGCTTGTATTAAATTAGAAGCTGCTTTACCTACATATTAGAAAGTTTCTCAGCTAACGAACAATGGGAAGTTGTCAAACGTTTACATGAGTCACCATCATTTGGATGAATATTATTGTCCGTGACTGTACACATCCGAAAGTACACTCGTGATAGGTAATTTCTGACCAGATATGAACGGAAGGCACCACACATAGTCTACCCTGCATTCGAACTCAGCCTCTATAGGTGTACTGGGTGGCGAAATGAGCAATACCAGGCGATTCGAAGCTTTCTATACCTCACACTCTGGTCAGAATTTATGTATCACAAGTACTTGCTTTTTATTACCATCCTCAATACTGACTTCTGCCCCTCCTATTTACCAACCTAACCTGACCTAACTTAACCTAACCCAACCCACCTAACCTAACCTAACCTAATTCAACCCATCCCAACCCAACCCACCTCACCTAACCTAACCTAATCAGTGTCTATTATCAGGTACTTGCTTTTTATTACCACCCTCAATATTGACTTCTGCCCCTTGTGTCTCCTATTTGGCACTAAGGAACTTGATATTGGCAGAAATTGACCATCTTTCACCTGGGCTGTACCACCCATTCTCGGCTACTCACTTCTCTCCCTGCTATTCCTGGAACTACAATTACATGCTATGCTGATGATATCTGTGTTCATTCTACCTCACCAAGGGATCTCCATCGGGTTTTTTACTCCTTCTCTGTGGCCTCCTCTCACTATGGCATTGTTGTCTCACCAGATAAGAGCAGAATATTCACCTGCCGCCTTCCTCAAGCTCGGCCAGTGTTCACCATTGGAGGGACTGTCATTCCCATGTGTTCCCAGTACCGTTACCTGGGTGCGCCAGTCAATATTTGACCGATTGTCCCTGCCAGACCTCAAGACCATCTCATTGTCCAGGACTTGTTGGGTCGTCTCCAGCGCCGACTTACACGACTTCAATGGCTCTCTAACAACTCCTCAGGCATCTCCATTCCAGTAGCCAGGACCATCTATATTGCTTTTATCTGTTCAGTTGTTGATTACCTCTCCCCTGCTCTAATTCAACTACCCAGGGCTACTCTTAAAACTTTAGAAAAAATTCTGAATTGAGCAATGAGAATAATTCTCAGTTGTCCAATGTCGACCAGGATAGTGAACATGCAGCGTGAGTTGCGTCTTCCCCCATTAGTGGAGAGAATTTATTCTAATGTTACTTGCTTCACTGTCAAGTGCCTCCATTTCCCACAACTTTCAGCCCATTACTCTCAGTTAGTCAGAACTTCTCTTCGACCAAACTACCCAGTCCCTCCCATACAACCCAAGGTAAAAGTAAAAGTAAGGTAGTTTCACATCGAAGGGGGTTGAAGCAAAAATGTGTCTGCTCTGCGCATGACGTCACAGATTATCCAGACTGTAGGTTCAGGGTTGATGGGGAGCTCAGCCAACACCACCGAGATATCTCGGTGGTGTTGGCTCAAGTCTCACACTCACGTGCACCACTAGTGTACTGAGCTCCGTTTTATTTTATATTATCACTGACATCACAGGATCTGCGTGTGGGGGTAAGGGTGAGGGTACCTCTCTTTCTTTTTACCTTGATACTACCTGCCAGCAGTCACCCGCACATCCATGTCTCAAAGGAACCAGTTTAACCAAGTTGCTAAGCTTGTAAGGATGAAATTTATGAGATAGTAACACATTACTTGTTGCGTCTTTGGTAAAAATGTGCGTTGATGCGAAAGTAATGCGGTTGCGATACGAAATTTAAGCCTATACAGCAAAAATTACGTATATGTGAAAGTTCCTGCGTAAGAATGCAAGCAAGATGAGAGGCACCAATATGCAAGTGTAGAGTTTGCAGCAGTGTTGTCATAACAGTGAGTGACGTTACGGTGCTACATGATACACCCACGGTGCTCCACACTTGTTGCTAATGTCAACACCAGCAACAATTGAGAATGGACAGCGGGTGACGAAAATTTTCGATAACACAGAATTTTAAATTACACGCTGCCAAAGATGTTTGCAGAGTCTAGCCAGCCACTTCTAATCAGTGTTACAACAGCAGTGATTGAGTGAGGACATATTTTCATAACTCCTATTTTCCTGTTATTACTAACCTTATATTTCATATTATTGTGTTGAAAAATGTGATTTTTTACATGTTTGATACAGAAATCGGAGCGTTAAGAACGTACAGTTGGACACATGAATGGGTGGTACAGCCCAAGTGAAAGATGGTCAATTTCTCCCAATATCAAGTTCCTTTGTGCCAAATAGGAGACATCAGGGGCAGAAGTCAGTATTGAGGATGGTAATAAAAAGCAAGTACCTGATAATAGACACTGGTTACTCAAATGGGACAAGTATCTTTCACCTGGACTGTACCACCCATTCATGTGTCTAACTGTACTTACTGTAGTGTAAATAGAGTGTAAAAGTGAATTTTGAGTTGCAGTCATTATGATTCTGAGCTGGCTACCCATCCAACAGATGTCCATTTAGTCTTTACAAGTACAACAGGCGACAACTAAAAGTTTGTACTTCAATATCCTGTATCATTTATCTATGTATCATGAGTGGTTTACAAGCTAATAGCCGTTGTATGTGTTGTTTACATAGTGACCGTGAGTGGGTAAGAAAGTCTCGGATTATAAACTTGCCATGCTTGATTTTGCCACTATGAAGTGGTTAAGGGTAGAATGAAATGTTGTGTGTTGAGGCGACACATATAATATGCTTGGTAAGGGTCCCAATTAAAGTGTGTCTGTTTCACGTGTCAGGAACTATATGCTCTACCAGGACTCAGAGAAACTATCCTTGACTCTATGGCTTTATGAACTCGAGTTATGTGTAACGAGTAAAGAACTTAACATATATGTATAAAGCTGTTCTAACTGACCTCATAATTAAAGAACTGCTGACTGTGTGAGTAAATAACTGACCTTGTGTGTACAGAACTGACCTTATGATTAAAAAACTGATAAATAGATAGACTGCCAACAATTTTTGTTGCCTTAGAAAATGTCTTGGATTCATATCTTGTTATTGGAAGCTTCACGTGGACTGACTGGTTGCTTCACCATTCAATCCAACACAGAGCAATGGAGATGATGGTTGCAGCACTGTACTGTATACCTATCCTGGAAATAATTGAAAGTACTTTAGTACATCAGTTTGAACTCTGTGATATATATATAATAAAAAAAAACATATACAGTATATAAAATTAAATGAGTGGCAGGGAACACCGAAATAAACATATTTAACTCTATGCTTCTTTGCAGAGCTACAATGAAGTCATTTTCAACGTTAATTAGGTCCGGCCTAAGCCGAGAGCTTTAGGTTAATTAATTATCGTAATTAATGTTCTTGGGGCGGCCACTTCTTAAAAGGGGTTCAACTGACTCACTCACTCACTGTCTTCCTCCCATCCATTTTCTTTTACCGACATTGAATCATTATTATATTATTATTAATTTTATCATTTTTTTTTCTTGGGGTGACCACTTCCTAAAAGAGGTTCAACCAATATTTAAGAGGTTCAACCGAGAGGGGGTTCAACCGAGAGGGGGTTCAACCGAGGGGTTCACTCTCAATAAAAAGGGTTAATTTTCAAAATTTCAATATAACCATATGAATACGAAAATCCAGATAAAACATAATTCATATTTTTGAGACCTTTACATATGGATATTTTATTATTTCACTTGAATCATTAAATACCGGACTGTCTATGTACAGTACATTCGCGAGCTGATGGAACGGACACACTTGAAACAGGCCCCGCACTGAACATAAGGTAAGATGTCTAGTGGCGTGAGCTGCCTAATGCTTGATGTGGGGCTCGTTTCAAGTGTGTCCCTTCCATCAGCTCGCGACTGTACATACAGTCGCGGTCAAATATAATCATCCATATAGGGGTAACTCACGTAAGAGTTTGACAGCTTCCCTCTGTTCCTTGGATGATAAACTTTCCAGTAAATAGGTTAACTACCATCATTTAATTTACTACTAGCAGCTAAACACTACTTAAAACAATAACACACACACACACACATAAGCACACGTTAACTACCATCTTTTAATTTAATACAAGCAGCTACACACTACTTAAAACAATAACATCATATGTTAACGTGAAAACATTAGATAGTAAATTATTTGAGATACCCATATGTGGATGATTATTATTGACCGCGACTGTACTGTAAGGTTATGGAACGTATGGTAAATAAAAGACTGATTTTTGTTTTAGAGTCGAAGAATGTGTTAAATGTTCAACAGAGTGGATTTCGTCAACATCGGTCCACTCTAGACCATTTAATGCATTTGGAACATTGCATTGCCGAGACATTTGCTCGGAAACATTTCATGATAGGTATATTTTTGGATATTCAAAAGCCTACGACATGACATGGTGTAACGGACTACTACAGATACTTTACGCCTATAGCTTAAAGGGAAATTTGCCTATATTTATCCGTAACTTCCTTGTTGACAGGACATTTTCTGTCTGGTTACCCTATAACGTAACATCCGACATATTTGTTCAAGAAAATGTGGTGCCCCAAGGAAGTGTACTGAGCCCGACTCTTTTTAGTATTGATATTAATTATATTCTGTCATCAGCTTTTGTTCCCCAAAACCTTAAATACTCACTGTTTCCTGATCATTCAATGTTCAGTCGGCGGCAAAAGTCCTGTCGCCTCACTTGCTTCACCGATGCACGCAAAGTTCATAGACTTGAGATTATTAGGTGTAGAAAACATGCATATTTCTCGAGTCCATGAACACTGTGCGTCTCAGTGAAGCAGGTGAGGCGACAGGACTTCTGCCGCCGACTGTTCAATTTTCGGTGAGGCAGATTCAATTAGCATTTGTCTCTGTCCATCAGTGGGCCTCGCAGTGTTTTGTTTTGTTTTAAGTTTTCTGTTCCTAAGTGTGTCGGCATTGTTTTTACCCATAAACGTAGAGTACCTATTGATTTACATATTACTTTATATAATCAGCCGATACCTTTTCAAAATTCTGTAAGAGTCTTAGGCCAACATTTTGACAGTAGGCTTAATTGGAAAAGTCATATAAAATATTTGCTTGTTTGTTGTAGAAAAAAAGAGATATTTATCCTGCAACCACTGGTTCTTAAACTTCTTTGCCTCACGTCCCCCTCTGCATTATGTATAGATCCCGTCACCCCATCCCTTAAAATATTTACCAAACAGTATACAATTAATTTGAAATAACTTATAGAATGGGTGGGGTGTATCAGCTGGGGGGTTAGGGTTCGAATATCTTGGAAATTTATGCAATTATTAACAACACAGATTATTTACCAAAACCCTGTTCGCCCCCCCCCCCCCCCCCCTGGAAGTTTCTGGCGACCCCCAGCTTAAAAATTACTACTGTAAATCATGGAGAGCTGACAGAACATCTTTATTGATGGTGTATAAGTCCCTCATACGTTCAAAGCTTGACTATGGCACACAGGTGTATGGATCGGCGTCTGAGGCGACACTCAAGAGATTGGATGTATTTCAGAATGTAGGTTTAAGATTATGTCTTGGAGCTCTTCGATGTACTCGTGTGGAGCGGATGGAAGTAGAGGCTAATATACCTCCCCTTTGTATTCGTCGTGACCATCTACTATTATCATACGGTATTAGGCCTACCACCTACCGAAAACGATCGCTGGCCATCCCGGCTTGTGGGATCCTCCTGCAGTGGGAACATCTGATGCATGGGGCCCTCAAGTCAGTGGCTGTGAGGCTTCACTTCCTCTGTCAAGTGCTAGGGTACGACCTGTCTAGTGGGGATCGACTCATCATGTTAAATATAGCGCCCTGGGAGTCTAGTCCCACCAATATTATTACTGACTGGCTCCCCACTGCCAAGTCTCAGGCGCCTGGTCATTGTCGAATCTTCTGTTATGAACAGGCTGACTTACTTGCAAAGTCGACGGTAGAACTTGAGGAGATGTGGGAAGTCCCTCGGGAGCTACAGTCGTGTCTCTCTTTCGGGAAGAAGTGGATTAATCTTCTGTAGCAAAGTCAGTGGACTGACCTGGCTATATCAACCATCAAGACCAACATTGTGGAGGAACTTCTGGTACGTCACTCTCTTTTTGGTGGATTTAAGTAGGTCATAATGTAAATATTTGTCTGTATGCTTGTAGTACATTCTGTTATGTTTTCACGATGTGTGTGTGTGTGTGCGCGCGGTTGTAGTAATTTGATTATTATGTTTTTTGCCTACCTGTATGTTTGGTTGCCTGACTGTTTATTGACGCTACGGTGCAATTAATTAAAAAAGCTTTGATGATTTGAACTACTGTGTGCTGTATAGGGAGACGCACCAGTGTTCGAACCTTCAAAGCTTGGAGGCTGTTTACGATTCATTTTACCAGATGATCGGGACGCATAAAAACACTCTCCAACCTGGTACAGTTGGCTCCACTCCCGCGTTTCTCTCCTCGCGTTGCCAATGTTGGGCCAGTCAGAAATTCGAATCCCGATCCACAAGTTAAAAAATTCGAAACAATCAGATCCTTAGAGTGAAAGACATGAATGTTTCGAATATTTAAACTCGTGAATCGGGATTCGAATTTCTGACTGGCCCAACATTGGCAACGACAGGGGAGAAACGCAGGAGTGGAGCCAACTGTACATACCCACACCACTTACTGCTGGGCCAAAATCTAGTGGTTGGAAGGACCAATAGGGGATTGGGGGGGTTCGATTCCAGTACCCCTGCAGCCCAAGCCAAAGGCTGTTATTTGGCCTTTATACTAGGGTCACACCTAGCCGAACTTGAGGCCGAATGCATCCTGAAGTGTGTTCGGTTTGTATTCGTAAATTATTCGGGGTGTTCGGGAATAGTTCGGGGCCATTTGCAAAAATTCGGGACTGAATCAGAAAGTTTTCCGAATGTTTGGTGTTGCATGAAACTCTCGGAATCAATTCGGGATCGGCAAAAATTCGGACAGAGATCGGGATATATTCGAAAACTATTCGGAAAGACTTAAGAACATTCGGTATGGCATCTGTTTGCATTCGGTTTGAATTCTGGCTGTTGGAGTTGTCAAAATTCGGTATGCATTCGGGATCACTTCGGTATTACTTCTGAAACACTTCGGTATTGCTTCGGAATTGCAGATCCGACGGACTTCCGAAGCCATTACGAAGTGTTTCGAAATTTTGATAGATGATCCGAATCAAAACCGAAGTCAAACCGATGTGAGAACCGTGTTTGCTCTACAATCGGGTGGGGTTCGGTTTGCATTCGGTATGGCATCTGTTTGTATTCGGTTTGATTTCGGAATGAGAAAAAAACGTTAAATTTTAAATTTCCAACTTCGGTTTCAATTCGAAACACTCTCGGTTTGCAATCGGAAACTATTCGGTATGCATTCCAGAGTGCGTTTCGAATGCATACCGAATACATATCGAAAACATACCGACGAAAACTTGACCTTGAAAAAATTCACCAAACATGCCCGAAACCAAACCGAAGTCACTTCGGGATGAATTCGGAAGCAGTTCGGCTAAGTGTGACCCTGGCTTAACCGATAGATCCCAGGTTCAAATCCCCGGTACAATTTTTTTTTTTTAATTGTTGACAAATGATATACCATTCAGATTGGAGTAGTCCGGGGAATGTCCTCGGTCTAATTTTATTTTTGGTGGATATGTGTTTCTTGAATTATCAGCTTAAAACAATCAAACATTTATGGCTTTCTCAACATTAAGGATGCAGGCAGGCCTGGCTTACATGCCCAGTTTAGGGATGAATTCAAACAATTTAATAATAAATCTAAGGACAGTGAAAAAAAAGTGTTTAAATGATCAATGTGGGGGAGGGGGTTCAATCCCAGTACCCCTGCAGCTCAAGGCGAAGGCTGTTACCAACTCGCCACTTGGGCTTTGTTATTTAATCATGGCTGTTACAATGCCACTTTCTGCTGTAGTTGCGTCATGGATAACTTTTGTGGTTGTAAAGTTGGTATGGTTTCTCTGGAGGACCAGCAACCACACCGGATAATGGACTCCTCCCACCTTCCTAATAAGTTCACATAAAAATAATTAGAAGACATTTATTGAAAAAACCACATGTAGGATCTTCACCCGGACAACGTCGGGTATCGCTGCTAGTTATATATATTGGTTGAATATAAACTGATTCAGAATGCATCAATCTGATAATATTAGCAATATTAAGTACACTCATGATACGAAATCCCTGACCATAGACGAACGGTTGGCACCACACACACACACACACACACACACACACACACATATGTAATATAATTATATACTCTGCATTCGAATTCAGCCTCTATAGGTGTAATGGGTGGGGAAATGAGCAATACCAGGCGATTCGAAGCTTTCTGCTCCTCACACTCTGGTCAGAAATTATGTATCACGAATGTGCAGTCGCGGTCAATAATAATCATCCACATATGGGTATCGCAAACAATTTACTGTCCAATGTTTTCATGTTCACACAATTATGATGTTGTTTTAAGTAGTGTGCAGCTGCTTGTATTAAATGAAAAGATGGTAGTTAACCTATTTATTGGAAAGTTTATCATCTTAAGGAACAGAGGAAAGCTGCCAAACTCTTACGTGAGTTACCCTTATATGGATGATTATATTTGACCGCGATTGTACATGAGATGGACGCGAATTTATGCTGCTGGCTGTACAGTACTCCACCCTACATCACGTTTGGGTCGATTTAAGCATTATGTACAGTTATGTTGTGTGGGTGGAAGGTAAACACAGGATAGAGCTTCGAGTTATTTATTTCTCTTACGTTTCGGACTACACAGAGTCCATCTTCAGAGAGAAATGACGAATATAACTCGAAGCTCTATCCTGTGTTTACCTTCCACCCACACAACATACTTGTCAATATGAATCATTCACATATGTACAGTTCCCAAAAAAGGTATTGCGACAACTATTGATACAACATTAAATATATTAATGTCCATAGTTGTTTGCAGGGATTATAAGTATGTATTTCAGAAGGATATGCATATTTCTTTCTGTTATACATGCTTATGGTCCCTACAAATAGTTGTGTTGTGGATATTACTATGGTTAAAGTTCTATCAAGATTTGTCGCAATACCTTTTTTGGCAACTGTACATAAAATAGTTTATTGTTTATATTTTGTCTACTCTTTTGTGTTCTCGAGGTTTGTGTGTGTGTGTGTATATGTGTATGTGTCATGTAACCAATCTCTTTCTGTGTGTCTGGGTGTGTGTATGTGTATATATATGTATGTGTGTGTTTGTCCTGTATTCAGTCTGTGTGTGTGTATATGTGTGTGTGTCCTGTATCCAATCTCTCTGTGTGTTTGTGTGTGTGTCCGTGTGTGTATATGTGTATGTATCCTGTATCCAATCTCTGTGTGTGTTTGTGTGTGTGTCCGTGTGTGTATATGTGTATGTGTCCTGTATCCAATCTCTGTGTGTGTTTGTGTGTCTGTGTGTGTGTGTATATGTGTATGTGTCCTGTATCCAATCTCTCTGTGTGTTTGTGTGTGTGTCCGTGTGTGTATATGTGTATGTGTCCTGTATCCAATCTCTGTGTGTGTTTGTGTGTGTGTCCGTGTGTGTATATGTGTATGTGTCCTGTATCCAATCTCTCTGTGTGTTTGTGTGTCTGTCCGTGTGTGTGTATGTGTATATATATGTGTGTGTGTGTGTGTTTGTCCTGTATTCAGTCTGTGTGTGTGTATATGTGTGTGTGTCCTGTATCCAATTTGTCTCTGTGTGTTTGTGTGTGTATATGTGTGTGTGTCCTGTATCCAATCTGTCTTTGTGTGTTTGTGTATATGTGTGTATATCCTGTATCTAGTCTGTGCGTGTCCAATCTGTTTGTGTGTGTGTGTGTGTGTGTCCTGTATCCAATGTGTATGTGTGTATGTGTGTGTCCTAGATCCACTGTATGTGTGTGTGTAAAAAAGATATACAAGGTGTCTGTCTGTGTGTGTGTCTGTGTGTGTGTGTCCTGGATCCAGTGTGTATGTGTGTGTCCTGGATCCAGTGTGTGTGTGTGTGTGTGTGTGTGTGTGTGTGTGTGTGTGTGTGTGTGTGTGTGTGTGTACCTTTAATCGTTTGTTGTTAGTCGCTAAGGGGTAATAGATTAAGAAAAAAACTACTCACAAATGCAAACAATGGCGTAAAAAATAATAAAGATTGAAATATATATATATTACTTAGTCAGGTTATGATAACAATAATAATAATATAAAATAAACCACACGTACGTAGGTAGGTTATGATGGTATAGATCTTCTCTGTGTAATATTTCTAGTGATACTGAAAGACTAAGTAGAAGCGACAGGAGGAAGCGACAATAAGATATTAAAAATTATACCCTCTCTTACTTCGGGTTATCATTCCTACTGACTGGTTTTCCTGCAGCATTTATCCTGTCAGTAGTCATGTCGCCACGTCACCTAAACCATAAAGTATAATTACACAGTATGGAAATGTATGTAAAGAGAATATCTAGAGAACCGTATAAATGAAGGTGTATAAAACATTAAGTTATTTTTAATTATATGATAATGATAATATGTAGCATATGTGAAGATTGTATATATAGGGAATATAATATTATATACTGTACAGAACGATGAGCCAACATATTTGTAGTATATATATATATATATATATATATATATATATATATATATATATATATATATATATATATATATATATATATATATATATATATATATATATATATATGTGTGTGTGTGTGTGTGTATGTATAAGTATGTGTATATCTACAGTATATGTATGATTGCATACTATATAATGTGTATATGTATATGTATGTGTGTGTGAGAGCATTACTTTGATCATGCTCTCTCTCTCTCTCTCTCTCTTTAGGGTGGTTACTGTGTATGTTTGGCGACTTTCTAGCCGGGCCCAAGTTTATTAACCCCTTTAGGTCAGAGCCACTTCTCTCTTGCCTCCCTCCTCGGCTATTTTGCTGAATTCGCTCTACTTCACCTTACCCCTACTCCTAAACTACAATGCGTAGAAAAGTACATTTTATTTAGTAGCCACCAAAAACTCTTCCCCTTTCCAATGAGACTAACCCCAGCTCTCTGTGACTATTGGTTACGGAGATACGAGGTGATGAAGAGGAGTCACTTTCGACACGAGAGCAGAGCAAGGTGGCGTTCACTAGTGATAACTGTACTCGGTTAATAATTTGTGATTCCACCTGACCATACCACGAAACAAGTTCCCTCCATATATAGGTGATGTTTCATGGCAATATTTGAAGGACTCGCTAACCTCCAATTTTCTGACTACATCACAGGATCCCTTAAGCAAGATGAGGTGGAGGAGCGGGTACACTCGTGATACATAATTTCTGACCAGAGTGTGAGGAGCAGAAAGTTTCGAATCGCCTGGTACTGTTACTTTACCTACTCAGTACACCTATAGAGGCTTGAGTTCGAATGCAGGGTGTGTGTGTGTGTGAGTGTGTGTGTGTGTGTGTGTGTGTGTGTGTGTGGTGCCTGCTGTTCGTCTCTGGTCAGGGATTACGTATCACGAATGTACAGAGGAGCCACAAGAACTAAGCAGATATCTTTCTACTCAGTCAGATAAGGTCAACGTAGCATAAGAGGCATTGGATGAGACAGTGACAACAAGAAAAACACTGATACCAGCATCGGTTTTTCCTTGATATCTATCCTAGAAAGTAGTCATCTCAGACACTCATAGTCATAGGAAATAGTTAAAATGTGGACTGATTTCCTTGTGACGTGGAAGAGTGGGTGGATGTGAGGGTGGATGTTTTTTTGTTTTATTATTCATTCCGCCGTAGCGTCAGTCAACAGGCAGTCAACAATACACAAGGGTAGGTGAGACTCATGAGAATCCTATTACTACTACACACACAAACACACAAACACACACACACACACACACTCACATCACGAAAACATAACACAATGAAGCACACGCACACAGACAAATATTTACATTATGACTTACTTAAATTCACCAAAACCTCTAATTTTTATATATTTATTGTTTTCAATATTCTTATCACATACGAAAGCAACTGTATACAGTAAAATGATCTTACACACACACACACACACACACACACACACACACACACGAGGTAAATAGACTGCATTATTATGATATGCATATTTTGCTGTTACTGCCTCTGTATTGACTCATTGCATCTTGGTTAGCCTACTGTTGTCGGGTTCAGGCCCTCTCTCTAAATAATGCTGGTGTCTTTACAGTTGTTTGACACTTGATGTGGTTTGTGGACACCTACTCAACCGTCGGGTTTTGGAGGAGCTTCTGGTACGCCATCCTCGTTTTGGTGGATTTAAGTAAGTCATAATGTAAATATTTGTCTGTATGCTTGTGCTTCATTCTGTTATGTTTTCGTGATGTGTGTGTGTGTGTGTATGTATGTGTGTGTGTCTGTGTGTGTGTGTGTGTGTGTGTGTATGTATGTGTGTGTGTGTGTGTGTGTGTGTGTGTGTGTGTGGTTGTAGTAATTGGATTCTCATGGGTCCTGCCTACCTGTATGTATTGTTGCTGCCTGTTGATTGAAGCTACGGCGCAATTGATAAAGAAAAAGAAAAACTGTTGGTTGGGTGATTACTTGTAAGTAATAGTTTGGTTTTGGGTGTATGATTTTCAATAAAGGGATCTATCAACTCAAATTAGGTTTAAGGGGGTGAGGGAATAGGGGGACAGGCTTGGGGGGGGGTAGGGGGGTGTCGAGTTTTTTTAGAGGGTAGCGGGAGTAGGGGGACAGGGTTAGAGGGGGGAGATTAGGGGGTGCGGGAATAGGAGACAGGCTTTCTACCCCCCCCAAGCCTGACCCCCTATTCCTGCACCCCCTAACCCCCCCCCCCCCAAATTAAGCCTGTCCCCTACTCCCGCACCCCCTTAATTAACGACCCTGTGTGTGATGTAGTCAGAAAATTGGAGGTAAATGAGTCTTTCAAATATTAAGTCAAGATACACACACACACATACACACACATACACACACACACACACACATGCACACACACACATACACACACACACACATGCACACACACACATACACACACACATACACACACACACACATACACACACACACATGCACACACATACACACACACACACACTTATATTGTAGGAGTTTGTTTCGTGGCATTGGTTAGGAGGAAACAGGGTCCTTAAGGGGGTATGGGAGTAGGGGACAGGCTTGGGGAGGGTTAGTAGGGGTCAGGCTTGGGGGGTGCGGTAGTAGAGGACAGAGTTGGGGGTGCGGGAGTAGGGGACAGGCTTGGGGGGGGGTTGGGAGGTGTGGGAATAGGGGACAGGCTTGGGGGGGGTTAGTAGGGGACATGCTTGGGGGGGGGTTGGGAGGTGTGAGAATAGGGGACAGGGTTAGGGGTTTAGGGGGTGCGGGAGTAGGGGACAGGCTTGGTGGGGGGTTAGGGGGTGCGGGAGTAGTGGACAGGCTTGGGAGGTGTCGGAATAGGGGACAGGCTTAGGGGGGTTTGGGGGGTGCAGGAGTAGGGGGACAGGCTTAGGGTGGGTAGAAAGCATGTTCCCCTACTCCTGCACCCCCCTAAGACCCCCAAGCCTGTCCCCTACTCACCCCCAATCCCCCACCCCACCCTCTCCTGTCCCCCTACTCCTGCACCCCCCTAAGACCCCCAAGCCTGTCCCCTACTCACCCCCAACCCCCCACCCCACCCTCTCCTGTCCCCCTACTCCTGCACCTCCCTAAGACCCCCAAGCCTGTCCCCTACTCACCCCCAACCCCCCACCCCACCCTCTCCTGTCCCCCTACTCCTGCACCCCCCTAAGACCCCCAAGCCTGTCCCCCTATTCCCGCACCCCCTTAAAGCATGTTAGTTACCACATTTTTTTTTTCCTTCAATATATAGGTGGTGTTTCGTGACAAAGTTTGAAGGACTGTATAACCTCAAAATCCTGTTAATAATGATAATGGTTGAAAATCGTGTTACTTTAAGAACCCTGAGTTCATGTATAATAATTGGATGTTTCTGATTCCTCCTGACTATACCCCGAAACTAGCTTCTTCCATATAGGTGTGTGTGTGTGTGTGTGTGTGTGTGTGTGTGTGTGTTTCATTCTGACTATACCATGAAACAAGCTTCTTCCATATAGGTGTGTGTGTGTGTGTGTGTGTGTGTTTCATTCTAACTATACCACGAAACTAGCTTCTTCCATATAGGTGTGTGTGTGTGTGTGTGTGTGTTTCATCCTGACTATACCCCGAAACTAGCTTCTTTCATATAGGTGGTATTTCGTGGCAATATTTGAAGGACTCGTTTTCCTCCAATTTTCTGACTACATCACAAGGTCTTTATGTTTACAAAAAGTTTGGTTAATGTAAATAATAATGAGTGATTAAAAATACCACTACGTTTTATCAGCAACGAAATAAATGTAAATATCAGTGAATGATTGAAAATGGAGTCAACTTTACACTTACAATAAGAAGAACTGTGCTAGTAAAGTGTAAATACTGGTGGTGGATATTTTGGTATGAAAATATTTACTTTCTGAAACTCGTGTGTGAGTGTAATCATACAGGCCTCCATAGACATAGGCATAACCATGGTGTGTGTGTGTGTGTGTGTGTGTGTGTGTGTGTGTGTGTGATTGATGGTTTACATAAATGACTGAACAATATCCAACATGCTTTTCGTCAATCACACACACCCCTATACAGTGATGTATGATAATGTGTGGTGACTGTTCAGTATTCTTGCTAGTATGTGGCAAATTTAAATGATTGCACAGTCACCTAGTTTGCACAGCATGAATGATAGTCTATGGAGGTCTAAACACCCAAACACACACACACAAAGTCTCTCTCTTACACACACACACACATACACACACACAGTTTGTACTGTACAGGCCTGATTGATAGTCTATGGAGGCCTTATTAAGACTTGCAGTACAACACCAACAACTCATAACCCCGCCGAGCACCACACCAACCTAACCTAACCAGTCAGTCAGTCACGATAACACAGTACAATAAAGGTGAGTGTTGTGTTTAATTTTGTGTCTAGATAAATATTCAAGAGAGTTAGTAATTACACTTTTGGTTTATTAGATACACTTTATTCCTCCATAGATTTCCTTCCTGCTTGCTATCTCTCTGTCACCTTTTTCTGGCGCTGTAATTATGACCTCGCTGTTGCTGCGCCTAATATCAATCAATCAATCAATATTCCTCCATAATATGTCGGGAAAAGAATCAACAAGGTTCAAGGTGGCTTCACACGGGGCAATACGTGGCTGGTTTAGCTACTCGGTAGTTTCCAGCCAGCCCTGTCTAGTTGGAGTTAGTGGCAATTTTCAACAAAAGCCTACACACTGAGCTGGTAGCAATCAGCAGCTGAGATGGCAGACTAACCGCTATAAGGATGTGTAAACAAACAAGATGGTAGTGGTGGGCGATAACACCAGATTTTAGTAATCACGATTACTGATTACTTTAACGAAAATAATCGATTAGTAAACATTGAAACATTTACTAATAGGCAATTAAGTGCTGTTACATATGTTTTTATGTATATATCAAGGCTAGACTTTTTATACCCATAATAAATTATCGTTATGATTACTGGATTCTTGAGATAATAATTTTGTTATTCAAAATATCAATGTCCCTGAAAAGTCAAAGGCTACCTTGAAAAGTAAGCATATGGTGAATAGGAATACATGTTACACAAGCTACATTTATATTCCGATGACTAAACATAAACATTCAATCATGGATAGTAATCATTTCATCTTGAAGAGGAAGCCATAAGCTGTTGCCGTTATTTTAGCCATGAAAAAGAAGAGAAGAAATGTTTGTGGACACGTCGTTGGCTGTCTATTTATATAAATACAACTGTTGGTTAACTCGGAGAAGGAAGGAAGGAAGAAACGAAAGGAATGAAAAGATGAAGCACTGGAGAGAAATAAGAAAGACCCAGTGACAAAATGAATGAAAGATGAAAATAATAATAATAATGGGAAAATGATGAGGATGGAGGGAAACGAGGGAACGTAAAATGCAGAGACGAAGAAAGTCATGACGAAAAGAAGGTAGGAAAAAGAATAAAGAGAGACGGACGAGAAAGAGGTTTGCTGAAGAACTGAGATAAAGGAAACACCAAACTCAGTTATTGGAGCGACTCGGCTGAACAAGAACATGAAGGAAAACCCTTCAAAAGCTCCGGCTCTTAATGATTCAAGTGAAATAATAAAATATCCATATGTAAAGGTCTCAAAAATATTAATTATGTTTTATCTGGATTTTCGTATTCATATGGTTATATTGAAATTTTGAAAATGAACCCTTTTTATTGAGGGTGAACCCCTCGGTTAAACCCCCTCTCGATTGAACCCCCTCTCAGTTGAACCTCTTAAATATTGGTTGAACCCCTTTTAAGAAGTGGTCACCCGAAGAAGAAAAAAAATTATACTAATAATAATAAATGATTCAATGTCGGTAAAAGAAAATGGAAGGGAGGAAGAGAGTGAGTGAGTGAGTTGAACCCCTTTTAAGAAGTGGTCGCCCCAAGAAGAACAATAATTCGGATAAAACCTAGAGCTCTCGGCTTAGGCAGGAGCTAAAAACACCAATAGGTTTGTCTTACCAACCCGGCTAGCAATTTTGCTAGCGGCTGGAAAAATCTTGCCAGCGGGTAACAAAACCAGCCACGTATTGCCCCGTGTGAAGCCACTTTAACACATCTGGATAGCACAGTGGTAGAGGCTGTGGCTGCAATTGTGGCCCAGCATTCAATCCTTGCTCGGGACACGTTAATAATGCCATTGATGCCAGAGGTTACCACACCACACTTGTGAGGGGGTAGGTCCAACTCGGACCATTCCGAAATACCAACTCGGACCATTATCTCAACCAACTCGATGTCCAGCGTTCCGACTACAGCTCAGTTTCCATCTGTACACCGCAGAAGGCAGACCATACCGACAGAACATGGACAAGTGTTGGATGTGCCTAAAGAAATTGCGTCCTCGACAAGTGAGATTACAGGATTAAGCGTTCTAATTGTTTATTTGTCTACCCATCCTTCTGTCACTAAACAGGTCCTACTTATGTGCAGATCTATCTTCCTTATTATTGCACAAAGCGACTTGAAACTCAGAGTATAAATTGTTGCAGGAGGCATTGCTGTGTAATGGGTGTGGTTGCCGGCAACACAGAATTTGTGAGACTGGTATGACAAGATAGACCTATAGAAGAGCAGTGAGGGTCGGTCAGTAAACTGGAGGTGTGCCACATGCTCTTCTGCACAAGACGTCTCTGTTGAGGATCATCCACCTGATCAAGTACAAGCGTTGGTGGAAGATGTTGCGAACGATATCAGTGAGAAGGACTCGTTGAGCAACAGTGCTGACTGCTCTACTGAGGATCATCCATTTGATCAGGTACAAGCGTTGGTGGAAAATATTACATATGAAAAATTATGTGCATCTTCACAAAAAGGGAAGCAAAAACTTATGGACAGTCGTGGTTATTCATACACTTTTAAAAGGGAAACAAATGTTGGTGTTCATTGGCGATGTGCAGTGCTCAATAAAACTGTTAACTGTGGAATGACAATAAAGGAAGTGAACAATGTGTTTATCAGAGGACCTTATGAACATTCCCATCCACCGGAAGCGTGCCCAGTGACCACAAGTAAGGTGTCAAAGTTAATTAGAAATCATGGAGGAAGTAATACTTGAAAACATTGATCCAACAATCCCTACTGCTTCACTACCTGCGCCTGTAAATCTCACTCGTCAGGCAAACAGGAAGCGGTGAACTACAGACCTGTGAAGCCCATTGACCTGACTTTTGAAATCAGTGAAGGAACACATACCACCTAACTTTCTTAAATACGATATAAGTGTAGGGGACAGACGTCACTTAGTATTTGTAACACAAGAACAACTTCAGTTACTAGCTAAAGCAAAAAGATGGTATGTTAATGGAACATTTAAAGTTGTGAGGCGACCCTTCACACAGCTTTTTAGCTTTCATGTATTCATGCAATGTGATGGAAACGTAAAACAAAGGCCCATTTTATTTGTTTTAATGTCTGGTAAGAAACGCAAAGACTACAAGAAAGCATTCAGTAGAATTAAAGAAATCCTGAATGGACAATTAAAAGTAAAAGAAATAATACTTGATTTATTAGGCTTTGAGGCAAGTGTTTGGCGGGCTATCCCAGACGTTTTCCCAGAGGTGGTTATGCGTGGTTGTGTCTTTCACTGGGGACAAGCAGTTTGGAGGAAATTCCAAGAACTCAGCCTTCAGTCTGCCTACTTTTTGATATGATAAATCTATCTCTCTTGTGATCAGCTGTCAACTTTAAATTATTTCAAAGCCTAGTTGAAGAAAAATGGGGTACATACACTTGGGGTAAGCATTACTATTTTAATAAGGAAACAAATATGATACATAAATTACAGTGCTAAGAGTTAGTTAGTTTGAACTTCATAACTTATCATGCATACCTTGTAGGATATATACAATACTTATTAATAAGTGGTACCATGCTCTGCTCTTTCACTGAATTCTTATCTTAGTTTTGACATAGTTGGATATTTTCCTCAGTGAAATTCGTTTTCTGTTTAATATGCTCATCCTAAAAAATATGCGGCTACGAACAAAAAACCTAATCACACCATCTGGTAAATCTACAAAATTTCTTATTTCACTTGCTAATGTTGTTACAGATGTTGGTCCCTTTCTGAGTTCGTTATCTCCGTGATAACAAATAAACCGTCTTTCCATTGTTTCAGTTAATAACAAAATATATATATTGCTGGGTCTCTTTACCTTCCCTTCTGTTCTAGAAATTGTACCATTCCAGTCTTCTGTGCTTGCATCTGTGCCTAGTAAATTGTACTGTGGAAACTTTTTGACAAATTAACCCCCAATGTACAGATGGCTCCACTCCCGCGTTTCTCCCCTGTCGTTGCAAATGTTGGGCCAGTCAGAAATTCGAATCCCGATCCACAAGTTAAAATATTCGAAACATTCATATCTTTCACTCTAAGGATATGAATGTTTCGAATGTTTTAACTTGTGGAACGGGATTCGAATTTCTGACTGGCCCAACATTGGCAACGCGAGGGGAGAAACGCGGGAGTGGAGCCAACTGTACATCAGTCCTTCTGTTTCCAATGCTTTTCTAACGTCTCTTCTTCTTCTTTTGTACTTATTGGATGACAGTTCTCAGTGTCTACCATTTTACACAAGGAATTATCAAAATCATATGATGTGAAAAGCATAGCTGACAGGCATAGCTCTCAACTTTAGGCCTATCACTACTTGTCATCTTATTATATTGTGATGAAGATGTGATGGAAAACCAACTGCTTGAAATATTTACGTCATCTGCATCTTCTTGTGTGTTGTATTTTGCCACAACCAACACACTGTTCTTCCCAAGAAAGTATGTCTTAAGGTTATACTGAACTTGAATTGGGGATGAGTGATCAGAACAGATTCTCCAAAACATCTTGGTTTAAGAAATTATTTATGTGTTAATACATAAGAAATAAAGAACCTTTCCTGCAGCATTTCATATAGATTAAGCAAAGACTGAGAAGATATGAGCATGCCTTTCTGAAAGAGTGTTTTTCTGCCTCAAACTTTCATTGCTTTAATGGTGTTCACCATATCCTCTAAAACTGTGTCTGGTGAACTTTACATCATAACACACTCTGGAGTTCAACCAATCAAACTATGAATCCACTAGAGAAATGAACTTGCTCATACCTTCCTAATCCTTGCTCTGCAAAAGTCCTTTCTGGCTAAAATACTGCAAGGACTTAGCTGTAATTTCTGATAGCAACTGAACAGCCTGGTATAATCCTGCGTACCGGGAGTAACTGTATTTATACATATTTCACTTATAATGCAATACTTTTATGGTTAACTTGTAGTTTTAATATGTGTTGTATGTCTGAGATTGTTTAATAGGATTAAACATGGAAGTTACGCATTATAAATAGTAATTACAGAATAAAAATGTCAATTTGGGCACTTGTTGTGGTCACTGTTTATAGAGGTGTCGGAGGTGAGACTGAGTGTCCCAAAGTCTTGTTGTAAAGACGCACGGTATTGGTCCAAACGTGAGGTGACGTCATCGAACTTTGTCGCCGTTTTATTGGATGTTGATGAAAATGTCATCAACGTTTTGAGATTATTATTATTGGCTGAAAAATAAGCAAAGCAGGGTTGTTCTACCATACAATATGCAAGCACGCAAATAAATGCTATCCAATCAGTTCATAAACCCTGTATATGCAATATTGTAGCCTACTTTGGTAATATATGTTCATCATTTACATTTTTAGATTATTATGTGGACATATTGATGGTGCATTTCTTCCGTAATACATTCATGCAGTTGGCATTCTTTGTAGTGGTTGCCAAATAATGGATTGTATATTTGATTAATTGGAGCCTGAGCCAGTAATGATAATAGTGTTGGTCTGTGTGGTAGTGGTGTAATTCCCACTCTCGTCCTCCTGGTGATATAAATTATAATAATACGAATCGGATTTTCGATGTAATCCACATACTAGACAGTGATAAAATAATTATTCGTGGAGGAGTTAATTAAGTGATTATAGTGACCAGATCATAGAAATTTCTTGAAGGATACTATGCTAAAGCTACGTATCTTGAACGGTGAACGCCATACTTCCGAGGAACTATACGAGAGAGTTAACTGGGTATAATCCTGCGTAGCGGGTGTAACTATATTCACACAATTATCACATATCTTACAAGAAAATGATATTTCCTTTCTTGCATATTGTTAGTTGTCTGTCTGGTATATTGAAAGAGGGAAAAAATGAAAGTTTCGCAATATAAATAGTAATTACAGAATAAAAATGTCAATTTGGGCACTTCTTGTGATCACTTTATAGAGGCGTCGGAGGTGAGACTGAGTGTCCCAAAGTGTTGTTGTAAGGACGCACGGTATTGGTCCAAACGTGAGGTGACGTCATCGAACTTTGTCGCCGTTTTATTGGATGTTGATGAAAATGTCGTCATCAACGTTTTGAGATTATTATTATTGGCTGAAAAATAAGCAAAGCAGGGTTGTTCTACCATACAATATGCAACCACGCAAATAAATGCTATCCAATCAGTTCTTAAACCCTGTATATGCAATATTGTAGCCTACTTTGGTAATATATGTTCATCATTTAAATTTTTAGATTATTATGTGGACATATTGATGGTGCATTTCTTCCGTAATACATTCATGCAGTTGGCATTCTTTGTAGTGGTTGCCAAATAATGGATTGTATATTTGATTAATTGGAGCCTGAGCCAGTAATGATAATATTGTTGGTCTGTGTGGTAGTGGTGTACTTCCCAATCTCGTCCTCCTGGTGATATAAATTATAATAATACGAATCGGATTTTCGATGTAATCCACATACAAGACAGTGATAAAATAATTATTCGTGGAGGAGTTAATTAAGTGATTATAGTGACCAGATCATAGAAATTTCTTGAACGATACTATGCTAAAGCTACGTATCTTGAACGGTGAACGCCATACTTCCGAGGAACTATACGAGAGAGTTAACTGTATAGATGGAAATACAAGGACACATTCCCTAACCATTTTCTTCATGATATTGCATAGTTTTATAAACAGAAGGACTTGAAGAAGGTATGTAATGTACATTTTTTAATTAGTTGGTACTCTTTCTGCTTAAAGGAACCAGGTGTCCCGAAAGACACCCGGTTAGGTCCCGGTAGTTTGCCTAGGTTAGGTCCCGGTAGTCTGTCCAGGTTAGGTCCCGGTAGTCTGCCCAGGTTAGGTCCCGGTAGTCTGCCCAGGTTAGGTCCCGGTAGTTTGCCCAGGTTAGGTCCCGGTAGTTTGCCCAGGTTAGGTCCCGGTAGTTTGCCCAGGTTAGGTCCCGGTAGTCTGTCCAGGTTAGGTCCCGGTAGTCTGCCCAGGTTAGGTCCCGGTAGTCTGCCCAGGTTAGGTCCCGGTAGTCTGTCCAGGTTAGGTCCCGGTAGTCTGCCCAGGTTAGGTCCCGGTAGTTTGCCCAGGTTAGGTCCCGGTAGTTTGCCCAGGTTAGGTCCCGGTAGTTTGCCCAGGTTAGGTCCCGGTAGTCTGCCCCCTCCCAGTTTCGGTTAGGTCAGGTCAGGTAAGGTAATGTTAATTAACAGTTATTTCTACTCAATTTCATAAAATAATATATGTATGAAATGCAATATAGAATTCAAAACATAGAGACGGAGTTCTCGTAATTAAGAGGAAGTACGTGTATATAGGATATTAAATTTAACTGGGTGTAAAAATGAAAAATACGACAAAACAGGGGTATCTTTTGTTTTGTTAATTTCAAATTATTATTTTCTACATTTTTAATTTATATCCAATTATGTATTTCCTTTACTTATTTCATAATATCATTATACATCACATACATATGATGTAATAGGATTTGTGTGTAAATAACCGGGTGTAAATAAATGGTGTAATGCTATTGGCTGAGCAGGTCATGACGTCATGGCTGCCTAGGCCGATGACGTCATGACATACAACCAATCACAAGCAAGGATACAAGCCATCTTGTTTCTCTAGTATGTTTACATGGCCGACGTTCATCTTCATAGCCGTATCTCAACCCCTCTCTTTCCCTGATATATTTCATGCCCTCCCCTACTATCGGGGTTAATATTCTAGGATAAAATCAGGAAACAGGTAACAAAAATATTACCATAACATACAACCAATATAAATCATTAGTGTTGAAATAAACAATTACACCCGGTACGCAGGATCTTACCGTTAACTGTATAGATGGAAATACAAGGACACATTCCCTAACCATTTTCTTCATGATATTGCATAGTTTTATAAACAGAAGGACTTGAAGAAGGTATGTAATGTACATTTTTTAATTAGTTGGTACTCTTTCTGCTTAAAGGAACCAGGTGTCCCGAAAGACACCCGGTTAGGTCCCGGTAGTTTGCCCAGGTTAGGTCCCGGTAGTCTGTCCAGGTTAGGTCCCGGTAGTTTGCCCAGGTTAGGTCCCGGTAGTTTGCCCAGGTTAGGTCCCGGTAGTCTGCCCCCTCTCAGTTTCGGTTAGGTCAGGTCAGGTAAGGTAATGTTATTTAACAGTTATTTCTACTCAATTTCATAAAATAATATATGTATGAAATGCAATATAGAATTCAAAACATAGAGACGGAGTTCTCGTAATTAAGAGGAAGTACGTGTATATAGGATATTAAATTTAACTGGGTGTAAAAATGAAAAATACGACAAAACAGGGGTATCTTTTGTTTTGTTACTTTCAAATTATTATTTTCTACATTTTTAATTTATATCCAATTATGTATTTCCTTTACTTATTTCATAATATCAATATACATCACATACATATTATGTAATAGGATTTGTGTGTAAATAACCGGGTGTAAATAAGCGGGTGTAAATACATTGTGTAATGCTATTGGCTGAGCAGGTTGTGACGTCATGGCTGCCTAGGCCGATGACGTCATGACATACAACCAATCACAAGCAAGGATACAAGCCATCTTGTTTCTCTATTATGTTTACATGGCCGACGTTCATCTTCATAGCCGTATCTCAACCCCTCTCTTTCCCTGATATATTTCATGCCCTCCCCTACTATCGGGGTTAATATTCTAGGATAAAATCAGGAAACAGGTAACAAAAATATTACCATAACATACAACCAATATAAATCATTAGTGTTGAAATAAACAATTACTCCCGGTACGCAGGATCTTACCAACAGCCTTCCTGACGTTCATCTTTTGAACTCCTGTTACATCAACATAATTATTTGACAAATGATATGTGATTTTTAGGTCATGTACACTTTTTCTGATTAGTTTCTCGAACACATTCACTATTGACTTTCATAGTATAATGTAGTCTCCTCCACTCCCGCTTTCACCAGTTCAGTGTTGGCAACGTATAAACCCGGCATTGTGTGAGCTATCAGTTCCGACTCTCACATCCGAAACACCTGCCATCTACCCTTACTCTTACTGGCAGGTGTTTCGGATGCGAGAGTCGGAACTGGTAGTCTGGTAGCTCACACGATACCGGGTGGAGGAGACTGTAGAATAAAATTGTTACGAATCAGCTTCATCAAGTGAGGGACATCTGCAAACACATATACTTCCCTGTCTATAGCAGCTGGATTAGTGAAGTGGTATTATTTACATTTACACTCATTTACACAGACATAACCAAAGCTGATTCGGGTCTCACGTGGGTGGAGAGGTCTTGGGCCACTCATCATACTTGTGATGTGTTGCTATAGTTGTGTTTCATACACACAGTGTGTTGATACACTCTGTCCCATTGGCTGACACTCATTGACTAACCTTTAACGAAATTCATGATGGCCTGTTGCTTGGAATAGTCAGTTGCTCTAGGCTAGATTCACCAACTTGACAACATCAGGCCGTAATATTATGAAGGGAATAGTAAACTTTTGATAATTTCAACACCTTGAATCCTCCATAAGTATGTCGGAAACTGGTCCAGAATAAAAAAGTAAATAGTAGCATGTTGGTTGGAATAGTTTGCTAGACAGTTGTTGGACTTTAAGGTTGTTTGAAATTTAGGCTTTGCCAAGTTTAGACCGAAAGACTTTGTCCCGATTCCACAGTCGTTCGTAGTGGTTTGTAAGCACGCGAACGAAAGAATCTTATATGTGTAAATTACCTATAGCTGAATTAGTTAATAAATTTGGTGAGTAAACTATGCAGTGATCATCATAATCAAACGGTTTGATATATATTTTTAATGCAGATACTCAACTTTTGGAATATAATGAAGCCTTACAAGTGTGGTTGGGAAGGATCATAACAAACCAAATCCACTGTGGCATCTGCTCTTCATTAAGGACGTTGGTACCTTTAGAGGGACCAATATAGAAAAAATTGATCTAGAAGTCTCATAATTGGTGTGTAAGGTCTATGGATAATCCTAATAATCCATACCAATTTTTATTGCATTCTATCAAAAAATATTTAATTATGATTTTTTTTTGTGTTATATGATGCATGAAATATGCGCATGTTCGTGATCTATCTACTCGGTAGATATTAGCACTTTTGCCATGATTTTTTTTTGAGAGATATACTACCTATGTACATAAAATATAAGCAGATTTATGGTTCTGGGTTCCATGGTTATTTTGTGGCAATATTGCAAATATGCCTGTTTGACAGGTTTCGCCTCAAATTTTCATAAATACTGCCTAAAAATCAGATATTCAACTTAGAGTTCCAAATCTGCTTAAATATTTAGAAAAAAAATGTCAGCTTTCAAATGATAACCAAAACTATATATTCCAGCAAGAATTGCCAGAGTAGATACAACTTTTGTTCTGAAAAATTGACGAAAAAATTTTTACGGGAAATGAGCATCAAAGTTGTATCTATCTAAACAAACCCTTGTGGGTATAATTAAGAAAACTAAATAAAAAACACCAAAAAATTATCCAATTGCACCAATATTTCGGTGGATTGTAGAGAAGGATTTGGGCTATGTTTCTGTAAAAAAAAAAAAAAAAAAAAAAAAATGCATGCAACATGTGATGTGCGGACCACGTGTAAACAAACCCTTGTGGGTATAATTGAGAAAACTAAAAAAAAAAAAAAAAATTTTATCAAATTGCACCAATATTTCGGTGGATTGTAGAGAATGATTTGGGCTATGTTTCTGTAAGAAAAAAAAAATAGAAAAAAAAAAAAAAATCGACCTTACAATCGTACCGACGTCCTTAAGGTGAAAATTTTGTGTTGGTAATTTTGGAGCAACTGAAAAGGTGGAAGTACGATGAAGAGAAATGAAAAAAACTCAAACCCAAAGTAAACACAAGAAAAATGGCCTGGCATCACCTGGCCCTGATTACCAACCTGGTCACTTTTGATGTCACTTATTGTTCCTGGTGACAATGATAATGATATATCTTATGATTTATTATATACTCTTAATATGTAAAGGACAGGGAACCATGACCCTGAACATCTGAATGTATACTAGGCAAACAAGATTACTTCCTTACCACCACCAGGGGGCTACACAGGTCACATCAAAATGACATAAAATGATCTGAACACAACCTGACCCTATTTTACTGGCCTCTCAGTAATGGACAAAGGATTGGATAAATATATATTTGCATTTGTTAACTGTTGGTATGATATTTTTGGTGCATGGTGTGAAGATGAATTACAAAAAGTGCCATTTTCTAAAAAAAAAAAAATCATGCATGAAAGTAGCGATGATTGTTTATGTAATTGTGCAGTTTTAATCATTCCTCTTGCAAAATTATCATCAAGTTCGTATCTACTAAACGTAGCGTTGCCATTCCTTATTTCCATTAAATTAATTTATTAAAGATTTTTAATGGTGGTTTTCTGACGAAAAAATAAATAGCATCTTTTATGCAAAATTACTGAAACATTGTCATTTACGATAGATTTACAAAATAGCTAGATTTGGTACTCCTAGGTGTTGACTATCTCTGGCCAAAAGGAAACTGCAATACTATTCATACATATTGAAGCCATTACATAATTTCCAATATGTATCATCTCGCTCATTTTTAGCCCAAAACAACTTCAGCAGCTTTTTTTATCAAAGTACTTTTACAGAAGCGTCACATATCCATGCATTTTGTGTACAAATTTTATAGACCTGACTGAAAAACTAAAATTAGGAGGACCGAAAAAACAATACACGATCACAGGGTCGTATGAGTTTGTTTATGTTACACTCGTGATACTTAATCCCTGACCAGAGACGAATGGCAGGCACCACACACACACACACACACACCCTGCGTTCGAACTCAGCCTCTATACGTTTACTGGGTGGGGAAATGAACAATACTAGGCGATTCGAAGCTTTCTGCTCCTCACACTCTGGTCAGAAATTATGTATCACGAGTGTACTATCTTACGGTTGTATCTAGTGACGCAAACTGGGTAAAACGGTATTATTTCTGTTGCAGTTAGCCTTGACCACGAACCACTCCCTGAAGTTTTCGATGACGTTATGCTCGTAGAAGTCTGGCTGGTGGAGACGAACACACAGATCACAGAACACACGATATGGTCCAACGGTAGAAGGTTGGTAGTACTTTCGCCACTCTAGATACTTGGCATACTCCTGTAATGGTTAAAAGTGGAGAGTGTATTAGTGAGAGAGAAGTACACTCGTGATACATAATCCCTGACCAGAGATGAATAGCAGGCACCACACACACACACACAAACATACCCTGCATTTGAACTTGGCCTCTATAGTATGTGTACACTCGTGATACATAATTTCTGACCAGAGTGTGAGGAGCAGAAAGCTTCGAATCGCCTGGTATTGCTCATTTCCCCATCCAGTACACCTATAGAGGCTGAGTTCGAATGCAGGGGTGTGTGTGGTGCCTGCCGTTTGTCTCTGGTCAGGGATTACTTATCACGAGTGTACATGCAGGACACAAACAAAACTCAGTATATATTTACCTGAGGATGTTTGGCAAGGTGAGTAAGTTTGAGTGCCAGCTGTTGAGGTGTGTACTGTTGTGCGTCGATGTATGAATGAGCGGGCATGATGGTACTATAGTCTGCTGCCCCCATCACCACTGGTACAATTGGATAGAAGAGAAAAACGTACAGCTTCTCCGTCACGTAGTCCTCACACAGAGCGTTTTCGAATGCCAGGAAAAAGAGATAGTTCTCCCCCGCCTTCCGCACACACTTATCATCGATACTGAAGAAGCGATCTACATTGATGCTGTAACCACATTTCAGGTCCCCACACTTGCCATACACATCGACCCATACGTGTTTCTGTAGCTCCCGTACATATTTGAGTCTGCCGGCGTTGTCATCACAGTGGGAGATGAAAGACACGGCCAATTGGCGAGAGTTAAAGTTGTCCTGTTTGACAATGCAAGGCCGTCGCCATATTGAAGGGAGAAGGCTTGAATCCAGACCCCTTCTCACGATGAAGCCGTGGTGGATGCGAATATCTGCGTCTTGTGTATAGAACATGGTACGGTTGAAGAAGTTATCAAGAGTGGAGTAGTTAGTATGGTGTACAGAGTTAGCCAACAGCTCTGACTCCACTTCAAGCATAACCCAAGGCTGGGAAGGGTCACGGGGTCCCAGCATCTTGACGACGTGTTCAGGTGTTTTCAAATCTCGCATGCGGATCAGAACTGCATCTGCTGTCTTCACCTGGAGATTGTAATAACATATTGGCATCAGGATGAATATCTATAACGTTCTCAATCAATTAGGTTAGACACACACACACACACACTCCTCACCACTTCTTCTACATCTTCTGAAGATGTTCTCAGACTCTTAATTAATATATGTATGGCAAAATAAATAAATAATTATATCAATACGAGCATCAATACTTAATTAACCTTGGTCAGATCTCTGGTCACTTTACATGGTAGTGGACATCTGCCATCAACAATGTCTTGCACATGTCTGGTGTACCAACCATTGACTGTCTTGATTCCTGCTACCAAAACAAACGCCAGGGGTACGTCTCCTCCTGACCTGAACCTGAGGGAGCAGCAGGCAGGTCCAATTGTAATAATTCAAATCAATCAATCAAGGATCAAAATCAACCAAGTAAGTCTGACTCAGAAATAGATTCATTTAAATTTTATTCTCACCCACGGGGAATCGAACCCCGAATCACAGGCAGAGCTTCTACTGTGAAGACATAAGAGTCCTCCACTGGCTTAGCTTTCAAATCCCGACTTTAACTTTCAGGTCCGGCCATTACACAATTAGAGGAAGTAATTTACCTATTGTAGTAAGTTTGAACTCATCTATAAAACACATTTCCCAGTATAATTTCATGTGGAGGAGTTCTGTTTCCTGGCATAGTATGGAGGAATCAGTAGCATTTCCATACCCCATAATTGGTTAGTCCTACTTTCCTTAATTAATTAGGGAGGCCTGTGATGTTGACAATGTGGTGGCCAAATGATTCTCCAGACTATGCCACGAAGCTGATTCCCTAAGAGTAGTGTAGTTTCGTGGTAAAGTTTGTTGAAATCAGTAGCCTCTTAACTCCTCACCATCTATAGAGGTTTTTTAAGGGGAGAACCTTTTTTTGTACTGTACAATTGAAGTCTACTAATTCCTCCAAACTAACCACACAAGGAAACAATATAATTCATCCTAGTGTTTCATATTTGTTTTGTTACATAACTTGGAGGATCAATGGAGCTCCGATTTACCAGAAGGAGGGACAGTGGGAATCTCGTTAATCCATTCATGCGTGTCACTATAATTAGATGACGAGGCATTTGGCTACCTTTTATTAAGGTGGTATCTTTTTTGGTACATTAGAGTGCCTTGATTCCTCCAAAATATGCAAGGAAACAGGACCAGAAGAGCAAAAATAATGATGTTCTGTTGCTTAGAAAAATAGTTTGGAGGATTGAGTTACTCCAGAATAACCAACACAAAACTTTCCCCTGAAGAGAGTCATAGTTTACCCGTGCTTGGTTGAGTATCTTCACTTTGACATTCAGAGCACTGGGCAGAAATCACATTGTGTCAAAAGAAGGAGGTTTTTCCCCCTTAACCCTTAGAGACCGGCTGATGTGATATACCGTCAGTACGTGCTGTCCAGCTGACGAGTTAGCTATTTCCCGCCATTTACAGCTATGTAGGGCTGGTTTTTCTTGTCAGCTGGCTAGTAAACACAATCACAATATCTTGGACCTCATGATGAGTGGGCTATTTTTAACTATCTGTCCTTGTCCGAATTTGTGCTCTAACCATTGTAAGACAATACCGTAGTGAATATTTATACGTGACAGTGACACCATGATATTCCTACAAGGTTACAATTTTTTTTTAGTGTATAGATCATGACACACGATACATAATGGTAGTAATAAGAAAATAACACCACAAACACACTCGAGGGAGTTGCGAGTGATGGTAAATATACGTGTTTCCTACAGTACAAATCAGTTTGTTTATAATTTTCTACGTGACAGGCACAAGTGTTCATACTATTTATAGTGTTGTAATCATGACATACGATACATAATAGTAGTAATAAGAGTGAGTAAACAAGGGAGTTTCATGGGCAACTGAACACTAGCCGCAGTCAAGCGTAACGAGGCAAACACAGTGGCGATTCGTGCACAAACATGTCTACTTCAACTCGCCCTATCTCCGTAACTACACATCGTAGAGCCCTCCAGATGGTACCATTCGATAGAGGAAGAGTTGAAGGTAAAAAATGAAAAAATATTGAAGTCAGTACACTATATAGGTTAAGAGTGAGAGCGTTGTGAATATAGGGGAAATCGAGGAATTTTGCCGATAGAAGCGGGACAAAATGTCGAGGCAAGCTAAGCCGTACCCGGTATCTAGGGGATAAGGTTGCAATCTGTTTTACCAAAAGTGAGCAAGTACACTCGTGATACATTATTTTACAGATCAGAGTGTTAAGAGTGGAAAGCTTCGAATCGCCTGGTTTTGTTCATTTCCCCACCCAGTACATCTATAGAGACTTTTTTTGTTTTAATTAATTGCGCCGAGTAGCATCAATCAACAGACAAGCAACAATGCATACTGGTAGGAAGAACCCATGAGAATCTAGATGACTAAAATCACACACACACATAAACACACACATCACGAAAACATAACAGAACGAAGCACAATTATACAGCCAAATATATACATTATGACTTACTTAAATCCACCAAAACGAGGGTGGCGTACCAGAAGTTCCTCCAGAACCTGATGGTTCAGCAGGTGTCTACAAACCACATCAAGTGGCAGGCCCCGGGGCAGCAAGTGTCGGACAGTGGGACAGGCCAGGCAATAGTGCTCTATAGTGTTAGCACGAGGCGCTTGACACAAGCGACACTCAGTGTAGGGAGGCTCACCCTGCATCCCAGCAACCTGCCATGGTGGCCGGTAGCCAAGCCTCAAACGAGCAGAGACTACATTGTGCCTCCAAACCATGAGGCCTCTATGACGGTAGGAATATTTATGACGGCAGACAGACTCCCTGCGTCGCTGTACAGGAAGGAAAGTGGTGGAGCGGACTCTAAAAATGTAACATGGCAGGGAGAGAGGACGTCCAACACCACGAGGAGGCAGATGGCAGGCTTCCTTTGTGGGTTTGTCAACTGTACCATTGTGACATAAACCTACATGGGATAGTACCCATAAGAATTTGACAGTCAAGTTACTATGACGTAATAAGGCCAAAAACGATAAAATCTGCTGAATAACAGTAGAGTGTGTGGGCTGAAAACTAAAGAGGGAATGAAGGGCAGGTTTAGAGTCACAAAATAAGGCAGCATTCACTCCACGTTGAAAAACAAGACTAACAGCATCCAGAATAGCATACAGTTCACACAATGTTGAGCTAAAGTGGTTACATAGACGACGGCCAACCCAGCCCTTGAAGGTGCCTCCATGTTACATGAGAAAACGGCACAACCTGCTTTACCATCCACTTGTAATAAGCCATCAGTGTAGAGGCAGTATAGATCTGTGATGGAGGACGTCACTGTTTCTATGTGTTCCAGAGCCAACTGCCGCTGTAGAGAAGGCAGTCCCAACTTGGAAGTAGGTGTAAAGCTCTCATCAGGTGTTGGTAGCATCCACGGAGGGGGCCCTGTGGGGACGTCTGCAACCATTATATCTATATTAATACTACGGAGCATAGAGGAAACAGACCTTATAAGAGTATGTCCAGCAGGCAGTATGGGAGGGACCGGGTAGTTTGGTCGAAAAGAAGTTCTGACTAATTGAGAGTAATGGGATAAAAGATATGGGAAATGGAGGCACTTGACAGTAAAGCAAGTAACATTAGAATAAATTATTTCCACTAATCGGGGAAGACCCAACTCACGCTGCATGTTCACTATCCTGGTCGACATTGGACAACCAAGAATTATTTTCATTGCTCAATTCTGAAATGTTTCTAAAGTTTCAAGAGTAGCCCTGGGAAGTTGAATTAGAGCAGGGGAGAAGTAATCAACAACTGAACGGATAAATGCAATATAGATGGTCCTGGCTACTGGGATGGTGATGCCCGAGGAGTTGTTAGAGAGTCATTGAATTCCATCGGCGCTGGAGACGACCCAACAAGTCCTGGACAATGGGATAGTCTTGAGGTCTGGCAGGGATGATCGGCTAAATATTGACTGGCAGGCCAAGGTAATGGTACTGAGAACACATAGAGATGACAGTCCCTCCAAAGGTGAGCACTGGCCGAGCTTGAGGAAGGCGGCATGTGTATATTCTACTCTTATCTGGTGAGACAATAATGTCACAGTGAGAGGAGGCCACAGAGGAGTCAAGAAACCGTTGGAGATCCCTTGGTGAGTTAAAATGAACATAGATATCATCAGCATAGCAAGTAATTGTAGTTCCAAGAATATCAGGGAGAGAAGTGAGCAGCCTATGCATCAGAATATTAAATAACAATGGGCTGAGAACACCCCCTTGAGGCGTACCAAGATGAAAACTGCGCAAAGGACTGAACGCACCACTGAAAAACACACAGAAGGTCCTGTTACTGAGGTAGCCTCGAATCCACCGTAATAGATTACCCTTTATCCCAAATTCAACAAGTTGATCCAAAATGTCGTCTCTATTAGTAACATCGAAGGCATTTCGAAGGTCAATGAAGGCCACCACACTGTCCCTGGAAAGGCGAGAGTACAGGTCGACTAGGCAGTGGTGTATGCTCTGCTGGGGAAGGAAACCAAACAGCCATGGAGAAAGACGATCCTGCAGTCTGTACATGAGACGATTAAGTAAGATTCTCTCCATAACCTTACAAAAACAGAAAGCATGGGAAATAGGCCTGAACTTTGCAGTGCTGGACTTAGGGATGGATATTATTGTGCTGCTGGTCCAGGCTTGTGGTACACAACTGTCACAAAAACAAAGATTGTACAGTTGAAGTAGATGGTTCCCAGGAACTTGTTGAAGTAGGTTCAACACAGCATAAGTAATACCATCATCTCAAGGGGAAGAAGCTCTACCCTGTAAGAGAGCACAGTACAACTCCTCCTCAGTCATCTGCTCTGCATCATCGTCATCATCTTGCAACAGAGCAGACATTAGACGTAGCAGATGGACAGCTGCATGGGAAGCGAGTGCATCTTGTATGTGGATGGGTAGACTGGCTGGGGTAGATTGTTTTGACCAGGCATCGACAATTTTTTGGGCATAGTCAGCGGGAGTGTGTTGACAAGCAGTGGCCAGCGTATTTTTAACAACCCGACGGATAACGTGCCACATAAAAATCACACTTGTTTGCTGGTTGATGTTGTTTGTGAACCGCTGCCAAGACTCAGTGTGAGCACACTCCTGCAGGGCAACTAAAGTGTCCCTAGACATCGGGTTATGTTAGAGCATGGCAGGGGTTGGGTTGTCACGAAATAATAGGCCATCACGTTGACCCTTCTCCTTTGCCTCCTGTATACGTGCATCAAGCGTCCAATGCTGGAGGTGTGGCCGGGAGACCTATAGCTTATAAAAGTCATGAGTAGAGGTGCGTTTATGAATGCCCCTGCGGCTTGAGGCGGTCTTGAGGCGGGCTAGACTAGATGCTGGGGCATTCAAAAACAGTCCAGGTCGACCATTGGAGACTGACTACAACAACAACAAAGATGGCGGAAAACAGATATTTTCAATTTTGCTACTCTTCCCTCTCAGAACAATGGAAATTATTATTAACTTTTATAATTAACTCTTTTTTATTATTAACTTTTAATTGAACCTTTAAGTTCAGTGTATTTACCTTGTTGTTGCTTTAGACGCCATTTTTCAATATGTTTGTTTACATTGTGACGTCATTATCCGCCTTGAGACTGGGTCTAGCCTGCTCCAGAACTGGCTCGACTTGACTAGACCTGGGCTCGAGGCGGACTAGAGTTTGGGACGTGCCAAAGGCACGATTGGGCGCCAGCCTCGAGGCGGTCTTAAATTTGAGGCATTCATAAACGCGACTTAGCTAGCAGATACAAGATCAGAGTACAACTGTTCAGCTGATAATATGTGAAATGTAGGGAATAAATGGGCCATAAAATGTAAGTCGGGCAATATTTAAGGGGCACAGCAATATGCAAACGAGTGACTGAAGCACTTGACCCAGCAGGGAGAGAATAATTAAACCGAAGAGCGATGTGATCAGAGAATAAGTCTGGCACTGAGGAGCACTGGACCCGAGATGCTATCAGGCCAGACGAGAGGATGTAATCCAGAGTACCTCCCCGGCAATGAGTGGCACCACCAGTGTCCCAGCGTGTCAGATGATGCTTGCGGATATATGAAAGGAGATGAACACCATTACGATTAATAAAGCCAGAACCATCACCCAAATCAGAATGCCGAGCATCTATACACCATACCATGCACTGTTGGAGGAGGAAGAGCCTCAAGAGTGAGTCTAGCTCGGGCAGAATAGACATTACATAATTGGAGTACTCCATTCCCAGGTAGAACCTCAAATAGCTGAAAGGTCATGTCAGGATCAGTGGTGGTACGGAGAAGGCGATGTGGCAAGGATCTATGTATGTAAGGCAGGATGGAGACCATTCCTTACCAGATGAACATTTAAAGCACATAACCTGACTGGGGAGGAGCTTGCCCAGCAGTGAGTGGACGTCCTGGAAATGCTTCCTGAAGAAAAATGACACTGGGATGATGACTAAAAACATATGCCTTGAGTTGAGTAAGCTTAGTATAACTGGTGATACCACATACATTCCAGGAGATGACATCCAGCCGGCAATCACTAGCGAACTTTGCATAATGGAGGTAAAAGTGTCGGTGAGTGGGGGCAGATGGACGACCTGGAGAAAATGATGTACCAAGAGAAGGGACTGACTCGAAAAGCTTTTCTAGGAGAAATGCAACAGTATCCATCTTTTCGGTAAGAGTAGTGACAGTTGAGATGATGGCCTGCTGAGCCTCGACCAAGGTGGAGAGTTTGGAGTCATTGGCAGCCTGAGTGGCAACCAGCCCATCAATCCTGGCTTCAAGGACAGAAGAGCGGTTCTCGAGGGCTGTACATCGTGCCATGAGGGTAGCAACAAACTTGTGGAGGGCCAAGCCCAGAGGCGAGGCAGGGCTGGTAGGAGGAGCAGTCTGGGGAGGTAGTGGAGAAGGAGCAATAGTAGACGCATGAGCCTGGACCTGACGTCGAGTACATCCATGCCACACGTTAACCCGTGGCTGAAGGCATCGTGGACACTTCCATCCAGACGTATCTTCAGGAGGTGAAAGACTCAAAGGTGGAGGCAGGACACGTCTTGGATTCATGGTCGGCCGCACTCCATGCACACTTTGGAGTGTCAAAAGAGTACAGGGAGATATGCCCAACTCCCCAGCACCAAGGCTGGTCATTATGAAGTTTCTTCACCTCACTCGATGGAAGACAGGGGAGGACATCAAAGGAAATCTCATTTGGAGGTGGATTGGGTTGACTCCAGACAACAACAATACGGCTAATGGGGGAACCATCTTGGTAAAACTGGCAGAGTACACACCAGGGTATTCCTTGGCAAATTTCGGGTCAACATCAATCGTAAAACGGGTGAGGATGTAGCTGGGAAACTTACGAGGCCTCTCGGGTGAGTCTTCAAGAATGAGAGCCAGAGACAAAAATTTACCAACCTTGACTCAATCAATAATGTCCTGACGCTTCCTAGAGATGTAGACAAACTGGGAGGTGACAGCAGCCATCTTGACTTAAGCTATTTCACGCTGTAGTTGGAAGGCCGTGTTGACATCAGACAACCAACGCAGCTTTGTGTCTGTAGATGGGTTCCCAGGGAAGGATAGCTTGTCATAGGCATTTCTTGGGGCAAAAGCAGGAAGGTTTGATGAGGGCAAAGAGTTGGTATACAAAGATGAAACACCAGGTTGAGGCAGAGAAGAAACGTCATGCACAGCTGAAGCACCCTTCGCAGTCTTGGCAGCCAGAGGCAAACAGTCCACACCATCGGAATCCTGCAAGGAGTCTGACGAGGCATCAACGTGTCATTTGGTAAAGGTTGAGGAAGTGGAAAGCTACAACCTAAGATTTGGAGTGACCGAGGAGAGGGGGGGAGGGTTACAAGAAGGCCAGTGATCCTCGATAAGAGACTCATCCTCTTCTGACATGGCCAAGTCAGCCTCCAGGCAGGAAGCCACATCCGCATCTACACTCTCCATCAGGCCAGGCAAGGCCTAGATGGGAAGTGAACAACCGAAGACACGAACATACACACAGAGAAAGACAACAAAACAAACAAACAACAATATTGCAAACAGCAAAACCACAAAAAAATGAGATAAAATAGACAAACAACACCTAGAACACAACAGAAACAACAACACAAACAACAACAAAGGCAGAGCACCAGAAACACGTCTTCACTCTATGAAACTTGGGGCGAGACTGCTATAGAGGCTTGAGTTCGAATGCATGGTATGTGTGTGTGTGGTGCCTGCCGTTCATCTCTGGTCAGAAATTAAGTATCACAAGTGTACCGTGCCAGAAAAAACAGGTGAATACTTTGGTGCACATTAATGTTAATTCCCTTTATTGGTACTGATATTCACTTTGCCCCTGTCGTCTCTCTACTTCCACCCCTTGTTACCTCCCTTTCAACCTTCCCTCTTTCCTTCGTTTCACCCTCCAATCTCTACCCCCATCACCCCCCTCCTTTCCCCCACCTACCTGACAGTGGGTGTATAGGGTGTGTTCCAAGTGGCAGCTCTCCGGTACCACTGTAGGAGTGGGGCCATGAATGCATCCTCAAACACAGGGCTTCCTCCTACTGCCTTGCCATCTGCTGCGATAACATATATTATAATTAGGTGGCCGAGTGGTAAGTATTCTGGACTCGTAACCTATAGGTCAGTAGATCGATCCCCTTAGGTGAGGGCCTGAAAATATTTACACTTCCGATTTGAGTTTCAAGCACTAACTATAAGGCCACCGAACGTCGTAAAACACCCTAGCTGGTAACATAACAGCTGCAGTATTTGGGAATAACCCTCACTTCCCTCCCTTTGTGGCAGGGTATCAGTTCGGAAATCATGACGTGTGTATGAGTAGCAGGTAATGGGCTTGATTGAGCCTATGTCCAGTGTCGGAACATAAAAAAAATAACTTTACATGTGTTTGATCTGTCCACTTGTTCACTCGTGATCGTAATCCCTGACCAGAGAAGAACGGCAGGCACCACATACACACATACCCTGCATTCGAACTCAGCCTCTATAGGTGTACTGGGTGGGGAAATGAGCAATACCAGGCGATTCGAAGCTTTCTACTCCTCACACTCTGGTCAGAAATTATGTATCACGAGTGTTTAATTGTTTCAGTAATGTTAAAGACCCTTGCCTTTACCCCTTCCTTGCGCTGTCAACAGGCAGGCAACAATACATACGGAGAATTCAATTACTACACACACATCACGTAAACATAACAGAATTAAGCACAAACATACAGACAAATATTTACCTGTTATATTTATGGTCATTCCACTTGTTCTTCCTTCGAGTTTACCTCTCCTTGATACTTCTATATAGTTATGGTGATATTCAACTTCATCCACAACTTTGGTAAAGTTTTGACAATCTTTTTCCTTACTTAGAGGAATCATCTTGGGAATTACAGAAGTGGCATCCTTCATCTTATACACGAAACAATATCTGAAATAACGTAAGTCGTACACATAAGTTTCAATACATTTTCATTGTGTTTAATTAACTCTTAAGAATTTTTTTTATGTCTAATGTTTTCACATTGTCAAATGATGTTATTGTTTTGAACAGTGAGTAGATGCTGCTTGTGTTAAATTAGAAGCTGCTTTACCTACATATTAGAAAGTTTCTCAGCTAACGAACAATGGGAAGTTGTCAAACGTTTACATGAGTCACCATTATTTGGATGAATATTATTGTCCGTGACTGTACACATCCGAAAGTACACTCGTGATAGGTAATTTCTGACAAGATATGAACGGAAGGCACCACACATAGTCTACCCTGCATTCGAACTCAGCCTCTATAGGTGTACTGGGTGGGGAAATGAGCAATACCAGGCGATTCGAAGCTTTCTATACCTCACACTCTGGTCAGAATTTATGTATCACAAGTACTTGCTTTTTATTACCATCCTCAATACTGACTTCTGCCCCTCCTATTTACCAACCTAACCTGACCTAACTTAACCTAACCCAACCCACCTAACCTAACCTAACCTAATTCAACCCATCCCAACCCAACCCACCTCACCTAACCTAACCTAATCAGTGTCTATTATCAGGTACTTGCTTTTTATTACCACCCTCAATATTGACTTCTGCCCCTTGTGTCTCCTATTTGGCACTAAGGAACTTGATATTGGCAGAAATTGACCATCTTTCACTTGGGCTGTACCACCCATTCTCGGCTACTCACTTCTCTCCCTGCTATTCCTGGAACTACAATTACATGCTATGCTGATGATATCTGTGTTCATTCTGCCTCACCAAGGGATCTCCATCGGTTTTTTACTCCTTCTCTGTGGCCTCCTCTCACTGTGGCATTGTTGTCTCACCAGATAAGAGCAGAATATTCACCTGCCGCCTTCCTCAAGCTCGGCCAGTGTTCACCATTGGAGGGACTGTCATCCCCATGTGTTACCAGTACCGTTACCTGGGTGCACCAGTCAATATTTGGCCAATTGTTCCTGCCAGACCTCAAGACCATCCTATTGTCCAGGACTTGTTGGGTCGTCTCCAGCGCCGACTTACACCACTTCAATGGCTCTCTAACAACTCCTCAGGCATCTCCATCCCAGTAGCCAGGACCATCTATATTGCTTTTATCCGTTCAGTTGTTGATTACCTCTCCCCTGCTCTAATTCAGCTTCCCAGGGCTACTCTTAAAACTTTAGAAAAAAATCTGAATTGAGCAATGAGAATAATTCTCGGCTGTCCAATGTAGACCAGGATAGTGAACATGCAGCGTGAGTTGCGTCTTCCCCCATTAGTGGAGAGAATTTATTCTAATGTTACTTGCTTTACTGTCAAGTGCCTCCATTTCCCACAACTTTCATCCCATTACTCTCAGTTAGTCAGAACTTCTCTTCGACCAAACTACCCAGTCCCTCCCATACTACCCAAGGTAAAAGTAAAAGTAAGGTAGTTTCACATCGAAGGGGGGTGAAGCAAAAATGTGTCTGCTCTGCGCATGACGTCACAGATTATCCAGACTGTAGGTTCAGGGTTGATGGGGAGCTCAGCCAACACCACCGAGATATCAAGTCTCACACTCACGTGCACCACTAGTGTACTGAGCTCCGTTTTATTTTATATTATCACTGACATCACAGGATCTGCGTGTGGGGGTAAGGGTGAGGGTACCTCTCTCTCTTTTTACCTTGATACTACCTGCCAGCAGTCACCCGCACATCCATGTCTCAAAGGAACCAGTTTAACCAAGTTGCTAAGCTTGTAAGGATGAAATTTATGAGATAGTAACACATTACTTGTTGCGTCTTTGGTAAAAATGTGCGTTGATGCGAAAGTAATGCGGTTGCGATACGAAATTTAAGCCTATACAGCAAAAATTACGTATATGTGAAAGTTCCTGCGTAAGAATGCAAGCAAGATGAGAGGCCCCAATATGCAAGTGTAGAGGTTGCAGCAGTGTTGTCATAACAGTGAGTGACGTTACGGTGCTACATGATACACCCACGGTGCTCCACACTTGTTGCTAATGTCAACACCAGCAACAATTGTGAATGGACAGCGGGTGACGAAAATTTTCGATAACACAGAATTTTAAATTACACGCTGCCAAAGATGTTTGCAGAGTCTAGCCAGCCACTTCTAATCAGTGTTACAACAGCAGTGATTGAGTGAGGACATATTTTCATAACTCCTATTTTCCTGTTATTACTAACCTTATATTTCATATTATTGTGTTGAAAAATGTGATTTTTTACATGTTTGATACAGAAATCAGAGCGTTAAGAACGTACTTACTGTAGTGTAAATAGAGTGTAAAAGTGAATTTTGAGTTGCAGTCATTATGATTCTGAGCTGGCTACCCATCCAACAGATGTCCATTTAGTCTTTACAAGTACAACAGGCGACAACTAAAAGTTTGTACTTCAATATCCTGTATCATTTATCTATGTATCATGAGTGGTTTACAAGCTAATAGCCGTTGTATGTGTTGTTTACATAGTGACCGTGAGTGGGTAAGAAAGTCCCGGATTATAAACTTGCCATGCTTGATTTTGCCACTATGAAGTGGTTAAGGGTAGAATGAAATGTTGTGTGTTGAGGCGACACATATAATATGCTTGGAAGGGTCCCAATTAAAGTGTGTCTGTTTCACGTGTCAGGAACTATATGCTCTACCAGGACTCAAGAGAAACTATCCTTGACTGTATGGCTTTATGAACTCGAGTTATGTGTAACGAGTAAAGAACTTAACATATATGTATAAAGCTGTTCTAACTGACCTCATAATTAAAGAACTGCTGACTGTGTGAGTAAAGAACTGACCTTGTGTGTACAGAACTGACCTTATGATTAAAAAACTGATAAATAAATAGGCTGCCAACAATTTTTGTTGCCTTAGAAAATGTCTTGGATTCATATCTTGTTATTGGAAGCTTCACGTGGACTGACTGGTGGCTTCACCATTCAATCCAACACAGAGCAATGGAGATGATGGTTGCAGCACTGTACTGTATACCTATCCTGGAAATAATTGAAAGTACTTTAGTACATCAGTTTGAACTCTGTGATATATATATAATAAAAAAAAAACATGTACAGTATATAAAATTAAATGAGTGGCAGGGAACACCGAAATAAACATATTTAACTCTATGCTTCTTTGCAGAGCTACAAGGAAGTCATTTTCAACGTTAATTAGGTCCGGCCTAAGCCGAGAGCTTTAGGTTAATTAATTATCGTAATTAATGTTCTTGGGGCGACCACTTCTTAAAAGGGGTTCAACTGACTCACTCACTCACTCCCATTGAGTGAGTCTTCCTCACATCCATTTTCTTTTACCGACATTGAATCATTATTATATTATTATTAATTTTATCATTTTTTTTTCTTGGGGTGACCACTTCTTAAAAGGGGTTCAACCAATATTTAAGAGGTTCAACCGAGAGAGGGTTCAACCGAGAGGGGGTTCAACCGAGAGAGGGTTCAACCGAGGGGTTCACTCTAAATATAAAGGGTTAATTTTCAAAATTTCAATATAACCATATGAATACGAAAATCCAGATAAAACATAATTAATATTTTTGAGACCTTTACATATGGATATTTTATTATTTCACTTGAATCATTAAATACTGGACTGTCTATGTACAGTACATTCGCGAGCTGATGGAACGGACACACTTGAAACAGGCCCCGCATTGAACATAAGGTAAGATGTCTAGTGGCGTGAGCTGCCTAATGCTTGATGTGGGGCTCGTTTCAAGTGTGTCCCTTCCATCAGCTCGCGACTGTATATACAGTCGCGGTCAAATATAATCATCCATATAGGGGTAACTCACGTAAGAGTTTGACAGCTTCCCTCTGTTCCTTGGATGATAAACTTTCCAATAAATAGGTTAACTACCATCATTTAATTTACTACTAGCAGCTAAACACTACTTAAAACAATAACAGACACACACACACAGATAAGCACACGTTAACTACCATATTTTAATTTAATACAAGCAGCTACACACTACTTAAAACAATAACATCATAATATGAACGTGAAAACATTAGATAGTAAATTATTTGAGATACCCATATGTGGATGATTATTATTGACCGCGACTGTACTGTAAGGTTATGGAACGTATGGTAAATAAATGACTGATTTTTGTTTTAGAGTCGAAGAATGTGTTAAATGTTCAACAGAGTGGATTTCGTCAACATCGGTCCACTCTAGACCATTTAATGCATTTGGAACATTGCATTGCCGAGACATTTGCTCGGAAACATTTCATGATAGGTATATTTTTGGATATTCAAAAGCCTACGACATGACATGGTGTAACGGACTACTACAGATACTTTACGCCTATAGCTTAAAGGGAAATTTGCCTATATTTATCCGTAACTTCCTTGTTGACAGGACATTTTCTGTCTGGTTACCCTATAACGTAACATCCGACATATTTGTTCAAGAAAATGTGGTGCCCCAAGGAAGTGTACTGAGCCCGACTCTTTTTAGTACTGCTATTAATTATATTCTGTCATCAGCTTTTGTTTCCCAAAACCTTAAATACTCACTGTTCCCTGATCATTCAATGTTCAGTCGGCGGCAAAAGTCCTGTCGCCTCACTTGCTTCACCGATGCACGCAAAGTTCATAGACTTGAGATTATTAGGTGTAGAAAACATGCATATTTCTCGAGTCCATGAACACTGTGCGTCTCAGTGAAGCAGGTGAGGCGACAGGACTTCTGCCGCCGACTGTTCAATTTTCGGTGAGGCAGATTCAATTAGCATTTGACTCTGTCCATCAGTGGGCCTCGCAGTGTTTTGTTTTGTTTTAAGTTTTCTGTTCGGCATTGTTTTTACCCATAAACGTAGAGTACCTATTGATTTACATATTACTTTATATAATCAGCCGATACCTTTACAAAATTCTGTAAGAGTCTTAGGCCAACATTTTGACAGTAGGCTTAATTGGAAAAGTCATATAAAATATTTGCTTGTTTGTTGTAGAAAAAAAGAGATATTAATTCCTGTAACCACTGGTTTTTAAACTTCTTTGCCTCACGTCCCCCTCTGCATTATGTATAGATCCCGTCACCCCATCCCTTAAAATATTTACCAAACAGTATACAATTAATTTGAAATAACTTATAGAATGGGTGGGGTGTATCAGCTGGGGGGTTAGGGTTCGAATATCTTGGAAATTTATGCAATTATTAACAACACAGATTATTTACCAAAACCCTGTTCGCCCCCCCCCCCCTGGAAGTTTCTGGCGACCCCCAGCTTAAAAATTACTACTGTAAATCATGGGGAGCTGACAGAACATCTTTATTGATGGTGTTTAAGTCCCTCATACGTTCAAAGCTTGACTATGGCACACAGGTGTATGGATCGGCGTCTGAGGCGACACTCAAGAGATTGGATGTATTTCAGAATGTAGGTTTAATATTATGTCTTGGAGCTCTTCGATGTACTCGTGTGGAGCGGATGGAAGTAGAGGCTAATATACCTCCCCTTTGTATTCGTCGTGACCATCTACTATTATCATACGGTATTATCACCTACCGAAAACGATCGCTGGCCATCCCGGCTTGTGGGATCCTCCTGCAGTGGGAACATCTGATGCATGGGGCCCTCAAGTCAGTGGCTGTGAGGCTTCACTTCCTCTGTCAAGTGCTAGGGTACGACCTGTCTAGTGGGGATCGACTCATCATGTTAAATATAGCGCCCTGGGAGTCTAGTCCCACCAATATTATTACTGACTGGCTCCCCACTGCCAAGTCCCAGGCGCCTGGTCATTGTCGAATCTTCTGTTATGAACAGGCTGACTTACTTGCAAAGTCGGCGGTAGAACTTGAGGAGATGTGGAAAGTCCCTCGGGAGCTACAGTCGTGTCTCTCTTTCGGTAAGAAGTCGATTAATCTTCTGTAGCAAAGTCAGTGGACTGACCTGGCTATATCAACCATCAAGACCAACATTGTGGAGGAACTTCTGGTACGTCACTCTCGTTTTGGTGGATTTAAGTAGATCATAATGTAAATATTTGTCTGTATGCTTGTGGTACATTCTGTTATGTTTTCACGATGTGTGTGTGTGTGTGCGCGCGGTTGTAGTAATTTGATTATTATGTTTTTTGCCTACCTGTATGTTTGGTTGCCTGACTGTTTATTGACGCTACGGTGCAATTAATTAAAAAAAGCTTTGATGATTTGAACTACTGTGTGCTGTAGGGAGACGCACCAGTGTTCGAACCTTCAAAGCTTGGAGGCTGTTTACGATTCATTTTACCAGATGATCGGGACGCATAAAAACACTCTCCAACCTGGTACAGTTGGCTCCACTCCCGCGTTTCTCTCCTCGCGTTGCCAATGTTGGGCCAGTCAGAAATTCGAATCCCGATCCACAAGTTAAAAAATTCGAAACAATCAGATCCTTAGAGTGAAAGACATGAATGTTTCGAATATTTAAACTCGTGAATCGGGATTCGAATTTCTGACTGGCCCAACATTGGCAACGACAGGGGAGAAACGCAGGAGTGGAGCCAACTGTACATACCCACACCACTTACTGCTGGGCCAAAATCTAGTGGTTGGAAGGACCAATGGGGGATTGGGGGGGTTCGATTCCAGTACCCCTGCAGCCCAAGCCAAAGGCTGTTATTTGGCCTTTATACTAGGGTCACACCTAGCCGAACTTGAGGCCGAATGCATCCTGAAGTGTGTTCGGTTTGTATTCGTAAATTATTCGGGGTGTTCGGGAATAGTTCGGGGCCATTTGCAAAAATTCGGGACTGAATCAGAAAGTTTTCCGAATGTTTGGTGTTGCACGAAACTCTCGGAATCAATTTGGGATCGACAAAAATTCGGACAGAGATCGGGATATATTCGAAAACTATTCGGAAAGACTTAAGAACATTCGGTATGGCATCTGTTTGCATTCGGTTTGAATTCTGGCTGTTGGAGCTGTCTAAATTCGGTATGCATTCGGGATCACTTCGGTATTACTTCTGAAACACTTCGGTATTGCTTCGGAATTGCAGATCCGACGGACTTCCGAAGCCATTACGAAGTGCTTCCAAATTTTGATAGATGATCCGAATCAAAACCGAAGTCAAACCGATGTGAGAACCGTGTCTGCTCTACAATCGGGTGGGGTTCGGTTTGCATTCGGTATGGCATCTGTTTGTATTCGGTTTGATTTTGGAATGAGAAAAAAAAGTTAAATTTTAAATTTCCAACTTCGGTTTCAATTCGAAACACTCTCGGTTTGCAATCGGAAACTATTCGGTATACATTCCAGTGTGCGTTTCGAATGCATACCGAATACATATCGAAAACATACCGACGAAAACTTGACCTTGAAAAAATTCACCAAACATGCCCGAAACCAAACCGAAGTCACTTCGGGATGAATTCGGAAGCAATTCGGCTAAGTGTGACCCTGGCTTAACCGATAGATCCCAGGTTCAAATCCCCGGTACAATTTTTTTTTTTTTAATTGTTGACAAATGATATACCATTCAGATTGGTGTAGTCCGGGGAATGTCCTCGGTCTAATTTTATTTTTGGTGGATATGTGTTATTTCTTGAATTATCAGCTTAAAACAACCAAACATTTATGGCTTTCTCAACATTAAGGATGCAGGCAGGCCTGGCTTACATGCCCAGTTTAGGGATGAATTCAAACAATTTAATAATAAATCTAAGGACAGTGAAAAAAAAGTGTTTAAATGATCAATGTGGGGGAGGGGGTTCGATCCCAGTACCCCTGCAGCTCAAGGCGAAGGCTGTTACCAACTCGCCACTTGGGCTTTGTTATTTAATCATGGCTGTTACAATGCCACTTTCTGCTGTAGTTGCGTCATGGATAACTTTTGTGGTTGTAAAGTTGGCATGGTTTCTCTGGAGGACCAGCAACCACACCGGATAATGGACTCCTCCCACCTTCCTAATAAGTTCACATAAAAATAATTAGAAGACATTTATTGAAAAAAACACATGTAGGATCTTCACCCGGACAACGTCGGGTATCGCTGCTAGTTATATATATATTGGTTGAATAGAAACTGATTCAGAATGCATCAATCTGATAATATTAGCAATATTAAGTACACTCATGATACGAAATCCCTGACCATAGACGAACGGCTGGCACCACACACACACACACACACACACACACACACACACACACACTCTATAGGTGTAATGGGTGGGGAAATGAGCAATACCAGGCGATTCGAAGCTTTCTGCTCCTCACACTCTGGTCAGAAATTATGTATCACGAATGTGCAGTCGCGGTCAATAATAATCATCCACATATGGGTATCGCAAACAATTTACTGTCCAATGTTTTCATGTTCACATAATTATGATGTTGTTGTTTTAAGTAGTGTGCAGCTGCTTGTATTAAATGAAAAGATGGTAGTTAACCTATTTATTGGAAAGTTTATCATCTAAGGAACAGAGGAAAGCTGCCAAACTCTTACGTGAGTTACCCCTATATGGATGATTATATTTGACCGCGACTGTACATGAGATGGACGCGAATTTATGCTGCTGGCTGTACAGTACTCCACCCTACATCACGTTTGGGTCGATTTAAGCATTATGTACAGTTATGTTGTGTGGGTGGAAGGTAAACACAGGATAGAGCTTCGAGTTATTTATTTCTCTTACGTTTCGGACTACACAGAGTCCATCTTCAGAGAGAAATGACGAATATAACTCGAAGCTCTATCCTGTGTTTACCTTCCACCCACACAACATACTTGTCAATATGAATCATTCACATATGTACAGTTCCCAAAAAAGGTATTGCGACAACTATTGATACAACATTAAATATATTAATGTCCATAGTTGTTTGCAGGGATTATAAGTATGTATTTCAGAAGGATATGCATATTTCTTTCTGTTATACATGCTTATGGTCCCTACAAATAGTTGTGTTGTGGATATTACTATGGTTAAAGTTCTATCAAGATTTGTCGCAATACCTTTTTTGGCAACTGTACATAAAATAGTTTATTGTTTATATTTTGTCTACTCTTTTGTGTTCTCGAGGTTTGTGTGTGTGTGTGTGTATGTGTATGTGTCCTGTATCCAATCTCTGTGTGTGTTTGTGTGTCTGTGTGTGTGTATATATATATATATATATATATATATATATATATGTGTGTGTGTGTGTGTGTGTGTGTTTGTCCTGTATTCAGTCTGTGTGTGTGTGTGTGTGTTTGTCCTGTATTCAGTCTGTGTGTGTGTGTATATGTGTATGTATCCTGTATCCAATCTCTCTGTGTGTTTGTGTGTGTGTCCGTGTGTGTATATGTGTATATATATGTGTGTGTGTGTGTGTCCTGTATTCAGTCTGTGTGTGTGTATATGTGTGTGTGACATAGACAAAAATATGAACTACTGCAAAGCTGCATCGTTTGCAGATGACACCAGACTGCTGAAAAGTATAAAATATGAAGAAGATAAAGAATTGATGCAAAGTGATCTAGCAAAGATATACCAATGGACAGACAATAACAACATGGAATTCAACAGCACAAAGTTCGAACTACTGAGCTACAGACATCCAAAATTCCAACACCTTATAAGCATCTACGAAACACCAAATGCAGCAATCATCGCCCAAACAAACCAAGTACGCGATCTAGGTATAATATTAAGTGACAATGCCACCTTCAACCAACAAATAGACAGCACTGTAACCAGAACTAGACAAACAATAGGATGGATTCTACGTACATTTAGAACAAGAGAAACTAGAGTAATGATCACCCTCTACAAGTCGTTAGTTCTACCAATGCTGGAATACTGCTGCCAACTGTGGAGTCCTACGAGAATCGGAGATATAAGAAAACTGGAAGCCGTTCAGAGGACATACACGAACAGAATTGCAGGCCTAAACAACATGAATTACTGGCAAAGATTAAAATACTTGAACTTATACTCACTAGAGAGAAGAAGAGAGAGATACATAGTCATATATATCAGGAAAATAATTAATGGACTGGTCCCCAACTTAGAGCCTCCTAACGCCATTACAACTGGCAACAGTGGACGGAGAGGGTTATTATGTATAGTACCAACCATCACAGGCACATGGAGAAGAATTCAAACATTGAAAGAAAGCTCTATTGCAGTACAAGGGCCGAAATTATACAACAAACTACCCAAGAATATAAGAGAACAAAATACAACACTAGAAAATTTTAAGAAGAATTTAGACCAATTTTTAAGAGACATACCAGACAAACCATCACTCCCGCACTACCACACGACTACGGAAGGTAACAGCATACTGCAACACGTTACACGCACTACATGAGGGCGGCGCTTCGCGTGGCCCTGGTCCGACTACGGACCGAACTTCATCTCAGGACAATCTCAGGTGTGTCCTGTATCCAATTTGTCTCTGTTTGTTTGTGTGTGTGTGTATATATGTGTGTGTGTCCTGTATCCAATCTCTGTGTGTGTTTGTGTGTGTGTCCGTGTGTCCTGTATTCAGTCTGTGTGTGTGTGTGTGTGTGTGTGTGTGTGTGTGTGTGTGTGTGTGTGTGTTCTGTATCCAATCTGTGTGTGTGTGTGTGTCTGTCCGTGTGTGTATATGTCATGTATCTAATCTCTTTCTGTGTGTTTGTGTGTGTCCGTGTGTGTATATGTGTATATATATGTGTGTGTGTGTTTGTCCTGTATTCAGTCTGTGTGTGTGTATATGTGTGTGTGTCCTGTATCCAATTTGTCTCTGTGTGTTTGTGTGTGTATATGTGTGTGTGTCCTGTATCCAATCTGTCTTTGTGTGTTTGTGTGTGTGTATATGTGTGTATGTCCTGTATCTAGTCTGTGCGTGTCCAATCTGTTTGTGTGTGTGTGTGTGTGTGTGTGTCCTGTATCCAATGTGTATGTGTGTATGTGTGTGTCCTAGATCCACTGTATGTGTGTGTGTAAAAAAGATATACAAGGTGTCTGTCTGTGTGTGTGTGTGTCCTGGATTCAGTGTGTATGTGTGTGTCCTGGATCCAGTGTGTGTGTGTGTGTGTGTGTGTGTGTGTGTGTGTGTACCTTTAATCGTTTGTTGTTAGTCGCTAAGGGGTAATAGATTAAGAAAAAAACTACTCACAAATGCAAACAATGGCGTAAAAAATAATAAAGATTGAAATATATATATATTACATAGTTAGGTTATGATAACAATAATAATAATATAAAATAAACCACACGTACGTAGGTAGGTTATGATGGTATAGATCTTCTCTGTGTAATATTTCTAGTGATACTGAAAGACTAAGTAGAAGCGACAGGAGGAAGCGACAATAAGATATTAAAAATTATACCCTCTCTTACTTCGGGTTATCATTCCTACTGACTGGTTTTCCTGCAGCATTTATCCTGTCAGTAGTCATGTCGCCACGTCACCTAAACCATAAAGTATAATTACACAGTATGGAAATGTATGTAAAGAGAATATCTAGAGAACCGTATAAATGAAGGTGTATAAAACATTAAGTTAATTTTAATTATATGATAATGATAATATGTAGCATATGTGAAGATTGTATATATAGGGAATATAATATTATATACTGTACAGAACGATGAGCCAACATATTTGTAGTATATATATATATATATATATATATATATATATATATATATATATATATATATATATATATATATATATATATATATATATATATATGTGTGTGTGTGTGTGTGTGTATGTATAAGTATGTGTATATCTACAGTATATGTATGATTGCATACTTTATAATGTGTATATGTATATGTATGTGTGTGTGAGAGCATTACTTTGATCATGCTGTACAACAAACCCAAGAAAACTCTCTCTCTCTCTCTCTCTCTCTCTCTCTCTCTCTCTCTCTCTCTCTCTTTAGGGTGGTTACTGTGTATGTTTGGCGACTTTCTAGCCGGGCCCAAGTTTATTAACCTCTTTAGGTCAGAGCCACTTCTCTCTTGCCTCCCTCCTCGGCAATTCTGAATTCGCTCTACTTCACCTTACCCCTACTCCTAAACTACAATGCGTAGAAAAGTACATTTTATTTAGTAGCCACCAAAAACTCTTCCCCTTTCCAATGAGACTAACCCCAGCTCTCTGTGACTATTGGTTACGGAGATACGAGGTGATGAAGAGGAGTC